>OU015494.1:133828340-134250840 GCA_907164885.2 Dolomedes plantarius | reverse complement strand
ATAAGATCGAAAAACATTTTAAAGCCATTCACACTGAAAAAAGAAAGGACATTTTTTTTTATTGTATAATACCTATTTTTACACCAGTAGAAATAAATCAGTATTTACTAATTACTCCTTTTCCATCTTATTTTAACATTTACAAGAAAAAAAGAATTAAAAAGTCCGCAACTAAATGCAACAATTTACGTAGAGATAAACGGAAAAGTTAAATAGCAATGCTCTCTTTAAATTAAAGTCTGCATTTAACATTTTTTTCGAAATTAGTAGGACCACCTTTGACTTTAATTACAGTAGAAACTCGTCAACTTTTTAACACATTACGGTAGGCATCGGTGGGAATGGACTTAGATTCTTGCAGCATACCAACCACCAGGAATGATATGGTTGTGAGGGATATGATTTAAATCATAGCTGTAGGTTCAGTTCATCGGACAGGTTTTCAATCAAATTCACGTCTGAATTTGAAGGAGACAAATCTCACGATTCAGTATCATTCCCAATAAACTACTCCGGAACACACTGTTGTTGTATGGGACTAACAACGCGTTGGAGAAGAGAATGCTCAGTTCCATAACTTTGCCACAATATAGAAAGCGGCGGAAATGTCCTGAATATCCAGAGGACCAAATCCTAGCCGTATAAAACAATTCACTAAAACGGTTTTGCCTTCATATCCAACAGCTGGAAACACACTTTCATAAACATTTTCTTATGTCGTCTCCACTAACTCATGGCACAACAGTCCGAATTGCTTTTCAGCACTGTGGACCGAGGCCTGTGGTGCCCATCTCCGCTTTCATGACCGTGGGCTTGGGGTGCCATACAGCATATGCCTCGGTCAGGTGGTCAACTTGACGCGGGACCCAGTTCTCAAGCATGCTTGGTCCTCATTTTATCGACCCACTCAAGGCATGAGTCGACCTTGCCCAGTCGCAGGGTCGAACCTTGGACCTGTGGTGAGGCAGCTTGACGCTTTTAACCACTACAAGCTGTCTCCACACCCAAATAAATCAATCGAAACTGAACTGTTTAATAGTGCGTTAGTTGTACCTCTTCAATCGACTATTTTTTACTCTAAATCATTTTACGTCCAGGAACGAAAGGAAAAACACCAATCCAAACGTCATCTCACATTCATATTACTGATATTTGGCTTGTGTTTGGTCGAGGTTTCATACGCTGGACTGCAAACGTCAATGCGTAACTTCATATTCAACAGTGAATTACTATGATGCAAATTTAGCATCTCATCAGAATACCTTTATTTATTTATATAAATAATACATACTACCACAGTAAACATGTTATAAATATTTCTTAAGGGCACTTAATTAATCCAACTGATATAATAAACTTTAATTATAAGCTATTTTTTACGCTACAAAATATAATCAAAAACACAAGATATATTACAAATATGTAAAATAATAATTTTTTCTTTTTTTTACTTGGCAATACTAATAAAACCACAAGAGGCAGTGGCATGAAGTGGAGTCCAACCTTCGTTATCACCTCGATTCACATCACAGTTATGCTCAACAAGGAACTGAACCATTTCTAAATTATTATCGATGCAAGCCTACAAGAAGAAACGAATATGTTAACAAGGTACAGAAGTTCATTAAATAAACATAAATGTAAAACAATGAAATTATCAGAAAAACAATTTTCAATTGCAAATATTTTTCTCTAACATGTTATCTTAATGAGGAGAGAATTACTAATATAGGGAAAATTAATACAGAAATATACACTATTGTAAAAATTTCTTACATATTCCTCCTATTCAAGATAATTTACATAGTGTTATCTATATATATAAAACAGTTCCGTAACTGACTCATTCATTCATTCATTCATTCACTGACTGACTGACATACAACGCACAGACCAAACCGCTGGACATAAAGGGCTGAAATTTTGCATGGCGATTCTTCTAATAGTGTAGGGGTGCACTAAGAAAGATTTTTCAAAAATTCTTCTTAGATTTTTTTAAATTAAATTTTTAAGCTGTTTTTTAAACTTTTTTTACGTTTGCATTTAAAATAATACATTGAGGGTTATAAAATTTATATCACGAGAAAGATCATAAAAATTCCTTCAAAATGAAAATTTTTTGGAATTTTTACCTCCATTTCCTGATTTTTGGTGAATTTTTAAAGATTAATTTTTAGAATTTAATTTATTAAATGCTGATCACGTGATTTCTTTTTCTGGTACTTTCAATAAATTTATCGTCACGTGCAAAAAAAATAGACAAAAAAAATATTTTTTTCTTGCTAATGCGGCAGACGATTAGACTTTATTTTGTCTATAAAAATATCCCTTACGATTTTTTTTATAAATATGTTTTTTTTTTACATCAATTGTATACATTGATCGTCGTATTTATTATAAATATATATATATATACTAGCTGAAAACCCGCACTTCGCTACGGAGTACATTCAAAGTAAAAACATCGGTGAATGTATGCAATTAATGCCAATATATATATAATAAATACGACGATCAATGTATATAATTGATGTAAAATATATATATATTTATAAAAAAATCATAAGGGATATTTTTATAGACAAAATAATGTAGAAGAAGATATTCAAATTAAATCTAATATAAAGAATACTAAAGAATATAGTACAGTTAATATAGTACAGTTTCTAGAACATTTCTTTTACTGTATTTTAATATTTTTTTGGATAATGTCCAATCGTCTGCCGCATTAGCAAGAAAAAAAAATTATTTTTTGTCTATTTAGTTTTTATGCACGTGACGATAAATTTATTTAAAGTACCAGAAAAAGAAGTCACGTGATCAGCATTTAATAAATTAAATTCTAAAAATTAATCTTTAAAAATTTACCAAAAATCAGGAAATGAAGGTAAAGATTCGAAAAAGATTTCATTTTAAAGGAATTTTTATGATCTTTCTCGTGATATAAATTTTATAACCCTTAAATTATTATTTTAAATGCAAACTTAAAAAAAGTAAAAAAACAGCTTAAAAATTTAATTTAAAAAAATCTAAGAAGAATTTTTCAAAAATCTCTCTTAGTGCACCCCTACACTATAAGAAGAATCGCCATGCAAAATTTCAGCCCTTTAGGTCCAGCGGTTTGGTCTGTGCGTTGTATGTCAGTCAGTCAGTGAATGAATGAATGAATGAATGAATGAGTCAGTTACGGAACTGTTTTATATATATAGATTTTTTTTTTTTGAATTAATTGCATACATTGACAGTTGTATTTAATTTCAATGTACTCCGTAGCGAAGCGCGGGTTTTCAGCTAGTTTTTCATATGCGGAAATACGAGACTACGGCTCCATGCCTAATGGAAAGGGGGAGGTGGCAGAGGGAGTGGAGAATGACACCACAGACATTGCATACAAGTCGCACACACACACACGTCTACACATTTGATACTACAATCAATACAGTTTTAAGCCCATTTTTGCCACTGACGCCCTCCTCGCATGCTCATTTCCCAAAATTAATAACACCAGCCCAACCTATAAACTTGGTCATGGCTATTAATTATTATTATTTTTGTTCTCCTACGACAGAGAACAAGCATTCGCAAACTACTTCTTTTTGTTCCTTTTAATCACAAACAGAAGCAAGTACGAAGTAAAAATTTTACCCAACAGTCAATTTTGATGGATGTGTTGCTTACTTTACACCACTAGATAAACAATCAAGGGTGGCTCCAAGGGAGGGGGGCAGTAGTGGCAATTGCCCCCCCTCCCCCCCCCCCAAAAAAAAGAGCCTGCTTTTTTTTTTTTTCATAGCCTAAAATTATGTAATCGTAGACCTAATACTAAATGAGTTTAAATTTAAAATGAGGATGTTTATTTCTTTTATATATATATATATATATATATATATATATATATATATATATATATATATATATATATACAGTAAAAATCGTTTATAAGAACATCCAGGGGACTTTAAAAACTGGTTCTTATAATCGATAGTTTTTATAACCGATAGATGACTTAAAACTGCTATTTCTATTTACACCTAAAACATGACATTCAAAAAATGGTTAAGAGGTTCAAGTCCAATCAGGGAAAAACACACTGCTTATTTTCATATAAATATGTTTTTATAACTTTTTCAAATACATAGTTCTAAAAATGTAAAAAAGAAAAATTAATAAAATTATATAGCTATTATGAATGTACATGCAATATTTTGCAATATTTTGAATGCAATATTTTGTTTTTACATGTTTATTGATTTACCGAAAAAAAGTCAGTAATATTTGTTTGTTTAGTTTTTTTTTTGTAAATAAAAAGAATTTTCGGTTATCGCGACAAGTTCTTTGACAGCTTTTTTTATCGGATCCTTCACAAAATCATCATTGCAAGCTAAAAATTTATTAACGGTATTGATTGCTGAAAACATTTCTTTTAAACTCGGCAAGAAAACTCGTCCAAATGATCTTCTGAACTGGCACTGTCGTCAATATCATCATCTCTGCCAGAAATCCCTGCATTTACGCCTGCAACAATATCTTCATCCGTTATATTCCCATGTGTTGCAAAAGCCAAATCTATGTCTTCAAATTCTTGAAGTGAATCTTGTTCTAATGGCAAATCTCGATCCCAGTCTTGGAGCGTTTCATCTCTAGCGTCTTGAATTTGAAAAATGGAAGGATTTTCACCCCTAAGAAAACCAACATGCAGGAAACAATTAGAAATCGTTAAAGGTTTAACATTATTCCACGCCTTTTCTAGCATGATGATAGCGCCCAGTATTGAAATCTTCGGTTCTTTCTTATTTTCAATATCGTCGATGATCTATAGAATCAAGTTCTTCCTGAAATGAAGTTTTAAGGACTTAATGACACCTTGGTCTATAGGCTGTAATACGGAGGTTGTGTTGGGAGGAAGAAAAGTTAATTTAATGGCATGAAGACCTTGAACCGGAGGGTGGGCTGGGCAATTGTCCAGAATAAGAAGAATTCTCTTTTTTTTTTTTTTTGTTTAATAAGTTCTTGGTCCCACTTCCGTAACCAATTTTCAAAGATTTCCCCCGTCATCCAAGCTTTAGAATTCGAATGATAATCAACTGGCAGCGATTTTATATTTTTTAAATGCCCTCGGATTTTTGTATATCCCGATCACTAAAAGCTTCAATTTTTCAGTTCCAGTTAAATTTGCAGCAACCATAACTGTTATCCTTTCTTTTGAAATCTTACCACCACTGCAGTTTTCGTGTTTGAAACGCAACGACCTATCCGGGGTCATCCTATAAAATAGCCCAGTTTCATCAGCGTTGAAGATTTCATGGTCTTCATAGTCTTCTCTTAACGCAATCGAAACGGTTTTAAGCTAGTTATCAGAAACTCCTGGTGGCACGGCCTTCGATTCTCCACGAATTCTCCCGAACACAATGGAATGCCTCTCCCGAAATCTCTGGATCCACGAAGCTGAACAAATGATATCATATTTTTTAAAGAGTTTCGCAAATTCATTTGCTTTCGCTTGCAAAATCGGTTTGCTTAGGGGAATGTTGGCACTCCTTTGAATTTTAAACCATTGCAAAAGGGCTTCTTCTATGTCAGCATGTGGACTTTTTCGAAGTTTCTTAATTTTAGTCCGATCTTTTTCAAAGTCTTCTTTTAATTTTTCTCTATTTTTAAAAATATTTGAAATCGTGGCATGACTCACCTTTAATTCGTTGACTAAAGCTCCATTTTTTTCACCGTTTTCTAATCTAGAAATTATACGAATTTTTTCCTCAACCGTGAAAGTTTTACGTTTTGCACTCATCATTGAATATGTGGAGGTACAGACTGTGATGACTTGTCGGCTGTAGAAAAAGTTGTAAATGCTTTGCACTCTTTCCTCTCGTCACAAGTCTGGAATTTCTGCTGCCGTTTGGGTTGGTTCCGCACCTCATAAATTTTTTTATCGGACTCCACTGGTGGGTGGAAGTTTTAGGGGACTGGCTTGGCGGGGTCAGCACTTCCGATCATTATGTCCCAGTCACTAGGGGTATGGGCGGTGGCCCACTTTTCTTGGCAAGTTTTGTTTTCTTGACGGTTTTCTGGAGGCACACTTTTTTAGCAACCCCTACTTTATAAGGGCTGACCACAGCCGAATTAGTTCATGAGAGTTGGGTTTTATTTTACATAAAAAAAAAATGGATAAAATGGTTGAAGAACAACGTGCTGCTACTTCCCGTCCGTTCACAATTAACATGTTCTTTAAGCGATTTATTTTCCCAGACGCCAATTAATTTTAAGTCACTAAAAGCGATATGTTCTTATTAACGATGTTATTATAACCGGATTTTGTATCCATTATAGCACATGAGAATTGGCCGGGAACTAATAATTCCGTTCTTTTAAGCGATATGTTTTTATATCCGGTGTTCTTATAAACAATTTTTACTGTATATATATATATACACACACAGTGGAATATCGATCTATTGTTTTTCAAGGGTACGAATGAACTGAACGATAAATGCGGGAACATAACAAAGCAATATGATCGTCGGGACTGGGTGAAGTAAACGATACATACGGGAAAACGATGATTCGGAAAATGATCGATCGAGATTTCACTGTGTATATATATATATATATATATATATATATATATATATATATATATATATATATATATATATATATATATATATATATATACCCCTAAGAGCCGACGTTGCCCCCCTCCCCCAAATCTCTGGCCTGGAGCCGCCACTGTAAACAATATGCACGATATCAAATGCAATACATATCAAATAAGTTAATTTTGAAATTAAAAAAAATATTTTAATAAATATTTACAGCATACAATATATCGCACGGTGGTCATAAAAGGACGTTCAATAAAGCAGCCACATCGTACTGAATCATAGCTGCAGAGGGCAGTATATTTTCATACACTGGTGACATGAGGCCCAAACGACTCCCAATAGTGAGACCTATTATAATCTAACAGCAATAAAATATATGGATAAATGGCAGTAAATGAATATGGAAGTCTCTTTTCAGTCTAAGAACTCTCACATATCTTCTCCCACCTATCTGAACCTGACCACAACCTTTTTTTGATTTACTGCTCGAAAAAAAAATCACGCGACATTTATTACTGTTTCAGATCTACAGTATGCGCACAGTGAAAAGTGAAAAGACATCACGCTTTTACGCGAATTGTTGGGTATTTTGTGATTTCGGGAAAACCGTTCTTCTCTCTTGATTTCAAAAGAATTATTTTAACCCCTCAGCGGGCGCGCCCGTGTACAGAGTGCAACATTTTATTAATTTTGAATGGTTTGTTTTTACATGTAAGGTTTGAATGTTCTAAGCAGTTTCTATTTATAGCTACATCCTTTCTAATGCAGGTCTGATTTTCTGACCCTTGTATTCCTTTACATTCATTGGTAGTCGTGATTTAACCGTGGTAAACCAACGATTATACTGGACTACAATACGACAAAAGAAAGAGTTGTTTTTAACCCATCAAATGTGCAGCTATTACACGGTATCCCGCATATCACGAAGATGGATAATATCATTATTTTTTAAATTTTTGGACATAATAGGAATCCATTCGCAAGTTATCCTTAGATCTAATAAACCGGACAGCTTTGAAATAAGGCAATTGTATCTAAATTCTTTGGCCTTTAATTATAAATATACCTCAATATTATAAACATTTTATATATTGTCATAAAACGCAGAATTATTATTTTCAATTTGAAAAAAAGTTTATTACAAAAGGAATAATTAAGGTTGAAAGAGACGTTGCACTTTGTGCCACGCGCGCCTGCAGGTGTTCCAAAAATTGGCGCGCCCGCTGAAGGGTTAAGCGTCATTTGCTTCCAAAAGTATTCTTATAAGCAACATTTCATGAATTGATAAATTCTGGTTAAACGTACTGAACTAATTTTCTATGGGCGGATTTTCCTCACATCAGTAAAGAAAAGTATTGAAAATAAAATACAAAATTTCCAAAAGAAATGTCAAGATAACTCAAAAACAGAAGGAAACTTAATTTTTCCGAGGGGGAAAAAGTGGAAATCTATGAAAGATTTATCACTCTCTAATTTGAATATTTTTGGGGTAATACATGTCTATTTTTGGATAATCCGTGTGTTCTAGTTTTTAGTGTACACAAAAGGTGAGTTCAGCTTCCTAACAAGTAAAAATTTGACTTTCAGTGAGCTCGACCCGAATCAGAGTCTCTTGCAGTTTGAATACTTAGAAAAATAAAACGGCTTTCTAGATCCAATGAATCAAAAACAAATCAATGAAACAAAAACAAAATCAATGAAACAAAAACAAAATCAATGAAATAAAAACAAAAAAACCTAAAAGCTACATTTATGAACATATTTTGTCTTCAACATTGTGTTTTTTTTTCTTTTATCTCTTCCCTATTAATCTCCCTAATGCCGCGGTTTCAAACCTGGGAGGCGCCAAAACTTTTTAAGAGAAAAGTAATGTTCATACCATAATATCTATAAATAAACAAACTTCATATCGTAACGTAACAGTACAAATTCAGTGAAGTAATGTTTATTTTTATTACATTTTTATACATTCATTTAAATCATATTAAAAAATTATCCGGAGTGAAAGATTTTAAAAATGGCGCCTTTGCAAACGCTCTGTTTCTGTAATTCAAAACACGACCGCTAGTTGCATGAAACACTAGCCTCATATTTAAAGTCACTCGTAGCTGAAGTGTCAACTGAAGCGTATTGGCGGGGTGTGATATAGTTTTTATCGTGATTTCTTTCTAAAATAATCGTTAGTATATTTTTATAATTATATTTAATTATTTATTTTAAATTATATTAATAAAATATTTTTTAGACGAATGGATAAATTTTTGAGTGGTTACAAGAGAAAAGTCTACAATAATGAAGATACTTATGCTGATACAAGTGGGAATAAACGCAAAAAAGGAGGTAAAGCTCCCAAGAAAAGACAATACAGTTAATCGCATTTATCGTTAGGATCCACAAGTGTTATTATATATGGCTTGGAAAAACCAATGTGTTTGTTGTGTTCGAAAGTTTTGGCTTGAGATACTATGAGACCATTCAAATTAAAACGGCACCATGAAACTCTACATTATGAATACGTTGGAAAACCCATAGAATTTTTTCAGAGAAAATTGGACGAGATACAGGTGGTTATCAAAATAATGGAAACACATCAATATTAGTGGTGTTTATGGAAGTGCTTCGTATTCCTTAAAAAACAAGATTAGGGACCAATATTTTTTTATAGAATATAGTGAATACATTATTCTACTCTAAAGTAGCAGTAATGAAACTATAGGCATCAGGCTGTTTGGGGGATAAGATGTCAAACCTTGTAGACCGTGCAGAAGGGCAAATTGTTGAAACGCGTTTAATTGGAGTATCTGTTACAACAGTCCCCATGGGTTTGGGTGTTTACCGAGCTATGAGATCGGAAGTCATGATGGCATACAGAGTTCACAGAAAGACATCCTCTGTGAAACAGAATAGTGGACGAAAGGGAAAGCTAATTGAAAGAGTCTGACGAGTGTTGAAGCGGACTGTGACATCAAAAAAGAAGACAACTGCAACCAAAGTGACCGTAGAGCTCCATCTGAATCTGCAGGCTCCAGTACCAGTCATAGTAGGTAAGAGAAAACTTCAAAATCAAAACATTTACGGCAGAGTAGTAATTCTCAAGCCACTTGTAACATATGTGAAAATAAACCGTCCACTACAGTGATACTACGAGCACAAATACTGGTCGAGTGATACGTTGAAATATGACATTTGGTTAGACGAATCATTGTTCACTTTGTTCCCTGCAACAGGACGTGCGTATGTCTGAAGAACACCTACACAAGCGTATTATCATGCTTGTCTCATGCCAGCTGTCAAACATGGAGAGGAAATTTCTTAGGGTTTCGGCGGCCATTTCATAGTTTTCAAAAGGGATCTATTGTAACCCCAAAAGGAAGATTGACTGGGAAGGACTATGTCGAAGTTTTAGCCGACCAGATCCATCCTATGGTGCAAAAATTGTTTCCTGAAAGAGATGGCGTTCTCCATGATGATAATGCTCCGATCCATACAGCTAGACGTGTCAAGTCGTGGTTTGAGAAACATAAAGACCAAGTCAAATACCTTATCTGGCCCGCACAGTCCCTAAACCTCAATATCATCGAACTGCTGTAGTCTGTTTTAGGGAACAGAGTCAGGAATAAATATCCAGCAATAGAATCTCTACAGGAACATTGACGATTTATCCATAAAGAATGGTATAATATTCCCTTAACCACTATTCATGACTTGCATAAGTCACTTCCTTAGTGAATCCAGGTGGTATTAAATGCCATAGATGGTTCTATGCCAAATTAATAAAGAATTTCATGTTTTTCCCAAGTGTTTCCATTATTTTGATAACCACCTGTAAATATTCAGAGGCAAACGTTTAAAAAAATACTTTCAGTTACATCAAACGCATTATTGGCTTCGTACCATGCCTCTTACCGAATCGCGAAATGTAGGAAACCACATACAATAGGAGAAGCCCTAATTTTACCAACAGCTATTGACATGGTTCGAATAATGTTCGGCGAATCTTATGCAAAACAGTTGCGACAAATTCCGCTTACTGATAATACAGTCGGAAGGAGATTCAATGATATATCTTGAGATGTTTAGTATAATATAGTTTTTTTAATTTGTTTTTGTTTTTTGAAAAACGATATAACGTGGAATAATTGCATTGGACTGTACCGATGGAGCTCACTCAATGTCCGGACACAAAGCAGATCTTCAAGCATTGGTCAAAAAGAAAGCACCACAAGCTATCTGGACGCACTATATGCTTCACAGAGCAGCTTAGTGTCAAAAAAGATGAACAAGGAACTGAACAACATTTTTAAAAAGTTATAAAACTTATAAACTACATTAAGAACAGTCCTTTGAGAGCTAGGCTGTTTTTGCAAAGCTGTGTGTTGATATGGAAGCTAAATATACCTCACTTCTGTATTATTGTGAAGTTCGTTGGCTATCTCGTGCAAAAATGATTCAAAGGATGTTTGAGCTCAAAGAATAAATAGCAACCTTTCTCGAAAAAAAAACACCATGAGGGGGCACATTTGTAGACGAACGATAATTTTATTGTAAAACTTGCATATTTGGTTGACATTTTGGGAAAATTGAGCGGTTTAAATAAATCAATGCTGGGATAACAAAAGTATACCCTTGTTTAAAAAGACAAAGTAAAAGCTTTCATTAAATAGCTGAAGTTATGGAAATCAAAATTACAAAAGAATCAGTTGGATATGTTTTCACTTTCAAAAGATTTCTGGGCCACAGCCAATATTGAAACAAGCAAAAATATTTTTATTGAACACTTGGATGGTTTAGTGCTGCATTTTTCAAATTATTTCAAAGACCTTGATTTCTCAAAGGTTTTGTGGATACAGAATCCATTTATCTACAATGAAGAAGACGAATTTGAGTTGACAACCATCGAAAAAGAAAAATTGACAGAATTGTCATGCGATAGCTCACTGAAACAAAAGTTTCAAAAGGAAACCATAATTCAATTTTGAATGAATCTTAATGGAGAGAATGAATCTTTGTATTGCAAAACAATGCAAGTGCTTCTACCGTTTGTAACGTCTTATTTATGCGAAACGGGCTTTTCGGCACTGACTGCAATGAAAACCAAATATTGAACCAAGTTTATAATCGGAAAAGAGTTACGCGTGTCACTCTCCACATTGCCCCCAAGATTTGATACTTTGTGCCAATAAACAACCACCTTCGCATTAAATTTTTATGGGTTAGATGCAGTTTAATTAGCAATTTAATATAAAAATAAATATGCATGTTCGTATTTTTATAACAAAATCTTATTATTTTGTCAATTGTAGATTTCAGTATTTTTTTTTTGTAATACAGTTATTATTTAAAACGTATGTATATTATTATATCTATTAAAAGCTAGGGAGGGAAAAAATTTCTTAGAGAGGCATAGTAGCATAAAGGTTGGAAACTGCTGCCCTAATGTTAATCATTAGTGAATTTAAACATTCCTGAAATTCTATTGTATTAGAGACCACGAAAGTTCCTTTTTGACACTTAATGGATTCACGAGAACACTGAAGTTATTTACACATTTACGGGGACATCAGCGCATTTACTTTTGAGAGCTTGAAGAAAAAACTATCAAGACCTCAAGACTATCAAGTCAGAAGTCATGACTCCTGTGGAAGTTTATTTAATAATAACTGCCTACAGAAGCAAGGGTTTCCTCAATTCATATTTCCCTTGGAAAGTCAATTTTGTAAGAACAAAAATATGTTTTCTTTCTTACAAAAGCATGAAGAATGAAATTAAGTTTCTTAAATTTATTTTGCAACAAAATAGCACTCAAACTGAGGGAAAGAAAATTGTGATGCTGATTTTATTTTTAACTCACTCCTGTATCATTATTTTTATTACTAATTTAAATTATGCTCAGTATGAATGTATACAATATTAATGTATGCAATAACTGTACTTTAAGTTTATTTAGTGGAAAAGAGCATACGAGGAGACAAAATAATGAAAATATGTATGAAATTATGTGATGATTAATCTCACTCGGTAGTTTTGTCATTAAATTTTATGTTATAATGCTACTGAATTGTTAAATTATTTTAAGAAGTTTAAGGAAATAATTTGGAATTAAAGAGATTATGATACTTAGTTTAACTATTAAATGAGAAAATAAGGGTTATCATAACCTAAAAACTTAAGCGTTTTCCTTTATTAGTAAAATAAAACAAAGATTTGCTCTATATTATTATTTAAAATTTTTTGTTATCGGAAAGCGTAGGCTATTCAAATTTTATGAAATTATTCGCCCCTGCTATATCATTAAGGCTTTTGTTTTATAATTGTTGTTTAATTTCTTTAACAACTTTATACTGATAATTTCTTGTAAGGTTTTATTCACAATTTTCTCTGAATTTTAGTCTTATGATCCGATATACATTTATTGTTTATTTTTATTACTTGTTAAATGAAACTGATTTGAAAATAAAGAGGGAGGGGAAAAGCAGAAACAGACAAAAAAAAATTTTAAATCACAAACTTACATAACGAAAGCCCCAACTTCTATTTTTGGTTACACTTTCTAAGTGAGGAATGTTTGTAAGATTCGTATTAATAAATATTACAGTTCAAAACTTTTTTTAACATTTGAATACATATGAATGTGAAAGTCAAAGGTGGGAAGGTTTCCAGACGAAAACGAAATAAAACGATCTCAGGAGTGTAAATATATATTCAAAATTTATTTAACACACATAAATGCAAGAGCATAAACAGAATCTCCATCTTATCTAGATCATACTTACAGAAAAAAAATTTGCATTCACGTATTTGGATTAAACATGTTATTAAAGGCTTCTAGGTATTCTTTCCCGAAAGGCTATTAATTATGTTTTAATAAATTAAAATTATACACGGTTCACACATCACAAAGTTGAAAGAAGGTACGCTTAGTTAACTGTAAAACAGGGAGCACACAGGATAAATTAATGAATACAACCGGTCTTGTAAAAATAATATTTAAGGGAACGACTATTTGTAAATACCCCTCTACGCTAAATATACTCTATCTCGGTAAGCACGACTCGGGTATATTTCTAAATTCATACGTCACAACATCAGGAAAAGATAAACCTGTAAACCCTAATGTGTTTATACCTACTAAACAAAGATACGTGGTGACGTCACTTTAAACGTTTCCACGTACCAGAAACACAAATAAACACAGAATTCGCCTACTACCAAACTGTAGATTACTCACAGCTAAAAACAAATACTCAGGGGTAAATTTTTTTTCAGCAAAACTCGTAAATATTCAGGTACGGACAGCTCAATATGAGGTAAACCAAAACATGCACTTGTTAGTGACGACAGTTCAGGACTATTTTGGAATATCGAGTTAAACGGAAGGAAGTTTATATTGAATATTGGGGTTCTAAACCGAGTATTACTTGCAGAAACGAAACGCTCGACTAAAAATAATCTATCAACACCACTTTATATATTCAGAATCCGGGAATTTTTAATTTATGCTAGAGAATTATCGTAGTGTGCTGAAAAAAGCCAAAAGCACAGACACTGAAAAAAGCGACGGAATATAAGAGAGATTGCGAGTTGAAAAGTGGAGGGCGATGAGATGGAATGTAAACATTTATTTTAACTGTGCTGTCTGTGTGCGGATCTTAAACACAGACGATTATTTGTTAACTTTCCAAGTAAACTCTCTCCAGAAGTTGCCCGATTTTCTCTCTCTATCACTAATCAAATAAATAAGTGACGACAGCGAAAAACAGTGGCTGAATCAAACACTGATAGGGAAAAATTAGCATCCGAACGTCAACCAAGGACTTCTGATTACACCAAACGAAAAAATTTAGACCTGACGAAAGAGGCTTAAATTATACTGCTTTATCTAAACATAAATAAAATTGATGAGTCAGAACATTTATTACGCATTTTAGAGTCATCGTTCGGTCTGTCCCTAAAAAATCTCTTTTAGGGATTTTCAAAAATTATTTTGTCAGTCTATTCAAAGGAGGTTAGGATGGTTTTTACCAAGCTATAAACTGTTGAACTGTTATAATGTCAGCGTAGCACTAACCTCTGTAATTATCAGATTACTTTAACAAGCAACATCAGGAGCGAAAAATAAAACCGCTGGTTCTTCCGACACCTGGATAAAACGAATGATAAAGCTTTCGAAAATGAAAATGAACTCCGTCCACGAAAGCGTAAAATGATACAGGAGAGATCTGATAAGGGATAGATGACTTTCATAACCTCTCTTAAAGTAAGACCATCATCAGAGTGCCAACCACACACACAGCCTACATAAATAATACAATTTTAAAGAATTTTTGGTGACAAATCAGTTTGGGGAGCCTTCACAAATTTACATCGATTATTACAAGCCCATTCAATCAATTGCATTTGAAAGAGCTATTGTTACAACAGTTTTAATTCCAGATTTAAACCTTTATATTATAGCATTGAACGCAACACATTAATTCTAATAACTTAAAAATTACATTCAAGCGGAGGGAGAAAAAAACAAGTTATAATAAACTGTTTTTACCAAACGTGCGCTATATACTTTCAAGGTATAAAAACAGGAAACTCTTAATAGTAGTAAAATCTATATATATATATAACAGTTCCGTGACTGACTGACTGACATACAACGCACAGACCAAACCGCTGGGCCTAAAGGGCTGAATTTTTGCATGGCGATTCTTCTTATAGTGTAGGAGTGCACTAAGAAAGATTTTTGAAAAATTCTTCTTAGATTTTTTTAAATTAAATATTTATTCTGTTTTTGTAACATTATTTATAGTTTGCATTTAAAATAATAATCTGAGGGTTATAAAATTTATATCACGAGAAACATCATAAAAATTCTTTAAAAATGAAATCTTTTTCGAATCTTTACCTCCATTTTCTGATTTTTGGTGAACTTTTAAAGATCAATTGTTAGAATTTAATTTATTAAATGCTGATTATGTGGTTTCTTTTCTTTTTGTGATACCTTAAATTAATTTTGAGTCGCGTGCATAACAATGAAATAAATTGACATTTTTTTTTCTTTCTAATGCGGCAGACGATTGGACATTATCCAAAAAAATATTAAAATGCAGTAAAAGAAATGTCCCTCAAACTGTACTATATTCTTTAGTATGTTCTATTAGATTTAATTTGAATATTATCTTCTATTTTGTGTATAAAAATATCCGTTACGATTTTATTTTTTTCCGTTTTTTTTTACATCAATTGCATACATTGATCGTTGTATTTATTATATATATATATATATATATATATATATATATATATATTTGGCATTAATTGCATACATTGACCGTTGTATTTAATTTGAATGTACTCCATAGCGAAGTAGTACGGGTTTTCAGCTAGTATTTATATATATCAGCTAAAAATTTTTTTAAAAAGAAAAAACCACATTAAGCTTATTTAAGGAATTAAATTTAACATTTAACTGTAAAAAAGCAGAAAATTCGTAACTTCAATTTTATTTCATGGCTTTGACTGAACTTTCAAGGAACTTTTCTCAGGGATTTTTTTCTTTTCATCCTGAAAATCGGTATGCTCATATACACTCTGGATACCACTATGCGGCAAACCAGTGAAGTTACGAAAATCCAAGCCCAGGCATGTCATCATAATGTAAGAAGTCATGGCTCATGATTTGAAAGATAGTAGCTTCCACAATTCAGTAAATAAACCAGCATTTCATCATCTAGTCACATAGAATAATTTAAATTCGAATCTGCCTATAAAAATAACAGTTATGTATGTTATAGAATACAAGTTGCCTATTTTAAAATTTGGAATTTTTGTCCACCTGGTTAGATTTTAAAACTTACTTTTAAATGAAACTTTATGGCAGCTGCACAACAAATGCCTGATTTTATTAATTCCTATCTCAGTAATAACGTGTTAAGTGTTTGTCAACTTCTATCACGGCAAATGTAATTTTATTCCACTACAAAAAGTCATTTCAACATCCCATTTATATAACTAATGTGAATGACTGTCAATTCAATATTTCGTCATTACAGGTCTCATCACATCGTTTTATACCAGTAGATACATATATTTTACAATGCAGCTGATCGATTTAGTGATGAGCGTCGACCCAAAAAAATAAATAAATAAATAAATTCCATTCGTAAGAAAGACCACCAAATATAAATCTTTAAATATAAACTCATATAAATCTTTCCCCTAAATATAACACAAAATAAATTTTCAAATTTCTTGCATCATTAAGCAACCAATTCAAGAAATGGCTAAAATTAGACTGGAAGAGTGAAAACATCGTTGAAATTAGTCGGAAATAGGAAATTTAAAAAGCATAAGCATAGGCACAAAAATATAAAATCATTTACGAAACAAATGGATAGAAAACTGTAAGCGTGCCAGGGTCTACACGCAGAATATCCTTATATTTGTCTACACAGACAAATTCTGATTTCTTGAGGTTTTCAAAGTAACTGTTTTTAGAGAGAATGAGTTCCCATCTTTATAAAATAGTCCTTCCCGTATTGAAGTCCGAAAAAAAGTCTTACCCACAGTCTGTTACGCAAAACTGTATCATTTATAATTACTCTGATTATAAATATTTAGTTAAGGCAAAGCTCAAGAATTAAATCCTGGCAAGAGTTGTACTATCCCACTTTTTGTTAATTAAAACACATGTAACTCATAAGCTGAACAAAATAGTTTTCGAAAGCATTACTAATGATCCGAAATTTATTTCTTTATTAATAGCGTGCATCTATATTTGCCTTCATAACACAGTGGGTTATCAGTAAAAGTCTAAAACAACTTTCACGGTAAAGATCGCATAAATAAATGGAAGCGTTCACAAGAAACAGCTTCATTACAGACATAAATGCGGCCGACTAAGAAATAAGATACTGTGGGTAGAAAAATGCCCAACACACACGTACGTCATTTAAAATAAACGGCACTGAGTCGTTATAGACTAAAAATATGACTATGAAAGCAATAGGATTTATTTTAAAAAAAGCATGATGTTTGCGTGACATTCAGACAGAGATTTTTAAAGAAAACAAACGTGAATGTTCATACATCAACCGATTAAATCTCGAGTGAAGCTTCTTTTCACATTCTCTTCAACAGCAGAAATTCTCAAGCATAATTTGCATTAAATGTCATGAAGATTAAGACTGATTGAAGTTCGTGAATGTGCATTAATTAAAAAATTTTATTCATAATTTATAAACATGACGACAGAAAAATTTGATGCAAGTCGCTCTACCCCAAACAGATTCTAAAGAGACAGAGACGAGACACAGACAAAGTTTTCCATAAGGGATTTCCCAAGGGGAATATACATTTAAGTCTGAAGACTTCAAAGGTTAAAACGGTATTTGAAGAAGTTTAAGTTTAAAGTTTAGTTTACCTTAGAATCATAATTAGTCTCTAAAGGGAGTTGTATCACAATTACAACTAGTGTATTCTCCCAAATTCAGATGTTTGAAGGCTAATTCTCTCGTGCCAGATATAACCGAAATTTTTTCATTATACTTTTGAAAAAAGAAAAAAAAAATTCAAATAAGTTCACTAATCAATTATTTGAACTATACACAAAAGTCTAACAAGTTGTATACACTTGTGTTATTTATAAAGGAAAATTTTCACATCAAAGATAATCTTTAAATATAAGTTGCTACGGTTGATATTTTCTGATTTCAGCGAAAATAGCACTACTTCAATCTCGTGTCTCAAATTCAAATACCCTTGAAATACGGTAAAAATTCTAAACCCGCAATAAATACAATATAGGATCATCAAACTATATAGAGCGTTTTCACGATAATTTGAAATTTGATGATCTGAATTTTCGGCTAATTCGAACTAATGAGAGTTATTATAAACCTTATACTGAAATAAATGCAAAAAAAAAAAAAAATTGTAACTGTAATTGACACTGGTAAAAAATAGGTATATCGCATTTGTCAGTAGTTCTACTGTTTATGCCCCATTACGTAACGCCAACAAAAAATCAGAGACAGTTTGCGTTAAAGAGGTCGAGGGGTCAGATAGCAAAAAAAAAAAGGAAGAAAGAAACCAAGAGGATATTCTTTATCTAATGCCCAATTTTCGATAGTAAACAGGGTGGAGATCCCTAAACGTGGCATCTTAACAACAAATGACTCGTGGAAAATTGTTTAAGAACTATCATTCAAACACGGCCTTGCCGCAATAGGTATCTTAAGTTGCACAGACCAGTAGAACTTTTTATTAAAAATTATATTCTTTATTTATAATAACATATTATTGTGTGTTCCTGTTAATTAATATGCAGGTTTAGTTAATTCAATTTCAATACTATTCAAGTTCAGCATTTGCACTTATAAAGAACTCAAACTCTCGTCGCAGACACAAAATATAGCATAAAAAAGGCAGTTTAATAAAATATTTTTAAAAATTTAATGTTTTATGTACACCATATTTAATAGCCCATTATTTTCCCCACATTTAAAATTTTTTACAGTTCAAGTTTAAATTTTTGGCTTATACTGATGGCAAGTTAATTTTACTTCATATTTTTTATTTTACTTGGATTATGCATATGGATTCCCAATGGAAGTTATTTAAGAAGTATTTCCTTCCCTTTAAATTTCACCACTGTTTCGACAATCCGATCCTTTTTTCTAGGTTCCTTCGAATTTGAATTAAAGACCATCCACAGCACAAACAAACGTATCTACAATTCACATGAAATGTGTGTGTTGTTTACGAACAATTGTTCCCTATAATTGAACCACGTAATCGGTACTTTCGTTGAACAGACCAGTAGAAGTTTTCATTCAAAATTATTTTCTTCCTCTATAATAGCATATTTATTTATGTTTAAGTTAACTAAACAAGCATGTTTAGTTAATTTCGGTATCTTTCAAATTCAGCGCATTCTACATTAATAATAAATTTTGCAGTTCATGTTATGCAAACAGTTTTTGCAGTTGTAAATTGCCTTGAGCTGAACTTGACTATCAGTGTCCAAAGAGTCGATAACTAAAGTCAGTTTTATGGAGTTTTAAAGCTTTTTCAGTTTCATTATAACATTAAAGGGATTTCCTAATTTGGTCTCAAAAACTGAGTAATTTTCTCCATTAGATTTCAGAATTCTTTTATTCACATCGAGATTAATATTTATGGATAGATGCCATAGTTTATCTTAAATATCTGTCTACTCAACAATACACTTCTAAATACACTTCTAATACACAATAAACTTTAGAAATATTGGTGCTATTGGAAAATAAATGGTAGAAATGAAATAGTCCAATTACCTTTCATCTTATTATTATCGCTACGCTTTCAGTACTATTTCAATTATATATATATGTGTGTGTGGGTGTGTGAGCACGCGTGCGCGCTATTACAGCGGAAAATCAGAAATGCGCAGGTTTTTTTTAATTTATTTTTTAATTGATGATAATTTGAAAAAGTTTGGGGTTGTATACTTAGATCCAACAACCAACATTTAATTTGTTCCTTCCGTATGCATCTGTTATCATACAAATCTGTTAGCTGACAAACAATGTAAAAGAATGAGTACCTTACTTGGGAATACTTCAGAAGTTAGATGCTGTAATAAAATAAACAAATAATAACCAGCATTTTACAAAAGAATTTAACTGTTCAAGAAACACTAGAGATGTGTATTTCAGGACTAAAAGTACCAAAAATATTAAATAGGATGAGGCATACTGCCATCTCTATTGATTACAACCCATGGATTTGTTTTCATTCATTTTCTTTACAGTGACAGATCTTGGAAAATCCAACGCGATTACTCCGTACATCTTCCACACGGGCGCGGAAGAAAGGAACAAGCCAAAGTATGCAGAAATTTAAGAACGATCAAAAACAGGAACATGGGCTGTCCCCTTTTATTTTTTAAGGTTTTGTTGAAGATTTACCCGATGCTAGTTTCTTTGGAGTCAAAACCAGTTGAGACGAGAGATCCGTCAACGACACTGTTCCAGACGCCGGACAAAAACCATGAAATAAAACTGCAGTAAGGTAAGGCAGAGTGAGATATATCTATTTCTTATACAAGAGATAGGGTTTGCCTTTAGAGTGCGTCCAGTAAGACTACAAGTAGTGTTTTGAATTCTTTTTTTTTTTTCACGCATAATTTTCGTTGAATCTTAAATAGATTTTGTATTAAATTACAGTGGAATCTCGATCGATCGTTCCCCGAATCATCGTTGTCCCGTATGTATCGTTTATTTCCCCAGTCCGGACGATCATATTGCTTCGTTATGTTCCCGCATCTATCGTTTTCCCGCATTTATCGTTCAGTTCAGTTGGTCCCTTGAAAAACGACAGATTGATATTCCACTGTATTCGATCTTTAACTCTTTTCTGTTCTTACCACGAAACTCGGCTATTGTATATTCCTTAGATATCCTTGGGCAGTTCACACAATGTGTAATTTTTAATTACATTTACACACACACACATCCAAAAAGCAAAACTGTTTAGTTTTTTTAATTTTTTTTCACTAGAACTCCATTATTTTGAAAGTAGCATCTTAAACTGATACGGGACTTGAGCGGGGATGGTGAGTTATTATTGACATAAGTGAGTTAAGCCAACAGTATTAAGCAACAGTATTTCCATTAACAGGAGGAAGCCAAACCGCCCACGCTGTACAGCCGTTAGCCACGCAAGCTGCCGGGCGTGGATCTTTGTTCTAATCCCCCAGCCGAGACCTGGATATTTTTTTTGTACAGTGCCCTCATCGGGATCAACGTTGGCCCACCACTAGGTGATCTTATAATGAAGAAGCCAACTAAATTCGCGGTGTCTATGGATGAATGTCCTCGGGATAAATGCTTGGCTCTTTTAAAGTTTGTTTTTCTAATTACACCACAAAGAATCCTTTTCTTTTTAACTTTTAATTTCATTCATAGCTTAAAACTTAATTTTCTAAATATACAGTACCATTATTTGTTAATCTACATAAAAAAAACCTTAAGATTTTTACATCACTTATATAAGTTCATAGTAAAATGATACAGGTGTAAAAAGGAAATATATTAAATTTCACGCAATTCGAGAACGAAAATCAAACTACGTTGAGACGAGGTTTTTCAATTTTTCTACAATTTCTATTCAAAAGTTTCATTGTCTATATATCGTCCCTACAGAATCAGTTTAAATTGCATGTTTGACTGTGTTTATTGTAAGTATACGAAAATGTTGATCGTAGAGATTTCTGAGGAGGAAAGACAAAAGTATCCCCCATCTGTAAAACAAAGCACTGAAAATAAGATCCCTCAATAAAGCAAATAGGATTTCGTCTGTGTATATGGAAAAATATATTTTCAGTAAAACAAATTTATCAGATTCAAAAACTGCCTTTAGCTCAACTGAGAAGCTTAGAAGATATAGCCGCTCTCCAAAAAGAGTTAAGGGGATGGTGGACATTAGAAAGCAATTTTTGAAATTTTTACCTCAGAGATAGAAATTTTGCATATACAGTGGAATCTCGATCAATCGTCTTTCAAGGGACCGAGTGAACTGAACGATAAATGAGGGAAAACGAACATAACAAAGCAATATGATCATCGGAACTGGGTGAAATAAACGACACGTACGAGAAAACGATGATTCGAGGAACGATCGATCGCGATTCCACTGTACATTCATTAAAGTATAACTATATCAAACACCGTATAAAATTTTATAAATATTTTTAAAACAAAATTTTATATTTTAAAAATTGAAATTTTTATTATTTTTTAAATGCTCCTTGCGATCCAATCTTTAACTTTCCCCCTTAATTTTGCATTTATATTGCTTATAAATACATTTTGAACAGAGTTATGCATTATTTTGCGCTTTTGTTGAATAGTTAATTTTTAAGAAATATTTTTATGCTTGTACTCGTGAAATTTTTGTACTTTTTCGTGAAATTCTTGTATTTTTCCACATTTAAGTTAAACTTTGATAATCTTAATGATGTCGAAACCTGAAATGGATACATAACTTTATTTTAATGTATAAGAGGAGTCTTTATGATAAATTTTATAAAATTTCGTCAAAAATTGTGACGCAAGGAGCATTTCAAAGACTTGCAAATCTGGAAATGACTCATTTTGATAAAAAGCCATTTAAAAGATATTTTCCCACCTACCTTTAATATTTACTTTTCTAAAGTCACCAAGTTTTTATTTTACTTTTCATTACATATTTTAAATGTATTTGTTCCAATATTTACATATTTTAAAAATATTATTACACCCCCCAAAAAATTCCGATTTTTGTTCGATTTTCGGTAATTTGAAAGTCCACCATCCCCTTAAATATCAGCATTTTATAAGTTCGGTAGAGGACACTTTTACTTTTATTGCTATTAATGCTATCGTGAACCTTAAAACAAAAATTACGCATGTTTTACAAAAATATGGTCCACGTTTTATGTTTCAAACTTTAAAAATACACTCTTAAAATTAATATCTGTATAAATTTATGAAATACTCAAGATTGGATGCGAATCAATATAATCAGTTGTTAATATTTCATAAGACCTGACTTCTCAATATTTCCTTCTCCTGAGGGCGGTGGGCCCTCAGGAGAAGAAAAGATGACCTTAGTAAGACACCTAAAAAAAAAACTTAAAAGTAGTAGTAAAAAAACTTCGAAATATCTCATCTAAATACGTTTATGGTACAACTAAAATTTAGCCGATGTAAGATATTTATTTTAAGCCTACAATTTTTGGAGTTTCGTGATTTCTTCAAACAAAATGCAATACAGAGCTTAGTAATTTCTTTTATTTTAGATAAAAGAATTTGCATTAAACGTCAAGCTAGTGTAAAAAAGATTGACTCCTGGTGCTTCTTCTAATGGGAAACAGGGCTGCTTATGAAATGTTTTGTTCCAATGGCGATTACTAAATTTGCACTCATCAAGGGTCCCTAAATATCGACACCCAAGGATGATATGGACTGATGCAATCTCAGGTGGTCGGCAATCGGTTGATGAAACTTTTTCCCATGATCGAAAATAACTCAACGTCGATCTAACTTACACCCTAATTCGAAATATAAGATGGAATCACTAAACTACCGGTGAATCTCGAAACTAAACTTTGTGCAAAGGTGTGAATACATTTTTACTTGCATTGCCAAGTTTCCATATGACGGAATCTGGTTTTAGTCACCTTAATTCGGTCCTACCAAAGCGGAGATCGACAGCAAAAATAAGCTGAGATCTCAGTGCAAAATGTTTTCACACAGAAGTACACATATTTTTACCATTGGTGTTTGAAACTGCACAATAATCAGGAGGTTTAAATACTCTCCTTCAAACAACTGGAATTTCAGCTTTAACCCTTCAGCGGGCGCGCCCGTGTATAAAGTGCAACATTCTCGTAATTTTGAATGGTGTGTTTTTACAAGTAAGGTTTGAATGTTCTAAGCAGTTTCTATTTATAGCTACACCCTTTCTAACGCAGGTCTGATTTTCTGACCCTTGTATTCCTTTCCATTCATTGTTAATCGTGATTGAACCGTGGTAAACCGTTATACTGGATTGCAATAAGAAAAAATTATGAGTTGATGTAGTAAATCAAATGTGCACGGTATTACACCGTATTCCGCATATCACGAAGTTGGACAATTTCGTTGTTTTTTAGGTTTTTGGACATAATAGGAATCGATTCGCGAGTTGTCCTTAGATGCATTAAACCAGACAGTTTTGAAATAAAGAGATTGTATCTGCATTCTTTGGCTTTTAATTATAAATATATCTCAATATTATCAACATTTTATGTCTTGTCACAAAACGCAGAATTAATATTTCCAATTCGAAAAAAGAAAGTTTATTACAAAAGGAATAATCAAGGTTGAAAGAGACGTTGCACTTTATGCAACGCGCTCCTTGCTGGTGTACCAAAAATTGGCGCGCCCGCTGAAGGGTTAAATTTTACGGTACTAAATAAAGTTATATGCGACTTTCGATTAATAAGAGCTCCACTTCTTTTAATAGTAACTAGTTATCTACGTAATAAAATAAAACACGTGTCCATTGTTTAAATAGCTTAATTGCATAGTAAAGTTGCTTTATTTCTTCTTACGTAATGAAAAGGCAAAACTTTAGAAAATCATACGAGAAGGAAGTTCTTTCATGAAAGTTTTTTTGTTATCGTTTCACTTCCTAAAAAAAGAGAAAAACATTATACACAATACTCACTTTTCAGGAGGCGAAAAAGAAAAAAAAAACACCACACACATTCTAATTTAAAATGGAACTGAGCGATGAAAATACTGAAAAAAAAATTTCGCCCAGACTCTAGGAAAAAAGAACTAGAGAAATCTGACAAGCGGTTTTCTGAAATGAGGAGACGCTGGGATCAACGTCGATTCCAAATGAAAAGGGCGTTTTCATTTGGAGCATCCAAACCGTGCACGTAACTTACTTCGGAGAGAATGGTTCTTGATGTTTTGCTATTTTGATCAGTCGAGTCACGTCACGAGCAGATTGGATGCATTTCATAAATCTTTTAAATGAAACTCTAATAAAAGAGCGAGCTGTAAAATTAGTGAACAACTCCTTATTTTCAGGATACATTTCATAAATCTTTTAAATGAAACTCTAATAAAAGAGCGAGCCGTAAAATTAGTGAACAACTCCTTATTTTCAGCATAACTTAAATTTATTTCGTTTACATCAAAATTGCAGCTAAAAAGACAGAGCTAAAAATACTAAAGCAACGGCAAGAGTATTTCATTATTCTAGGGTTAGCAAGCACCTTTAAGTAGTATCATGTAATTACTACAGTAAAATATATGCTTAAGAGAACATTGATTACTTTCAAACATTCTCTATCTTTTTAATCTATATCAGTCATGGATCTCATTAAATTCATCGTCAAAATATTTTAAAACAATGAATATCTAACAAATATGATGCAAACATTTTTTTTCTAAATTAGTAAAGATTTTAAAAAATAATTTAGGAAACTAAGCAACTGTATCTGTAGCAAAGAAACATTGCGTATGTTCAGACATAAAACCATACAGTAATTAAGAAAAATCCTCCTCGAACAAAATAAATGTATTATCAGTATTTCATAAAAAAATAAATATCTGTACGGAACACAGCCCAATGAAGAATATTTATTTCAATTAACCTAATTGCGGTTAATCAAGATTCCTTAAGTCTGACCGTTACTACAGAATAAGGCTAACAATTACGGAAAACCCTTAAAAGAAAACTTTATCGACTTTTGAAATTCACGAATGAAGTTTCTTCAATGCTAATTTACAGTTAGTATTTAAGTGTTTTATTCCTTATTTTTTACTAGTTCAGGGCTATCTACTCAAACTATTACTAATTATTAGTTTCCACACCTACAAGTGACAAAATTAGGTCTTTTAACTTTTTCGCTAATAAATTATGCTCTGTTGATTATTTTTTCTCGAAGTTAAAACTTGGAAAAGAGAAAAGCTTGGCAGCCAAAAATCAATGCAATTTAAAGAAAATTTACCTTAAATTTCGAAGTTTCTTTGAAATTAAATATATTGTTTCATTTTTATAACGAAACGTTTAAAAGTTAAATATTCATGATTGAAATTTCTTATAAATTACGAAACGTAGTTCATACGTTTATACGGCTTATTCACTTTTGAACATGTAATCCGTATGTAGATTAAGACAAAACATGACTCTTCAATATCCAAGTATTTTTTTTTAATAATTAAGCAATGAAACAATGACCCTCCTCAACTGCAATAGCTAACTGAACAATCAGTCTAAAAAAACTTGTTGCCTCAAATCGTAGATGAAAGGGATATGAGGTAACTTGTAAATAAAAACAGAAGGAAACTTTCTGCAGATTTCCAAAATGCTCAATAATCATATTTTAACGTAAAATTAGACTATAAATCTATGAAATATTGAAGTAACAGATTATTTTTAATCAGCAATTTATGGAGAGAAAAGGCACACTTCCTTTTAGAAAATCTTTCAAAGACGGATTCAACATAGTTGGACCTTAGTTATATTTTTCTGTTATATATTTTAACAGATAATACGTAGGTTTTGCATAACGTTCTCAAGGGAAATATTAACCCTTTAGGTCATTTACCTTTATACTTCTTTTAACTTTATTAACAGTTCTTATAAGAATGTTTAAATGACACGCCATTCTATATATAGCATTTACCAAACATTCATACAAGCAGGCTAACGGATTTATGAGATATCTTCAATTTACAGTTCTGAATGAAATTCAGATAAGGAACAGTAGAAAAAGCACTCCGTAAAATTTGAGAGCTCATACACGTTCCCAGTAGTAATATTTTTAGAAAATTTCACTTGGATGAACTCAATCAAAAGAAAATTATTAATATCAACAGATGTAATTACAGCAGTTTATAATGACGATACGATGGCCGAAAAATTTATGCTAAATCTCGATGACAGTATAATTTCCTTAAAGAATTACCCTGTGTGTGTGTGTATCATTCACAGTCGAACCCCGTTATAACGAACCCAGTATATACCGAACTTACGGATATAAGGAACGAAAATTTTGGTCCCGCCGTTTTCCTATTGTACGTAATTTAATTAGTATTGTGTCAGTTTAATATAATCGATTTAAGTCGATTTAATTCATCAATGATAATTTTTAATAGATTTTATCATTTTTTAATACATCATTATTGAATACACATTGCAACTAATGAGTTATGCATTTTGTGAACTCTAGCATTTTTCTTAACGGTTCGGATATAGCGAACCACCGGATAAAGCGAACAAAACCTTTGGTCCCTTGAAGTTCGTTATAACGGGATTTGATTGTATTCAAGAATAATAGTCCTACCCTGCCGCCACGCGTTTCCGAAACAAGAAGTGTAAAAGATTTATGTCTATTAAACGAAAAGTCAGTGAATGACAGCAATTCTTTTAAAATAAATCTTCAAAGCGACACCGAGAAAAGAAGAAAATAATAAAACAGTATGAATGACCTCCGCGAGGCACACCTCCCAACTTCGACGATCACGCAAATGCTGTATATCATAAAAGCAGTCGGGCTGGAAACAAAGCCGACCTTCCCCTTGCGAGTCATCCCGAGACTGTCAAGGAAGCGAGTCAAGATTTGGCACGTGACACCACCCGGCCTCTCAGACAAATATCTAACCACACAGAACATATCGAGAAACTGGCTTATACGACGAGCAATAATAGCAAAGGTAAACACTATTCTCGCATTGTTAACACGAGCGCCAAACACATTCACCAGAGAGTTAAAAATAACGCTCAAGTACAAGCAAAAAACCCTCGAAATAAATTACTCAGAGAGGTGATACGCGCAGAGGATTCGCCTCTTCCTATCGATATGCCGACTACTGTTGCGGAAACTCCAATTACAGATTACCGTGAACGAATGAGAGAAGGGTCGCAGGAAGTTCGAAAAGGTAAATCTAACTTCACTAAAATAAACATGAAGCAACACTGGCAGTCCCATTTCCCGCTTTTATACCTTGCGAAATGTTCTACGGAATACGTCCTGAGGAAAACACTTAAAATATACAACAGGTATAAGTCGAGAGTTTTACTATTATATGTAAATATCCACGTCGCAAAACGATTTATAATATTGAGATTTGCAAGTTCAAAACTAAACAATGCCAACAGTGCAATGTTAACCTGAGAAATGAAAATGCAAAAGCACATTCTACGGCATAAAGATACAATTTTTCTCACTTCAATGGCCCTGATAACTACAGTGTGTAACAAAATTATAAGACCACCCAAAATATCACTCATTTTAATATTACACTGCATAAAATGAATAATTTTAAAATTTGAAGCAAATGAAAAAAGTTATATTTTCTCAAATAAATCGCTTAAAGGAAAAAAAAATTGAGTTAATTTCACACAGCAAATGATTTTTTGAAATCTCGGTGTAACATAAATATAAGACCACTTATTTTTTTATTTAAAATCTCTTGCGTTTTTAAAACTATTTTATTTTTTCTTTCAAAATCGTAGATAAACTGTAACTTACATCACAAAAAAGTCCAAACGATAATATTGTAAAATAAAATAGAATTTAATTTGTTTGTTTTTATGAGGAAATTCACAATGCCGCATGGAAGAGAGTTATCTGAACTAGAAGTTCGAAAAATTGGTTTTATAAGGGCTCTGGAAAATCGGAACGTGAAATAAGTAAGATACTTAAACGTTCTAAAACTGCTATTCATAACGTTTTAAGTAAAAGAGATTTTTATGGAAAATATAAAAGATCTGGCAGAAAGAGTAAATTATCAGTTCGCGATAATAGACGAATTTTCAAGCTTGCAACCAAACAGAACTTGTCTACTCATAAAATAACACAGTAGACAAGTAAAACTATTTCACATATGACAGTCTGGCGCACTTTAAGATCAAATTCAAATGTTGCTCTTCGGAAATTAAAAAGAAAACCAAGACTGTTAAAGCATCATAAAGAAGGAAGGCTGAAGTGGGCAAAGGAAGTCATGACCTGGGATGCAGCTTGGAAAAATATTTTATCCGACGAAAAAAAAATTTATTTGGATAGTCCGGACGGTAATATTTCCTACTGGCAGGATTTACGAACGGAACATCGGGTTTTCTTCATTAGACAGATGGGTGGTGGCTCTGTGATGGTGTGGGGAGCTTTTGCATATGATGGGAAATGTGATCTGCAGCGAGTTCTTGGAAAAACGGACTCCATTTGTTATCAACAACTGCTTTACCAACACCTTATACCTTTTGGCCCATTTTTAGGAGGATCAAACTGGAAATTTCAGCAAGACAATGCGCCATGCCTTGTCTCTAAATCAACTAAAAACTGGTTTCAAACAGAAAAAATCGAAGTCTTAAACTGGCCAAGTCTTAGTCCAGACCTGAATCCCACCGAAAACTTGTGGGGCCATTTGGCTCGTCAAGTGTATGCAAATAACCGTCAGTATGATTCTGTGTATGAATTGGAACTAGCTATCATGGATGAATGGGACAAAATTCCCAAATATTTGCTCGAAAACCTAATTAATTCAATGAAAAATCCAGTATTTGAAGTTATTCGGAAAAATGGTGGATCAATATCATATTAGTTTTATTAAAAAAAAATTGTTTTAACTAGTGGTCTTATAATTTTGTTACAGATATTTGATTGGAAAAATTTGAAATTGTTGATAAAATAATTTGTATACTTAAATATCTCTTAAAAATAATATACATATATTTTATATTTCATTTATTAACATCAACTTAATTAAATTTTTAAAAAAATATGCTATTTATAGTAAAAATCACAAAATCCACAGTGGTCTTATAATTTTGTTACACACTGTATACATAGGCAGGTGATCAACAGGTGGGTTTTCTCTCCGTAGAAATTTGAATTTTGCGAACATTATGTCACAGTTGTACACTTGCGTAAATTATTTTTTATAAATTAGTAATTAATTTACTTTTTGATAAATTATTTTTTAAGTGCAATACTCATGTTCAGACAGCGTGTAAAATAACACCGATATAAATGACTACGTGTATGTAAAATAAGAATAATTAATAAAATGCCGAAAAGGAATAACCGGATCTAAGAACGAATCTAAAATAATAATGTATCAAGCAGGATTGTGTGCGTACGCGCGCAATTCCTTTCATTGAGGTACAAAAAAAAAAAATTTCATTAAATAAATTTCGGTACCAAAAGTACGATAAGGTAGCAAAAGCGATCAGAATTGAACTAAGGCTCACTCTAGAAATCATTGTATTATGACAACTCATTACAGTTATAAAAACAGAGAGACGGGGTATAATATACACAATGAATCTTACAACTATCTCAAAATCCCTCTATCCAGCGAGATAATGTAACAGCGCATACGACATGTGCTTCTCAGGCCTGTCTTCTAACTAATGCAATTTTTTCTGGCCTCCTATGCTTTCACTCCAATCGTAAATATGTGACACATGTTAAACTAACCAGAACCTTCAAGAAATTTTAACGAAATGGAGTAACAATTGCAAAACGCTTGATAAAATCTATAACAAGGTAATATCCGTGTGCAGATTTACGCGATACCACGCAGAATAACCGCTAGCATCGCTGATAGAGGTAACTTCACTTTGTATTTCCCCTAGTGCTAACACACATTTTTACGAAATAAAGAATATTCTGGCTTTGAAAGCTAAACAGTTACTTCCACTAAGCATACTTATTAAGCATTAACGTTTTCACAGTAAAATAATGCTAGTTTCAGGTTGTACCTTCAGTGATTACAGTAAATGACGAATGAGAACAAAACGATAAACTTCCTTCCCTTATTCGTTTTTTTCCACAGTGCTTAAGAATAAAACTTTTTTACAAAGTCCAATACAAGTCAAGTTAGAAAAGAAATAAGAGAATATCCAAAGTTATCATAAAGAACACATTTATAAGATCACTAATGATCCAAATCAATAGCTATATCAATTAAACTTTAAGTTATGATTCTAAAACCTAATTATGATTCTCTTCTCGCCAGAAAAGTATGTACAATCTTAAAGCATTTTTATGTTATAAATATAAAGTATTCACATCGAGTATTTTCCTAGAGAATAATTAGTTCTGCTGGTAAAATGAAACGAGAACCAGATTAACGAGGAACGACAGGAGAGCAACTTTTAGACTAGGTATGGTTGGTTGGTTGGTTGGTTGGTTGGGAGCACAGCAGTCATCTTCTGAAACACGTGGGCAAGATCATCAATAAGGAATGGAAACGGACGTAAGAAAATTACATCTGAACTCTGCTAACACCGGCAGCAACGCACATAAATCTTTAATAAACATATTTAACCGACGAGAATTTGAAGTTTCCATAATTTCCTGAAATTATAAAGGATTTTATTAGGCTTGAATAAATATGGTTGGTTAGTTCAGAGATCTTTGGTTATCATTAGCAACACGTAGGCTAAACCGGCCGGGACCAACTGTTAAAAAACCGATAGAGTGGCTAGAAACATCCATGCAAACAGTGATACTCGAACCCACAAACTCTAATACCGATTAACCGGCTGTCGTTCACCTTAATGGATATGATAAACTTACCATTACACGTTAAGGATGGTAGAAAAACGCTACTTTCAAGAAATCAGCTATTTTCTTGTTTATTTTTTAATCGGAAGGTATAATAAGACACTGAATAGATCAACATTGTTAACCTTACAGAGGTACAACGTCCTCGGGAAATAAAATTTTTAAAAAAATTATCATCGGTTTAAAAAAACCACAATGTGTGTAGTCCCCCCCCCCCCACCCCCAAAAAAAAAATCGAAATCAGCAAACTATATACTAAACTAAATTGCTCTACGTGAAAAACTGATTTAAAGTAAAAACACCGAATAATTTCAAAAATGCTATCGAGAAAATAGTAAAATCAAACTCTGGATTTCAAAGTAACCTACAATTTCACTAACAGTGCACCATGGTTAGCACGCAATGTGGAATTAATTCAACAAAATGGGGAGAGGGTGGGAAAAAAAACTAATAGGATAACAGCTGTATTGAAATGGACAGTAAATTACATGCCTACAATATCCTCCACAAATACGCTGAAATTAATTTCAAGTTTTTAAGAATAATTTACTTTTAAGAGGAGAATTTTCGCCAGTGTTGAGGCTATGCCAAGGGTAGACTAATTCTGGGCAATATCAAAATAATCACTTCTTTTCCTAACGCATTAAATTTTGTAAATCATGATATAAAAAAGAACAAACTGAATCACTACGACGTAGAAAAGGGCTAAAATTTCCATATTTTCAAATAATTTAATCGAATTTCAAGATTGTCACCGTAGTGGCAAAAAGAACTGTCAGTCCTTTTAATGTGGGAGGAAATTTCTGAATTTCGTCTCACGCTTCACTGAGAAAGAATCATAATATAAGATAGAATATAATATTTTGAAAAAAATTATATGATTTGATACTGGTCTAAAATAACATGGATTTTAATATAACTTAGAAATTACTAAGCAGCAAAATGAAGAATATGATTTATTTTATTTATCATTTCAATATCGAAGACAGATTTAAAGCTTTGTTTCTTGAGAATAAAAGGAAAAAAAAGTAAGGATTTCTTGAACACACGAAAACAGATCAGACATTAACATTCATGCTATTAAATGTCAATTTACTAAAGATTCTCAATGTCATATCACTACAGAAAAATAAGCATTTCCTATCATATATCAATAAGGTTTATAAGTGGCAATGACAACTTTTCGAATCCTTTCACCTTAAGAACTTAAAGCGTCAACAATGACACAGTAACTGAAAAATGATAGAAGTTTTATAATTTTTTATAGTGAATTTACACATCTGTAAAACTAATAATTCCATTTATTATACACCAATTCCTTTTCTATGAATAAGGTAATGGAGAAATGCATATTAGTCCTATATATAAATCATAGTACATATATTTTTACTTCAGAAAAACTATCTGATTTGTAAAAATCCTTTGTAGAAATGTAAGTTAAGTGTGACCGATTAAATTATGTTCTCTGCTTTCAAATATGTTTCAAGCAAAGAGGGTCAACTATGTTTCAAACAAAGAAGTTCAATAAATTTCAAGCAACGAACTTCAATGTTTCAAGCAACGAATTCACTTTGGGCTGGTTGCAAAAAAAATCCAGTGAAACGACGGATTTCAATCACTTTATTTGGTCGTCAACGAATGCGATGAAAGGAGTCTTTCATCCAATTATTTCAACACATTCTGCACCCCGAGAAAGAAAAAAAAAATTCCATTTAATTTATTAAGCTAAAAGAATCAACTCAACTACATACGCTCAAACAGCGACAGACAAGTTTAACAAATTTCTTCACTGTGCTGACAATTTTAACATTAAGCACGAAGGGTTAACGAATTCGTTATTCACAGGTTAACAGTTTCATTACTCATACAGCAATGACTTCGATTTAGTATCCAGTTTTCATTCCAAAACATATTTTTCGAATCAATCTCGTTGAAAAAAAAAAATTTATAGGGATAATTGACTTGTTTGCATTAAAGAATATACAAATTCAAATACATCTTTTGTGTAAGTCTAATTAGTAATAAGATTGAATTGCAAATCTTACAAAAAGAAACAACAATTAATGAAAAGAAGTTTCCGTATGAAAATGTAACTAACAAACAAAAATAGAAAACGCATGAGAAAACTTCAGAATTAGACCTATTATCTTTTAAGAGAACCTAAATGGGGGAAAAAACCTAACACATAAAAATTTATAGTAAATAAGGCAGTAATATAATTTCTATTATTTTCTGTAGCAGTCTTTCCCTTAGAAAAAAAAATTCTTGGAAGTTATTCACTCCTTAAGGGGACAGTGGACCTTCAAACCTAACTTATTTTGTTTTGAATGGATTTGCTTGAAATTTGAATATGTGATTAGTACCATAGATATGTAAAAGTGGTTAAAATTTAAAGATGCAATATTCATAATTTATGAATTATTAATTATATCAAAAATAGACCTAATTAAAAATGTTCCATGCGCATTTCTTTTGCATATAATATGGTAATTTTTATTTACAGGATACCTTATAGAACTAACAATGAAACCTATTGCTTATTTTAAGCATTCATTAAAAATATAAAGAGAAAAAAATAATAGTGAAAACACCCATTTTATTACGCAAAATGCCTATAAATCATCTTTTCTAGTGCAAAATTTAGAAATTCTGAGCTGCGAAGCATAATTTTTTTCAATAAGATTTATTTGATATACAGTTAAGTAAATAAAACTTAAATTTCAAACCAATACGATAATTAGAAATGCGCCTAGAGCAGTTTGAATATTCGTATGACATGAAAATTTTTATTTTGAGAAAAACACATTTAAAGTTATTGCTATTCGTAACCACATAATATCTAAATTAAATACAAATGCCTATAACTAGGAAAGTAATCACAGAAATTAAAAAATTATTTTTGCAACACATTCCTACTCGTCCGTAGTTTCACAATTCAATAAAATAAAAAAAATCGAATTTTTGGACAAATTTCTCAATTTTGAAAGTCCACTGCCCTCTTAAGAAGTATACAAACTAGTGAAAACACTTAGAACAGAAGATGCCTGAAGGAGAGGTGCACGTATACCTAAGGACGTCACCATCTTGCATGGGGTAAGAGTAAAGCTCTCCGCTGTATGCTTTTGCAGTTCTGGATAGGAGGCCACGGTTTCATGCGTTGAAAAGCTGAACATAAATGAGTAATTGAAAGACGAATCCATTATTGTAACTTCAAGCATGAACTGTGATTAGTAATTTTATCGCTGAAATGGTACTGGTGGCGTGGTGAACAATATCGAACATAGTAATCTAATTGGGAAAATAGCACTGCATTGCCATAAAACGAACGAATGAATGACAAAAGACGACAACAAATAAGGATCGGAGAGAACTCAATATGGTTAACTAAAACCGTAAATCCACAGCCTAAGAAATAGCACGTAAATACTGGTAGAAGGGATTCGATCCAGAACGGTTTGTGGGGAACTTCAGAATAGGTCTCCATGGCAGTGCTACGAAACGTAAATTTCTACTAATGCCCAGACAATGCCATTCTAACAAGCCATGTCCTGAAGCTCAGAGAGTGGTGCAGTGAGGCTCAGAACGAAACCTTAAGAACTGGCAGTCTACCATTCGGTATAACGATTTGTTACTCATAATTTTGCCCACTGAACGATTGTACGCCAGGAGATATCAAACATGTCCACCATCGTGACTGCTTGGTTCAAACTGTGCAATATGAACGTACATCTGGTGAACATTGCATCGCACTCCGTAGGCCAGTGGTTCTCAAACTGTGCGCCCCAGAGCTTTTCCAGGTGCACTCCGTAGTATTCCTAAAAAATCTATCCAGATATGAAAAGCAAATGCATACTAAAGTTACTATATTATACCATTTCTTTACGAACATTCGGCTTGTTTCGTTGCGAATTATGATAGTTATAAGTTCATTTTCTTGAAACTAGCTTCTGATCCGCAATTTTTTTACGCGTTTAAAACACGTAACAAACGTGGCTGGAGCGGCATGTTAACACCGGCACTAGCTTTCATCACGTGTTAACTGGCAGTGTTGCATAACAGGCTTGGTGAGTGGGCGTGTCGTGTCTTGTGAACTGCCGTCAAGAGTAAACGTACTGTGCCTTTTACAACTTTCAGAATAACTACTGTTGATATAATTGTCTTTGTTAAAAATAATTCACCCATAAAAATGGATAAGTTTCTTAACCAACTGCTTCTTACCAAGTCTCAGAACTGATCGCACAAAATATGAAAGCTCATACTTTGGGTGAGTCACGTATTTTGCCTGCTTGCCAAAATATTGCCAGTACGATGTTAGGAAATGAAGCAGCTATGAAAATAAGCAAGATACCTCTGTCCAATGATACTGTTAACAGGCGTATTTTGAAAAAGTTCTGATATTGAGAAAAATGTATGTGGTAATAAACTCCTGTGTTCTGATTTTGCACTGCAAGTTGACGAGTCAACCGACATTACCATCAAGGCGCAACTCATAGCATTCATTCGTTTCATTAACGAAAATCAAACAACAAATCAGTTTCTTTTTTGCAAAGAATTAAGGCCGACTACAAAAGGTGAGGTTATTTTTAACATCCTAAATAGCTACCTTGATAAATGGCAGTTATCGTGGAAATCGTGTGTAGGCATTTGCACTGATGGAGCTCCTTCTATGATAGGCTGCAACAAGGGTCTTGTATCTTTTATAAAGGAACAAAACGAAAATGTTATTGTAACTTATTGCTTCCTTCATAGAGAGGCCTTGATGTCAAGAACATTCGGAGAGGATTTAAGAGAGGTCTTAGATCAAGTTGTTAAAATGTGAACTTTATTAAAAGAAGACCAGTTAAATCACGCCTATTTGAACAGATTTGCACTAAATTATAACATATTAGTCCTATTTTGTATACAGTGCGCCAGCAAGTATCTGTAGTATTGTAAGTGTGCTCAGACTGTGTAAAGTTTGAGAACCACTGCCGTAGGCCTATCGGTTGTTCTGAAAGAGCGTGTTAGTCAACACGTATATCTGGACATTTTCTAAGTTCATATTCATCCCATGGTTTCAATTATATGCCCCTATTTTAGTCCCTCACTTCAGGCGTATAATGCGTAGATACATAACGTGATATTATCTCGATGTCATTTCATGAACACGAGGATGAGATAAAGCAGCAACCAGCATAGCTAGGCATTAACGGTTCGATAAAAGGATTCTAGGTGCGACTAATAAGATATGGATAGCCTCCTCCTTAAACATTCTAACAAACGAAAACGATATCAACATGCATGAAAAGAAATATTTTTACGTTATGTACAAGATCAGTATGCAGCCATTCTACGGAGAAGAATTGCTCTTATGCCAGCCACCAGGACAAGTCCTTATAGCTGCTCTACTCGTATTCATCTACAAAACTCAGTGTTGCCATTAGTTATTTAACTTCCAGTACATAGATCTAATATTGTGATGCCATTCTCAGTACAACATACGATTTCTCCTTAAAATTTTTCAACTGTTGAAGATGCAAGACGCCAGACTGAGCTCAACAATCCATCAGGGGTAGTCAAGAAACGCAATCCACCGATAAGGATACATCGCAGCAGGCAACAAACACGCACTACAAACAGTTATTCATAAAGACATTAATTACAGGCACATTATTCTTTATATTCGAAGTTTTCAAAAAGAAATTATGATCATATACGTAAACTGCGTCACTCAGGAGGCCGCTTAGTTATCCAAGCCCCTTTTCCAGGGAAATGTGTTTGAACACAATCGTCATCAAAGAGAGCAATTTTTTTTTTCCTTAAAAACGTTAAGTAGACATTTTTCGATATATAAAAAAATGACTGACTTGAAAAATCGGAGCCCGTCTTCATATTTTAATTAAAAAGGTGAATTTAAAAAGGGGGGGGGAAGTTATCGATAACCGAAATTATGTATGAATAAAGGCGCAATTTCGTGTTCTAAGAAAGAAAAAAGAAAAAGCAATTAAGATGGGAAAATGCGATTTAAGGCATCGAAAAATCAATGACTAGAAATCCTCAAATGCTCACTGAGTTGTGACAACCATCCTGCTTTACAAAAAACAAAAAAAAATTAACAATAACCCGACAAGAGAGTTTGATGATCTTAGAAATACACCACTATAAGTGGTCCAAGCAAATATCAGAAAAAAAACAAAAATTATTACATTTACCGGAGTAAATTTGAATTTTTCGGTATTCAAAAGAACAGAAACAAACTTTGAAAACAACATGTGGAAGCCAATCTAGATACAAACGACACAAAAACCACAAGAGATAAACAAGAACAATGATTGTAAAGAATGAAAAGATTGCAGAAAACGTAACATTCTAAAATGGGAAACTGAACTATCAACAATTCAAGAGACGCCAGCGGGATTTCAGACACAATACATACGTTTCAAAGAGCAGAAGTAACTTTAAGATGTTGAATCGCTTGGCGAAAACAATAAAAGGCTAGACATAAACATTTATATTTTTCTTACATAATAAATAAAAAAAGAAAACAAGTAAAGTAATTGTAGTAACAGTACTTCAGGCCTATAGGATATTATAAATATTAAAGGAAATAAAACCAGACACTTTTTGCTTAATTCATTTTAATTTACTACACGTACAGTGAATTTAATTACCTACTAGATTGCGGAGGTTTTTCTAAAAAACATGTTGGGTGAATCCTGTACTATCAACAATAATATTAATACTGTGTGTGTGTGTGTGTGTGTGTGTGTGTGTGTGTGTGTGTATATATATATATATATATATATATATATATATATATATATATATATATACTCTATTCTCATTTTGCACGAGGGACACGCTCCAGAAAGAAAGAAAAAAATGTAGAAAAGATACAGTGAACAAATAAAAATTTGAGATAGGTACATCCAAATATACTTGATAAAAAATTATTTTCTATGAAATTTGGATACGATCGACTGCAACTTGAATAAATATTAAGAGCTAACCCACAAATCTTATTTTCATTACGTTTATGCGGGTTACTTTTTAAATTGAAAAGTGCGGCAGTCGAAAGTGGTTAAAAATAAATTGAATTTCTTTTTTATTTATACATGCGTACATATATCACAATCATTCAGTCATGCAGTGCCACTAGTAGACAATAAACGTGTCCGTTTTCTGTTGTTTTTCGGTGGCAAAAAATCACTGCCGTCACTGAAAATATTTAATGGCGATATATCTACAAGTGTATCATGAATAAAATTAACATCTTGTGTTTCTTTTGTTTCACTGGTTTTCAATACGAATTCGGTTATCAGACGCTATGATTTTGTTCTTGTTAGTTCTTCATATATATACATACATATATATATATATACACACACACACACACACATATATATACAATATATATATATATATATATATATATATATATATATATATATATATATACATACAGATATACATACACTGGTGTAAGAAATTAAGAGAATTTGCAGACTTGGGCGATTATCTCTAGAACTACTGTACCGATTTTAATGAAATTTGATATGTACATACATTGATACAATACAAAACAAATAACCATTCAATAATTATAATACACACGCATGATCCTGCGTAACACTCGTTGGAGCCGGAAGGTATGAAACAGCGGTTGCAGAATAAACAAAAAAATGGGTTAATAGATGGTGATATTTTGCAGCAATCGGTTAATTTCAAATTGTAACAGTAAAAATGAGTAACCACCAACGTTTAGATGATGGAATGAGGTGGCGAATTGTGGGGAGGCTAGAAGCAGGCCAATCTCAAGTCCAAATTTGTAGAGAATTCAATTTAACGCCCAGCGTCGTGTGTAACTTATAGAAACAGTTCCAGGATACCGGATCCATCGAGAAAGCCTGGGCAAGGGCGTCCAAGAGTCACGACGGCCAGAGAAGATCGGCATTTGTCGATTATAGCGAGGTGTAACAGGAGTGCTACAGCTTCTCAGCTCTCTCGTGACTTGTATGCAGCCACAGGAACCTGTGTATCAAGGGTGACTGTTTCCAAAAGACTTCATGAGAGAGGGTTGTTTGCAAGAAGACCTGTTGTTTGCGTCCCGCTCACTTCTACGAACAGGAGAATCCGTTTATCATGGTGCAGAGAACATAGAGATTGGAGTATGGATCAATGGGCGACCGTTCTCTTCACTGATGAGTCCCGGTTCAGCATAAACACCGATTCTCGCCGTACGTTCATATGGAGAGAACCAGGGACCCGATACCTACCCTCCAATGTCCGCGAAATCGACCATTATGGCGGAAGAGGTTTAATGGTCTGGGCAGGCATCATGTTGGATGGCCGCACACCTCTCCATGTCTTTGAAAGAGGCACTGTGACTGGTGTGAGGTATAGGGATGAGGTCTTGGAGCTCTATGTTCGCCTTTTCAGGGGTGCAACTGGCCCTGAGTTCATTTTAATGGACGATAACGCGAGGCCACATAGAGCTCTTCTGGTCGACGAATTTCTAGAGAATGAAATTTGATAGAATTTTGATATTCGCCGGATGGATTGGCCAGCCAGATCTCCGGACCTTAACCCTATAGAGCATGTCTGGGACGCTCTGGGGAAGGCAATTGCAACTCGCAACCCCCCTCCGAGAACCATCCAGGGAATGAAAACAGCGCTGCTGAACGAGTGGGACCAATTGCCATAGGAAATGATAAACTGCCTTATTTCAAGTATGAAATCATGCTGCGAGACCTGTATATCTGTAAGAGGGGACCATACCCCCTATTAACCCATCTGTTAACCCATTTTTTTTTGTTTATTCTGCAACCGCTGTTTCATACCTTCCGACCCCAACGTGTGTTACGGACGATCATGCGTGTGTATTACAATTATTGAATGGTTGTTTGTTTTGTATTGTATCAATGTATGTACATATCAAATTTCATTAAAATCGGTACAGTAGTTCTAAAGATAATCGACCAAGTCTGCAAATTCTCTTAATTTCTTACACCAGTGTACATTCGGTGAAATACTCTCTGATAACATTGCCCGCAATATAAGCTACAGTTCAACGCAATACTTTTTATTCTTTTTAAATTTTCAAACCATGGTAAAGTTAAAAATAAATAAATGAATAAAAAAACAGTGCAAAGAAATAATCGGTTCTTTTTCTTGGACCGTGTTATTTCAAAACCGTGCAAAAAGAGAATCGTGTGTGTATGTGTATATAGATGGAGATTATATACATATATGTGTGTGTGTGTGTGTGTGTGTGGAGAGAGAGAGAGAGAAATATGAGAAAGTTATATAGAGATATAGAGAGAGATATGAAAAAGTTATTGTTGTGAAGGATCCACAATTTGGACATTTTGAACTCCTTCCAACGTTATAGCCATTTTGTTCTTCCAACACGATTACGGGGCATAAAACGGCCATATTGGAACTGCACCAATTTTCCAAGAAACATCACCCCTCCTGAATTCCTCAGGACGCGGGAAAGAAATTCCAGGAAATTCAACGGACTTCCAATTTTCTTGGAAATAAGCGTACCACGTGGGTCAACCATGGGAATGTCAGAGCATCCTGCCCTCGAATAAAAAACTCGAAGAGGCAATAAATTTACGTGAATAACTAACCTGGGGAGGGGTTATGATAAAGATTGGGGGAGCCCCGAGTGTGGGAGAAACGACGTTTGGAGAGAGAGCGAGGGAGCGATTGGAGGTAGCGAGCTGCAAGAGAGCCTGGGAAGGAAAGACGCCCCCGTAAAATGGCGAGATACCCGTCTTCAACCGCCAGCGCCGAATCCTGTTGCATCCGCCAGTGAAGAGCCACATGAATTTCTACCCGATGCCTAAAGCCTCCTCCTGTAGAAATGCCCTCAACGATGCCACGCTCTGCTGTTTTCATCAAACTCCCCAGGTTGGTCATAAATTCCCCCTCTAAATAGTGCTCATGCCTTCTGAGAGATTACGAGACTTTTATTTCACTCGACCCATAATGGTTATGCCGCAGGAAGCGGATGAAGTATGCCCTAATTCGGTTAAAAATATGTATAGCCAAGATCTTAAATATAATATGTAAAACCGACCTTTTCTTGTAAAATATTGTATAATAAATGTTGTTATTTTTATTTATAAACGCATAGTTACCTTTGGAGTTCACCTCCCTAAATTTACACAACGCAAAGGGGTATCTCTGGTACCCCTCTTAACATATATTGGTGCCGTGACCAGGATTTCCCTGGGTATGTTATAATATTTTTACTTTAGTCCAAAACCTGGGCATACTAAAAAAAAAAAAAAAAATTTTTGTGTATCTTGGCAAAAGCTTTTAATGTCGTGCAAGGTTCTTATGGTTCATATATATATCGGTAAAGTGTTATGCATACATTTTTTTTAAAATTTCTCTCTTTTCTTTCCCTTGTACCTGCCATGCCTACATGTTGTGTGAACAAATTGTATTGAAATGTTAGAGTTTATGTGTTCGCGGCTAGTATATATATAATTCTAGGATAATGATTTTTACTTTATTTTGATTATTATATGTTTCGCATGTATATGTTAGAACAAAAATTGTTTAAAAGGGTTTGTCTTGAAGCACAATAGCAGTATCTCGGATTACCTTTCCTTACTTTATAGTATTATGGCGACCGATTCAGCCGTTAGCGGGAAAACTCCCGGCTTTACGCATTTAGTGTCCACGTTCGATGGTGCCCCTGATTCAGACTGCAATGCGTTTTTTTTTATGCAATTCAAGGCCTTAGCAACTTTTGTTCAGTGGCCGCCCGTAGGAAAAATTGCTATGTTTAAATACCGGTTGAGGGGCAAGATAATAATTGTGTATAATGGTAACGAATAATGAGTGAATAAGAGAAAATAATGAATAACAAAATAAAGATAGTAATAAATTTAGGGGGCAGTACGGTGAATAATGCGCGAATTTTACTGTTCAGCAGGCAAAAGAGCCACTTTTTTAAAATGGTGTTCTAGTAAGAGGGAGCAAGACGAAATCCACACTTTCCCCACTCGGAATTCAACTTTACCCTTAAAACGGGAACGCGACTTTGATCGCGGGGAATAGGAAGAATGACCCAAAATAAGGGGGGAGTGAAAAAAGTTAATGTCGTTGGATCCTCAGAACACACTAAATATTCGAGGTTCCCTCGCCCCGTTCTCGACAGAAGAGAATGGGAGGGGGAGTTCACAGCAACTTGGTGGACCCCCGGCTAAACAATTGCCCCACAGAGAGAGTGAAAAAGTTAGTCTCGCTAATCCCCCAACGCTAGGTTCAGGGCGAAAATGTAACGTGAGGTCGCGAATAGTTGTATTATGCTTTCCAACGGGGTGTCAAACAGAGCGAAATTCGAAAGCTGTATTGCGAACAGAGATGCAGAGTCCAGACATTTATCAAAACCGCAAGCGAACCGCTGCTGGAAGAAAATTACAAAAATCAGGCGAATGGGAAATAGACGCTCAATACTTCTGCTAAGCTATTAAACTTTCTTTACTTGCGCAGAATTTAAAACTTTGTACTTAAAATGTTTTTGGTTCAGTGATATCAGTAAGTCATGGACAGAACTCTTTGGGAATGGCCGCCTAAGGTTTTCTGCCCATTTGCCAATTTACAAGGGAAAACTCGGTTTAAGGGGTTTTATCGTTTTCTCCAGAGGGTCTGATCAACTATCTTGTGTCAACGATAGGCTTTTGAAAACTAAGGTGTACCAAGTAAATTTTTTTTCTCCTTTCGGTTAAGTTTTATTTTGGCAAAAATAAGTTGTTTTTTTTTTCTCTCTCTTAACTCTTCGTCTTCTGTTATATTGCTATGTGATATCTATATAATTTTTTTTAGGAAACTTAGCAGACTTTAGAATTTTCGTCGTGGGTTCATTTGTGCGCATAGTTTAAATGCAATTTGACGATGTTTCAGTGTACAAATCTGATGATAGAGCAAAATTTGGTCAATTTCGTTGGGGAATGAATAAATAAACAAACAACAAAAAAAAAAAAAAGGAAAATTTAAAATTAAAAAAAAATATATATATTATTAAAAGATTAGCGTGTATTGTGTTTTATTATTGTGTTTTATTATTGTGTTTTATTTTTATTATTATCATTATTAGTACTATTATTATTGAATGCATGGATAGCACATTATATGTTTCACACAAATGGCAGCGCAAGGAAAAGAGAACATTTTTACTCTTTCCGCGAGTTAAACACATAATGGCGATTATGCACATTTGCCAACGTTTTTGAAAATTTCATCTTCGCTGTACGATTTTAGCGGAGAGATTTCTATTTCTGTAAGATAACCCTTTCTTTACATTTTAATCTCTGATCACATGTGTTGATCGAGCCACTATTTTGTTATTATTTGTTTTACAGGGTATGCATACCATTTTCTATGATGTTACTTAATGTTGGTCAGAGTTAATGTAAGCTTAAAGAAAACTTTATAAATTTTGAATTTTTTTTTTTAAATCAGTAAAACTTGCAGCACTATAAGGGGAGATTTTGACCTCCTGAACTTTTACAACTGATGTCATTCATGATTTTATTTTACTGCCATTGTGACTTTTGTGCAATTGGAGTCTATTTTGCTGAAGCGAATGGAGCCAATCCGTTCTTCAACCCCTACAGACTGTGGCGTGCCAGCACGCCTAGAAAAGGGGGGGAGTGATTGTTGTGAAGGATCCACAATTTGGACATTTTGAACTCCTTCCAACGTTATAGCCATTTTGTTCTTCCAACACGATTACGGGGCATAAAACGGCCATATTGGAACTGCACCAATTTTCCAAGAAACATCACCCCTCCTGAATTCCTCAGGACGCGGGAAAGAAATTCCAGGAAATTCAACGGACTTCCAATTTTCTTGGAAATAAGCGTACCACGGGGGTCAACCATGGGAATGTCAGAGCATCCTGCCCTCGAATAAAAAACTCGAAGAGGCAATAAATTTACGTGAATAACTAACCTGGGGAGGGGTTATGATAAAGATTGGGGGAGCCCCGAGTGTGGGAGAAACGACGTTTGGAGAGAGAGCGAGGGAGCGATTGGAGGTAGCGAGCTGCAAGAGAGCCTGGGAAGGAAAGACGCCCCCGTAAAATGGCGAGATACCCGTCTTCAACCGCCAGCGCCGAATCCTGTTGCATCCGCCAGTGAAGAGCCACATGAATTTCTACCCGATGCCTAAAGCCTCCTCCTGTAGAAATGCCCTCAACGATGCCACGCTCTGCTGTTTTCATCAAACTCCCCAGGTTGGTCATAAATTCCCCCTCTAAATAGTGCTCATGCCTTCTGAGAGATTACGAGACTTTTATTTCACTCGACCCATAATGGTTATGCCGCAGGAAGCGGATGAAGTATGCCCTAATTCGGTTAAAAATATGTATAGCCAAGATCTTAAATATAATATGTAAAACCGACCTTTTCTTGTAAAATATTGTATAATAAATGTTGTTATTTTTATTTATAAACGCATAGTTACCTTTGGAGTTCACCTCCCTAAATTTACACAACGCAAAGGGGTATCTCTGGTACCCCTCTTAACAGTTATATAGAGATATATAGAGAGAGATAGGTAGAGAGAGGGAGAGTCTGACAGTTTCAAGAACGTGTCGGAGGTTTCACGGGCTAAAATACGTTCCTATCCGTAAAAATGAGACGAATGGAGACAAATATTAAAAATATCGTGGGGAAAAAAATTTGTTAACATGGTTTTCGACTGCACTCTTTATAGTACTTCCTTCCTTAGAGAAGAAGCTACTTAAATCTGACGAATGATTTTTATTTTTAAAAAAAGCAGTGCTGTATTAGACTCTGATCAGCTATAAGCCAACACACATGTATTGTTTTTTATACAGCGATAGAGTAAAAAACGCAAACTACGATAATAGGGGAAAACACATTTATCATATTTTAAAAATAATAATGTCGAGTAATGTTACAAGTACTGCTGGTCTCTACCTTTCAGTCACCAGCGTTTAGATCCTAAAACCCCGCGATACATAACTCCTGTGAAAGTTATTTTTCCATAGAACCCATCTCTATAATACATAACATTCAGGAAACATCACCTTTAAAAACATCTGAATTAAAATAACAGTGCAGATTTAAAAAAAAGTAGAGCTAAAGACTTTTTTTTTTTTTTTTTTGGGGGGGGGGGTGTAATGTGGGTAACCCCATATACCACTTTGCCCTCAATGATACCAGATACATCCTTGAGTTAAAACACCTAAATACTAAAAGAAGACATTAATTTCACCACATCTGCTTTTTTTTCTTTTATAAATTACTTATTTTTTCTTTTTTTTTTTGGGGGGGGGGGATTAACACCATATTTTAAAAAAGGGGGAGGGGAGTAAAAAATCTATTCATCTTTACGTAATACAAAGTAATATTTTATTGTACTGTTAACTAACATTTAAAAAGAAAGAAAAAGACACTTAACTTACCTCTATATTCTGACAACGTAAAAGGAAGGAGAAAATTTAGAGATCAGTATAAAAAACGGTAGAAGAAAAATGCAAGATGAGAAGAGAGATCTTTAAAACAATTTTAAAGGAATCTTTTAGTTACCCACGCGCTCCCATTTTTTTTTTCTCCCGATCAGCAGGGATTATCCATGGTATATTGATAATTATTTCTTAAATGCGTGGTACATCATAACTCATTCTTATTATATAGTAGCTAAATATCCGTGCTTCGCAACTAAATACATTACTACCATCAATTATGTAATTTGGTTAATTTAATTTAAATTAACTTTAGCAGTAAAATGTTAAATTCCTCATAATATAATTTATCCAATAAAATTTAACAACCGTGACCCGACATTAAATATGGGTTTTAGAATTCTTATTTTTATTTGTTTGTTTTTAATTTTTATTATATTTATTTATTTATTTCGGGTAGATATTTTATTTTTATTTACAATTTTTTTTTTTTTTTGGGGGGGGGGGGGTGAGGATTTAAGTCCTATTTAAACCCCTTTGATATTGAATTTTTTTTTTTTAAGATCTTTCTTAATGAGCACCTAGGGTATTAGAGGAACCAGCAAAATTTCAGCTTCATAGGTCTTATGGTACCAGAGATACAGTGATCAGTCAGTCAGTTCTTAATTTTCTGGGGTTTAAAACCCCTTTTAACCCCCTTAAATTTTGAATTTTAAAAAAAAAAGATTTCTTAGTCAGCACCAAGGACCTAAGATGAAACACCATTTAAAATTTCAGCTTCCTAGGACTTATGGTTCCCGAGATACAGTGATCAGTGTGAGTGAGTGGTAATTGGCTTTTATATACAGCGATAAAGCAAGAATGGAATATAATTTTAATACTGTTTGTCCTAACAGTTTTCTCACATTGAAATGTTCATAAATTTTTGAGTTTTGAACTGACAGTAAACAATTATCACAGAGTACGATACTAAGACAGCAAATAATTTTTTAGTTTTAGACTGTATTTATTATAACACATAAAACAAAAATATTTTCTCCGTAGAAAAAAAAAAAGATAAGCCTAACAAGATAGTAGGTTTACGTAACTTAGGGCTAACAAATATCACATCTTATCACCCAAAACACATTACACCTATCGAATAATATATTAAATTGTAAACAAACACTACAGCATACATCGGGATGCCATAGTTATAGGCGGACATTTTTTTCATAACTAAAAAACTATGCAAAATCAAGAATTATTTTTAAAGGGTAAAATACGTAGAGGATATATTAACTATGTTACATTAAATCTAAAATGATCCGAAAGGAAAAAACCAAAATCAAAAATTAATGCGCAGGTTGTTTATTCCACAAACAGTTACACAAGTTTCAGTTTCTGGTAGTGAAATCACAAAGTATGTTTAATTTGTGTTCTGCTGGCCATACAAGAGTAGTCTTGTTTCACATAGCTTTAAGTACCATTGAGAGAAACGCAATTTCGTTTACTTAAAGATCGCAAGTTTAAGTGGTGTCAGCTTCAAAATTAGAGTTGCTCTTAAAACAGGAACCGATATGAATAAATTAATTGTCGAATTTGATGCAGGAAATTATTTTATATTTATTTTTTACAGAACTGCAACTAATGTAAATTAATAAAAGTTACAGGAAATACTTTTAATTTAAATTTTAAGTAACTTCGTTTCAGAAAACATCTTCGGCTTCAATCAAAATTAAAGGCTACATCTTTCTTCGGGTCCAAGAAAGCAAATTTTAAAAGAAATAGCATATAAGAGCAAAACTTGGATCTTTCCGATTTCAAGACAAAGGCACAATAAAACACGAATAGAATTTTTCTTTTCATTCCCTAGTAAAAACTAGTAAAATCCCCTATTCCACTTTAATCGTGTATTTACTCTTATCAAATACCTTTATTCAAGCACTTTCAGTTTCGTTCTATGGCTGAAGCATGGAACATCATGATGGATTACAGAGATAACGGTTTTATTCACTTCCTTTCCGGTTTCATCATTTACGCTGAGTGTGCATAGCATGGCACAAGGTAAAAAGTAATCCAGAATAGGGATTTACTTCTTTTTTCTCTCTCTCTCTGCGATAGCTGTACCAAAAATTTATTCAAATATGCACAGCGTGGATTAAGAAGTTAAAGATTTTATTCATTTCCCTTTCCTGTTTAATCTTTTACGCTGAGTAAATAAAACATTTATTTCATTACTTTTCACAATTTCATATTTTGAAATCGTCAAAAGTTACACAAATCCTGCAGCAATTTACACTGAATATGAATTTTATGGATGCAATTTAATGACAATAGTCTGACTTCGATAAGCATTCTTTATTGTTGTTTTTGCAAAATAAATTCAAAAATTTCGAAATAAATATCTTACAGAATATTCTAACATCAATACTGTTGTTTAAATAGTCTGTAACACAATAAGCAGCTTAGTATAGTAACATTTCCCGAAATGAAGACATAAGAGCTATGAAACACAGTTAAAATTAAATAGGGATGGACATTTAAAATTCAAATGTCCTTGGATATTTAATTAATTAAATATCAAAGGACATTTGAATTTCCAGATTGTATCCATTTATATCTGAGAGTTCAACTAAATAAAGTAAATAACATTACATGAGAAAACATCTTAGGTTGGTTGCTTGATAGAAAGCGCTGCAGTCATTTTTTTCTACACTTAGTTTAATTAGACCGGGACCTACTAATTAAAGCCGATTCCGAGCGGCTACAAACATCCATGCCAATAGTGGGGCTCGAACCCACGGACTCTGATACCGATTGCTAGCACCCTAGCCATTCGGCCATTGCCGAAAACATCTTAGGAGGCTTATTTTTATAAATGTCGTATACTTTTGAATAACTATCAGTTAACACATTTAAGAAAGACTTTGCAGTATATCCAAACTCATAGGAAAAGAAACACTAAATTTAAACATTGAAGCTCCTGACAGACAGAAGTTTCAGAATATAGTAACGACATCCTACCTAAATATCAATTTACCGGTTTTTTCGTCTTTTATTTACAAGTTAAATGTAACAATAATAACACTCCGGTTACGAAAATGGTACAATTACTGCGTTACTCTGACAGCAGCAATTTTTTATACAAAAATTAACCTTAGCGAGAGATTAATTGTTATGATAACAATAGCAATGCTAATTTAAATTGTAGTTCTCGGACTCTCCATTCGATGTATAAGACATACATGACTGATAAGTGTAATGAAAATTTTACACCTCTTTTTATTATTTGACTAAGGGCAGTGTTTAAAAAAAAATCCCTTTATTAAATTGAAATATAATTAAGGTATTATGGTTTGTAAGGTTCAAATCAAATTTTTGTTTGTATCCCCAGAAAGACATAAATACCATATAAAATTATGAGTGTATATCAATAGCTGAAAGACTTCAAAATGGAATTTCAGCTCAGATAATAGGAGCAAACTGATCTTAAAGCTGCACACTTCAATTATTATTTTCAGTGATTATATACTATAAAGAAAAATAACTGACACAAACGAAGTCAATATTTTTAATGAACGTATAATAATTCTAATAAAAATATTTTAATCAAATTATCTAAAATCAAAAGTTTCTTTTTCTTAAATTCCACTTAAATGATAGCCTCTGATTTCCGCATTATTATCTGCCCTTTTTCTTATGAGTTACCTAGCTTACATTAGTCCAGCGTAAACATTTTTATGCCTCACATTCTCTTTACACCACACATAACAATAAAAAAAATCGTCAAACCAAAACATTCATAAAAATTCTCCTTTAAAATGCGAAACCTATGCTAATCGAGAAATGGAAAATTTTAGAAAAATATCAAAACTTTACATAATACGCAATTATTTCCCCATTCAAAATTACGATTTTTTTTCTTAACTGAAGACATGAATATTGTATACTCAATAAGCTGAACGCTTTTCCCCCTCCCGTTATGCATGCAGTTTCGAAATAAGTAAACACTACTAGTCCCAGACACGCGCCGGATGAATGTCATCTTAGCTATCATCATGCGTCGGAGAGAGAAGCACAAGTTCTTCACCCGGCTGTCGGTCCCCGCTCTACAAAAACGTAAACATTGCCGAACCCATCCCAGTCAAGCGCCGGGAGAGATAGGTGAGACATTCACTAACTACCTGAATCCCCCAACTAATTAGAAGCAATAATGGTTAGACCTTAAGACAAGAGGCTTTGCTAACCCCGACTCTCCTGGCAAGACCACAGAAAACATACTAAAGAGACTTAAATGTATTAAAATAACAGAAAAAAGAAAAGAAAACAAAGTCACGAGAAGTATTCGGCCATTGAGAAGGTATATGTAACAAGGGCAACTACTGCGAAAGGGGCGCAGGCGGCTTTCCTCCTAAGTGATCTGACTGGTAGAATGATGACGCAGACCAGAGCAGAGAAAGTATTTCGTTCTGAAAGAGCACATTGTCCCGCCAGCTCTCAGCACGGAAGTTAAATTTATCCGCGAAGCGTCTACGCAGATTGTGGTACACTTATGGGTAGCACACAATCAAGAGAGCCAACGAAACCACCAGTCTCAACCTTGCTTCTCTAATCGTCGAAAAGCGGGCCACTCCGGAAGACGGAGTCCCGCGACAACTCCTTGGATCTTATTCGCGCGGTAGCGATTCATGAAAGACGTCGCAAATCGACACGTCTCCCTTTCACCTCGCAATTGTTCACCAACATTTCAGATCTTATGATTTGTTTATTTTTAAACAGCTGAGGCAGCCTCAACACGAGAGCAAAATTTTGCCAAACCTCAGTTAATTAGGCGATTAGCAGTAATTTCATACCGTCCTCATCTAAAATTTACAGCAGCTTAACAGATGATACACACAGGAAAAAAAAATAAATGACGCCAACAGGTTTATTTGAACAAACAGTCCCTTTATTTAAAATTAAATTGCTTAGGATAAATTTTAAAAAATTAAGAATAAAATTTTAAAAATTCTTGAAATATCCAATCCGAATTAGAAAAGGAGAAAAGGCAGACAACATTTCATCTTTCTGAAAGAAATATCTCCTCGGGTTAGCACGCATTCTAAATTTTAAAAAAATCCATCTAACTGATCGAATTAATACAGCTAAAAATTATTTCATGTGATCAAAAAATTTACAAATTCGTGTCATACGCATTTCACAAGTAGAGAGTTATTGTAGTTTTCAGTTTCCACGAAGGTATACAGTCTATGAACAAGGTGAATTCCATGTAAATGTTTAAAAGGATATTTTTGTTATTCAAATGAATGTCATAATTATGAGAAATGGAAAGAAAACCTATGACACTGAAAGTGAAGCTGCAGGAGGCGAACTCCCAGCTCGAGAAGCTGCAACAACCAACACTCAATAAGGTAACATCTCTGTCCAGAGTTAGATGAATGCACTCAGAGTAACTCAAAAATTATAAGTACACAAATGCGTATGTGTGTGTGTATGTGTGTATTATATATATATATATATATATATATATATATATATATATATATATATATATATAAATATTATAAGTGAAATTATGACAGAGAGATGAGAATCGAACTGTTTAATATCCATCGATTTTTAAAACGCAGGAGAAAATTATCAAAGATTTTTAAAAGACAATCGTCAAATTTTGAGTATTATATATATATATATATATATATATATATATATATATATATATATATATATATATATATATACCTTAAATAAGAACATCACTCATCGCTCCTCAAAAATAAAATAATTCAAAATAATTGGTCCATAACAACGAACGATACTGCGACAGAGAAAAAGCACAAAAGAATTAATTATTACTTTCACAGTTAAAAATACATTAAATTTCAATACAAAAATTTTCTAAACACTTATAAATCTTTTGTTTTCAAAGAATTTTATGAAATAATAATGTAGTATTTTTTAAATTTGCATGTTTAATACATACAAAAATTACTTGAACTTCGTCAAAATCAGCAACTATAACGATTTTTAACCTCAGTACAAAGTTTAAATTTGTTCTCAAGTCACATCTCCTTCTTTTCTCTCTTTCATTCTTTTCTTTCTTTTTTTTTTTTTGGGGGGGGGGGGGACAAAAAAAATCTGTGAACTTAGAAATTAAAAAACGCCCACGCATAATCACATATAATCTTATCTATTTTTTTTTTCAATCGATTATACATATTCTTATTCAATGATATTTCATTCTTTGTCCGTGATAATAAAAACTTAAAAACTTTAGCTGCCAATGATTTCATAATGAATTCGTATTTCATTCAAAATTTGTTCTATTCCTTTAATATTCGATATAGATCAAATTCATCTAGAAATGTCGGTTGCAGAATCGATTAGAGACAATAAGCCCCTTTCAATGTGAAACATCTGTCTGTGAGATAAGGCTTAGGGAGGGATGCGTTCACTCATTCAGGAGATACGCTTATGCACAAGACTAACTAAAAATTGCAAGATATACAAGTATTACCTGAAAGCTATGTTTCACAGAATTCGAAATGATCTCCATGACAACTAGTCTGCATTGTTTTTAATACATGCTTATTTGAGCAATAAATTACTGACTTAGTTCGGAAAAAAATAATGAAAACAAGAAATTTTAAATTGTATCGCTCAGTGGAGAAATTATGACCCAAATGTATTTCCATTTTTGCCGGTTTAGTCACGAGTAAGATAAAATCGCAGTTACGAATTGATCAAGGTAGGTATTAAATGTGTTTTGTTTATACAGTCAATCCAAAAAAATACAATCAAGTTTCATTTAAATGGTTGTCAAGATATTTGCTCTAATTGACTTTTTCCAGCGAAAGAAATTTTTATTTAACACGCATTTTACTTCTAGGTGCAGAACAATAATTACGCTGAACTGCAAGAACGAGATAGAGGGTCAATTTCAGAGCGTCCTCCAGTTAATCGTGCTCGCCTAGACAAATTAGTGAAAGAGAAACAAGTTTTAAGCAAGATACGAAATCGTGCCAACTGGTTATAAAATCAATGCCAAACTGACGCGGTACACTCATTTCTGATATACCTCGAAAATGATAAAACGAATACTAGCAATTTCATTGCATTTAATACTATTAAAATTGACGACAGATGATAAACGCCTTTTAAAAACATAAAAGTTTAAAAGAAATATTTTTTATAGCTTCACGTGAAATTGTTATTTATTTATATGACATTAATTCTCACCACGAGAGTAAAAATCACACACAAACACTTTCTGAGGAAACTAATGTTTGGACACCTTTAAGTATGTTGTTAAAATGAGAGAGAAAAGAAACAAGTGTGTGGGGCTTTGTTATCAATGACTCAATACACAATAATTTGTCTATAAATTCATCTTCTATCTAAGTGAAGACTTATTTCACAGGCGAGCAGTTTAAATCACAACACCGATATAAATATGAAGATAAACAATTTATTTTAAAAAATAGAAAAAAAAATTCAGTGAGCAAAAACAAACTATTTAATTTTCACTAAGAAAAGGAAATGATCAAATGGGAAAATCGCACTCAAGGAGATAGAAAGTTCGTACATCGCAGACTAATGATAGACAATGATAACATGACTTAACAACTTTCTGAATGATTTCAATCTTAATCGAACTAGACAAGGAAAAATATCCTGCTCAGAAAAACTATTATAAAAAATTCAAATATTCAGATATATATCACAAACCCACAATGACTGACTGGTAGTTGTTTAATTTTTTTAAATAAATAAAACGTAAGATATATATTAGCTAAACGTTCCAGATCTGTTTTTAACCTATACAGAACATATCGGACAACAAAATCTTTTTAAAAAGCGGATTCAAACAAATCAGGATTATTCTTATTCGTTATAATTTAAGAGGTAAATTTATTCAATACTGTTCTCAAAACAGCCACTTTGCATAAACATTCTTTTTTTTTTTTTCCAAATGGAATGAACCGTTACAAATAGTTCGTTTCATAGTATTCACTTTAAAATATCAGTAGACTGACCCCACTCGAATCAACAAGGGGAAGACACTGAATAAGTAATGCTCACTTTAAACGGTTACAAAGTTTAATGATTCTTAGCATCGTTAAAAAAGAAAAAGATATTAACACTAAAGCTTAGAATAGCTTAGAAATGCAGTCCCTACCTACGCTTTTTCTTTTCTTTTTTACGATCTCTCACGGTTAAAAATATCTAGAATACACTTAAGAAAAAGTTTCACGGGAAAAAAAAAAGCAATTCATAAGAGATGACTGAGGAAAAGGGCAATAGAAATTCAGTGTAAGCAGCATGAACTCGATTTCATAGATGTATTTGTGTAGCTTTTTTCACTCTTTTTTTTCCTTTCTAAGAAAGAGAAATCATTTTGAAAAAGACTGGGCTTCTACGGAAAAATTAGCAGACCGACCACAGAAGAAGAAAAAAATTACGTTATCGTAAATCGTAAAGATGAAGAGACGAGTGAAACATAAAAAGAAGACTTTGAGCAACGAGAATGAAGATTTATAGCAAGCATCTTTTGATATGTTTTCGAAAGCTAAGCATATTTATACGCATCTCTCAATTTTTTATACTTCTAATTATCTTTTCCCTGTGAAATTAAACTACGTGTCTGCAGCATATTTATTTTTCATTATGTTTCATTTCAGACCATACCACACATGCTATATTTGTCAGGATAGAAAAATAAAAATTAAACTCCAAATAAAGAACGAATGGTGATAATAACGATATTAGAAACTGCTTCCTATACTAATGTTAAAGGAAATACACACATTTTAAACTCTTATGCACGGGATTTTATATATGTCTTATGTAGCTTTCTTTTATGGATGCTGTTATTTCTTTTATTTTTATTTTTTTTTTTTTTTACTTCGTTTTCTAGCGGTATCTGTGCTGTCTCACTAGTCAGTAAGCAGTACTGTCCTGCGGACATCTCCATTTTTCTAACTCGAACTAGGATTCAAATCCTCATAAATAAATCTGATTAAGAATTAAAAATTACAATAAAAATTAAACAAATTTAAAAGAAATCTACATCAGTTGTTCAGGTCAATATTTAATTCCTACGCACAAAGAAAAAAATTAATAAATTATCTTCTAAAAAGAATCGCGAAATAACATACTCAAAATAATTTCTAGGATATGAAAATTTTGTATAATTCACGTATTCAAAACACGTACAGAGTCATTTGTATATCTGTTTGATTTACACTATCGATTACAATTTTTCTAATTCGCAGTTCCGTTTCTTTTACGGTTAAGGAAACAATTTACTTCCTCAGGGTTAATTATTATTAATACTATTATTTTTAATCATCATTACTTCCCACCGTGGAAAATAAGCCAAGCTTCCCCCCCCCCCCCCCCACGACGAATTCAACATAGTTGATAAAAACAAAACACACTATTTTCAGCAATTCTTTTCTAAGAACAAAAACCTAAGTAAATTTTTTACTATCTATGTGACAATTCACAGCAAATAAAGAAGAAAAATTAGATGTTTATTTCGATATTTTCGATTGCTAAATCTACAGGACTTTCTTGAGTGTGCAGGACTGCACACAGCGACCATGCGTTTTCATCCAAACTTGCCGCATGCCTTCGGGTGGGTCGGCTTAACTTTTTGGACTTAATATCTACGTATTGAAATACGCAGCACAAGCGTAATTTTCATTCAAATCGCATTTCTAACAATATTATATCCTCACTTCATGAGTTTTTAGTAATTTTTCAAGCTATTCATGCATGACAAACTTATAAGTAGACAAAAATTCTCATTATAATTCTACCACTAAGATAATTTCTCTGACATTTTAAGGCAAAAGCCCCAGTCTAAACGAGATAGCCTATAGCGTTGTTATAAAACACACAAACATATAAAGATGCACGTATATCCCGCTCTTCAATTTTTGAATTCCCCACCTCTTCCTGTCACTTCATGCACCAACGGTGCAACACTACTTCATGCATCACATACACTCTCTCTTCACGGCAGAAAATTGCAATTCTGATTATCACTGAAGCATAAAAATGACGGCTATGTACCTAAAGTCGCGGACATTGGTAAGCCGGTAGTCTATAGAGACTAGAATGCATTTTTCGGGTAACGAGGCAGAAATTTCTCAATTTTAACTACATTATTGTACAAAATTTATAAGATTCAAATTTATGCCGGGAACTATTAACTTTATCCTTTGACAGACCTGTAGAGTGAGAAAACTTCAAATTTAATGTTAAATTATATCACTGAACTTATCGCATAAAAATTATAATGGGCATTTACAATCGACAATATGCAAGCGTAAGATTTTATCTAAGCACATTTTCTCACGTAATTTTAACGACTTGTGGAAGAAAGTACACATTCTGTAAACGAGATGCAATATTTTTACATTCCATAGCTAAACTTCTCAAGCGTTTGGCATCAAAATTTTATAGTTTTTAAATGGACAAATATTACAAACTACACTAATTCCAAATTTTTAGATCACAATTTTAAATCTGCAGAGTTATTTTTATTATAAATTTCAACTCTAATCACTTTTTTTTTTTTTAAATTTTAATGCAAGGAAAAAAATAATTTTCAACTAAACAAGCTTGTTTCCCTTCCCTTTTGCTTGTACGCATTCTAGGCTAACATCTGAAACGATTCCTATACACAGATATCGAGACTTTCTTCCATGGTGTGGGGGAATACCCGGTTGACTGGCGCTGAATTCTTTTTCAAATTTTGACATTTTACACGGGTAGCCAGAAATTAAATATTACAAAATAACATAAGTTTTATACATATAAATGGGTCGTCTTTCATGCTTATTGTCTAATAGTTATAGTTGTTGTTCTTTAATGTTTGAACAAATTCAGAAAGTGTGACACGGAAAGAGAAAAAAAAAACTTGTCTACAACAGTTGATTCGCATGACTTTTTTCTCACACTGGGAACCTTTTACTGACTTTCTGACTGACTTTTGAGACTAGGTAGACATTTTTCCAAGACAATTTTTTTTTATTACAAAAAAGGACTTTTTTGTAATTATAAGTAAAGACATTATTATTCCGGCGATTCTGTGTTTTTGTTTCCCTTTTTGCCCTTTCAAAAGTGTATTTAAATTAGTAACAAAAGCCGTAGGTAAAGATAAATCAACTCGACGGGAACCGAAGAAAAAGGAGGAGTGGCGTGCAAATGACGGTCTCCACTAATGAACATAGATCTCATTTTCAGTTGTGAGGTTTGTCTCGTCAGAAAGAATTATGGGGCTCCATATAAACGGCGACGTCAGAGGAAGTATTCGAAGAGAGAGCAGAAATTCAAGAAGGCGAAATGAGGAGAAGCGAGAGGAATGACGGCACAAATACCTGGAATATTTAAGCGGCAACTACAACTTTCATTCTCTGACGTCTCATCGAATCTATCACCCTATGAACTACATCAGTATCCATGTAAATGAAGATACAACAAACGTTTAAATCTAAAGTATTTAAACCAGTAATTGTTGAAATGTAATTCTTGTATTCCCACGTTATTCAAAAAAAAAAAAAATAAAATCAAGGTCTCAACTATCTACCAATTTTAAAATGCACCGAGATATGCCGACAGATCGCAATAAAAAGAAGAAAAAAAATCACCACAAAATCGGACGTATAATTTGTGGCTAAAAATATGAATATTATACGTATAGTAACTCAATTTGAAAGCATTATTATGAATTTGACTCTCTCCTTCGGAATTCTTGGGTTAACAATGTCCAACACGGAAAATTCATTCAATCGGTTCTATTTCTGTAGCACGTTTCCTCAGTACAAACGAGAAATTTCTTTTTTGGGTGTGCATACGTATATGCGCAAACAAAAAGAATCGTCAAGTTACTTAGACAGAAAATTAGATTTACATTTCAACCTACCTACTAAATAGAAAATCGTATGTTTGGGTTCCGATCTGGTAGTATGTATCACCGAAAAAATCAAACATTTTTCTTCAGAAAATATGAGCAACGTCTTCACTAATACTTTATAAGAAATATTCTTCACGGTTTGTGTAATTTTATTACTCTCACACAATGAAATAAAACAAACAATAAAAAACCTTCAATTAATATGACAGTTTATTCATAGCCTTATTCATCAAAACAAAACATTAATTAAAACAATGAAAAAAATTTACGGAGGTACACCTCTGATATAAACCTAAAGTAATTCAATAAATTCAAATTACATTTTTAGAGAACATTTTCTTTCATCTCTCTGATGCTATATCTCAACCAACAGCAGATGTAAAAATATAACCTACAGGCTTGATATAATACAGGATTGATAAAGCAAGAAAAGTTTAAAAGAAGTTTCACATTATTTAAATATTTTAGTGATATCAATACAAGAATTCCCATTTTTAGCATGATTACACAAGCCATTCATCTTCAATTAAAATTTTTTAATACCTTTTCAAGTATTATATAGAATTTTAAAAAAATACTTAGCGACTTACTACATGACCAGCGAGTGCATTTTAAACAACAGTAATTTGTACTCTGATGTTGATTAAGTAAAAGGAAATCTAACACGTAAAATTTCTTTAAAGTTACGAATCAAAATGGAAGTTTCTAACAGAGACGCTTGAAGATGATTACCAGTCACACAAAACATTTTTTAGCTCTTTGCTGTACGATTAGAGTTTTCCCAAGCGATAAAAGTTACACCATTGCCATAATTTTTTTTTTTTAAATGCTTCCTATAAATTAAAAAAGCAAAAATATTAAAAACTAACCCTAAAAATACATATAATCAACCGTAATATTTTTTAAAAAAATTTGCAGGTTAGCACCATTTTTAGTTTACTTATGAGGTGAAAGATGCTTAATAAATTTACACAATCCCAAAAAATTTTGAAAATATTCCAAAATTAATTGATTTTTACGCAAAAGAATAAATTAACAAAGGAATTTTTTCAACAAGAAACACACTCGATAACTCTTTTACGAGCATCTTGAACCCGAAAAATATTTTTATGAACGCTGCCTGCTTTGCACGTTATGACACAAACAGAAAGTTTCCGATTTCGAAGGAGGTTGGCTGGTGATGATTCGTATAAATATTCCGAGAACCTTTCAGGTGCAACCACGTTTTCAATATTCGTTGAGTAATGTCTACTACTTCCCGTCACTACACTGCAGCGCGTTTGATGTCAACGATGATCAGCGGAAACAAAATAAGAAATATTCCAAACGGAAGAAAAAACATTGGCTAATGGCCAAAAGAGTACCGCTGGTCGTTGCACTACCTCTTACAAGATGTTCAAAGAAACGAGTAACGGCTCAAATTAGCCCTGGGAGTCGGTGAGTACTGACAAAGGCCAAGGACCAAATATCTCGGTCTGTCAATCGAAAAACAACGCGATGAGAAAACGCAATAAGAAAAATTATAAATATCCCCAGAAGGTAAGTTTAAAGTTCTGAAGAAAGAAGCAATGTAAAATCATTAACAGAAATCACCATTACTTTTTAATCAAAATTACAACTTTCAGAATTCCCGGAATTGAGGGAAATTAAAAATGCATCAAAGTTTTATTTTAAAGCTTCTTTCATTTCCGCACTGAATGCCGAATTACATTTATTATTTTTAAAGAAATATGCGTACTCTTTAGAAAAAGCTTCAAAACTTCCAGTTTGTAACCTGCAAAAGAAAACACGCCAAAGTTATTTTACGAGGTTTATCAAGGCTTGCAAATATGCTAAATAAATCTTGCAAAATACAAAAAATGTATCCGATCGCAATACAATTCTCTTACACCCTTTCAAAAGAGAAAAACAAAAAGTTAACACGGAGCGTAATGTTTGAATAGTGAACATCATTGAGAATATTTTCTAGTTAGTTAAATATTGTTAAAAGCCAAACATGCAGATACTCGTCAAAGGAATTCAGTTTGGCCGGTAGATTGAAATGTCCACGGCAAGATCCCAATGAGAGAGAGACAGAGTTGCGTGTCCATGTAAATAACAAATACAACAAATCTGAGTGGGTTCAAAACATGGTGAAAAAATAAAATATTTAAAAAGAATGTGTTAAAGGATGCTTAAACTGACATTTCTAAGAGTAATAACAATACCCAAGTATTACAACTGTAATACTCTGATATTGTTATCGCTCGGTAACAAATCATTCGTTTCAAAAGGACATCGCTGTAGAATTGTATTTTTTTGTGAAAATATTTAGGAACGTATAAAATTAATTATTTTCGCTTTCCACTGCCATTTGTGGGGAGGGGGGATAATGGTTCTTACGGAGTTTGACAATGAGACTAGTTTATTTACTTTTCTATTTGCAACCAATGTTTCAGAGAAAATTACAATCATTTAAATTTAAGCAAAACTTTCATAAATAAAGTATTCGAATAATTTGCAAAGAGACGCAGTTAAGTACTTTTCGGACGGGAGGGAATGTGAGAATATTGAATTTTTCTTTTCTTTTCTTACCCCAACAATCATTTTAATTTTTTAGTAAAACTTAAATGTTTATAACATAACAAAATTCGATAGACTCATATACACTGAACAGCCAAAAAAAAACTAGTACACCTGCCTAATATCGTGTAGAGCCCCTACGATCACGCAGAAGTGCCGCAAATCGACGTAGCATGGACTCGACTAATGTCTGAAGGTATCCTGGAGGCAATTCACACCATGAATCCTGCAGGGCAGTCCACAAATCTATAGGAGAGCGAGGGGGTGGAGATTTCTTCTGAACAGCACGTTGCAAGGCATCCCCGATATGCTCAATAATGTTAATGTATGGGGATTCAGGTGACCAATGGAAGTGTCTAAATTCAGAAGAGTGATCCTGGAACCACTCGGTATCAACTCTCCACGTGTGGGGTGTCGCACTGTCCTGCTGGAATTGCCCAAGTCTGTCGGAATGCGCAATGGACATGAATGGGTGTAGATAATCGGACAGGATACTTATGAACCCGTCACCTGTCAGAGTCGTCTCTAGACGTATCAGGGGTCCCATATCACGTCAACTGCACACGCTCCATATCATCACAGAGGTTCCACCAACTTGAACACTACCCGGTTCATATGTACAGTCCATGAATTCATCGGGTTGTATTATAAATTTACACGGTATAGCTATAAAGAAATACTCATGCTTCTAAATGAAAGAATGAGAACTTCAATACTCAATATAATCTTAAAGGACGAGAAATATTTTACGTAAAATACTCAGGTATTAGAATATCAAATCTTACGATTCTAAAAAGCTTCCGAGATCGGCAATTTTTGCACTGCATCGTTTTAAAACAGTCGAAGTCAAAAAGATCCTCTTTAACAATCTTTGAAACAGTCGAAAATTAAACCTTCCAAAGAAAGTTTTCCTTGTTATTTTTCTCTTTATATTTTACGTATTAAAGAAATAAGATCGGGATATGACACTCATTTTCTAAGACTCTTTGGAAAACAAGTCTTCCGATTCATGATTCACCCTTTACGCTAGACTGACCATTTTATGCTTTGAACGCCATTGAGAAGCTCCAGATTTTGACATCTCTTTACGAAATGTGTCCCGCATTATTTTAGAAGTTTATTAGATTCTGGTGTATACGTTTTTTTTCTTTTTTTTCTCAGTATTGTATTCGAAAGAGTAAGTCTCCTTCTTCCCTCCATACCTTGACCTCTTTTCATGGTTAATGAACCCCCACCAGAGGGATGTACCTATTCACCAGTAAAAAAAGAATGATCTACGATAGCTCTATGGAAGATGTCAGAGATACAATTTATTGCATCCAAGTGCAGAACCTCCTAACGCGAGGATACAAACCTCATATCTACACAAAACAGTGTATTGAGTTCACACTAGTATTTAATATTTTTTCGCATTAAGATTTTTCAAGCGAGCATCATTAAAACATCATAATAAGCATACGTCAAATTGTACTTGATTAACTGTATTCTGAGGTCATCTTTAGTTACTGAAAGTGAATTACCTAGTCATTCAAAGATAGACTTTTAATTTCTAACAAGAGATGAATAATGGTACTTTTTCTCCAATCATCATAGCTAATTTTTCAAGCATGTAGTTTTGAATAAGCTCACAGCGCAAAAAATAATTTTTTCCACATTTTCTCTCTTTTTTGCATGGTCTACTCCAAGTTTACTCAAAAACATCTCAACCCCAGTTAAATTCTTACAAGCTTTAAATTGTGAAGTGCGCAGAAATTGGAAATAATTATTGATGAACTACATACATACACAAAGACTTCGAAAATGAGAAAACCAGTTTGAGCGAACTTGCAATGTGGGCCGTAGTTTTTGTCTCTAGAATCCTGAGTTAATGTCATATCTAGCACAATAGGGTTAGGGAATACACAGCAGTAAGAATTCTTCTGAACGCAGCGTAAATACGGAAATTTTGGCCTGTGGGTAACCAGAGAGAAAAAAAAAAGAATGTTAATATTTCATGCATGTTGAACTGGGAAAAGGAAAATTTAGTTTAAAATGACTACAATGAATGTGTTCCATAAATTTACTTTTCCACTCTCCGATATTTTTATGCTATTACAAGAAGAAAATAATACGAATTTGATGGAGCGAGAAAGACGCAAAATCACGACAAGATCCTCCAAAAAATGTTAGACTATAAAATGATTTATGTAATTCGTGTAAGTATCCACAATTTAACTATTTTCAGATTGATTCAAACTTTGAGTCAGACTTTTGTACAATGCTTACTTTGGGGATACCTCAATGCCACAATACCCCTATCTCTTCGAGGATACAAAATTAAGAATTTTTAAGCATCAACTGTGACAGCTGAACAAAACGAAGCTTGACCTACCAAGGTTAATTAAAAATGACATTTTTTTTAACTATAAAAACGTAAAATAAAATCTCTAAAAAAGAACCCTCAGCCTTTAAGATATTACAATTGTGCTGAATATGATGATATTACTTAGATATTACTGCCATTCGTAACTAAGTCAAGCTGAACGAACTTACTAGAGTGTACAAAAGTGATACTCCCGCCATTTGTTCGGTTCCAAAATGCATTATTCAATATTTTTATTGGATCTTATAAGGGTTTTACAGTTTGTTCAATTCACTGTATCTCCTTTCTCTTACTTCACGTATACTATATTTTCTTCATATACTTCAGTTTACAGTTTATAAATGATTTCTACTAAAGAAGGGGAAAACACTAAGTAGATTCTAAGTGACTCTTTTTAAGTGTTTCAAAGCGTGAAATAATTTAAAATACATAGGACTGCATAAGACATTTTTAGACAGTGAGGTGAATAAAAAGATCAGAACAAGAAATAGAAAGTTTAAAAAACAAACACTGGGCTGTGCTTATTTACAACCCTCGAGAGGGAAAACATAGATAAGAGATGAGGGTGCCTCCCACACACACACTTGCTAGAAAAATAAGACAAAATGTAAGCAATTAGCTAAATTATATTAATTAAGAATGAAAGCAAAATTGATTTTTGTAATATCTAATAATATCCCGGTGATACCCCCCCCCCGTGGGGCATTACCGAATAAGTGACATATCCATTTCATTGAAGAATCTACAAGTCCCAATTCCTTAAAATAGTGGCATTAGCTTATTAACATTCTACTGTGAACTCTATTTCAGGGACACCTAAAGAATAACTATATTCCCTTTAAAAAAAAAAAAAAAAAAAAAAAAAGAGCTTCTCTCAAAATATCAAAATTTTAAATCGTGACAAAACTAAGGTAGAAAACATTGCTGAAAAGCCAAGTTTCTGAAAGAAGAAAAAAAAAAGATAGGCAAGTCAGTCGCATTATCTCCAAGCATGACAGGCATAGGGTACTCTTGGGACTTCAGGCTAGGCGTTCTTCAGGTAATAACTGCAATCAGGCAGCATGTTCGGGGAGACTATTCACAAGTAAGTTATTGAAGCGGAAACCAATTAGAATGCAAGACCGCCCAACAGAAATTAATAGAACACTTTCAAAAGTCCTTTCAAATGTCGGTGAATGTGATGAGCTTTGATAAGAAAACTTCATATGGATGTATAAACAAATTTAAAACAAACCCCTGAGTCTGAACCTAGTCTGATTTTAATAAATAAAAAGACGTTATATATATATATATATATATATATATATATATATATATATATATATATTAATAAAGCAAAGTCGGGTTCTGTCTGTCGCGGTCACACTTCCAGGTGTACCGGCTCAAATTCGGCCATATTTGAAAATGTCGAAATCGATTTTTTTTTTCATGAAAGTACATAAATGTTACATATTTGGAAAGAGCTTTAAAAACTGATAATTTTTTCTGTGTACACTTAATCTGTTACTTCAATAGTTTTAGAGATATTTCAATTCTAAATGCATACTCCACCGAACAAAACGTAAACACAGCGTGATTCATTCACAGCGTGATTCTCACTAAAAAAATTAATCACTGAGAAATGAAAAATATACCCATGCAGTGGCGTCAAACTTCAAAAGAGATAAAGTTTGACGTCACCGCATGGGTATATTTTTCATTTATCTCTTGATATATTACGCTAACGTGCGTGACACTGGAATTGACGTTTATGTATAATGAAGAATGACAACTGCTACGGCAATTTTATTTTGCTTTCGCACATTGTTGGCCAATAAATTGACAAAAATCATTAAAAAATTAATTTTAAAAAACTAACTGAGCACCAATTTCATTTTTGCTGCGTTGCCTTTCTCGGGCCTGTAACGGCATAAAATGTAAATAATTGATTTAAAATTGACTCTCAAATATTTTTATAATTTTTAAATGTTACTTTTGCAATTATTGTTAAAAATAATTGTGTGGCAACAGTTATATACATAGTTTCTCTTTAGAATGCAGTTGAGTTGAAAAATAAAATGGTTCGCTGTTGATAAGTTGTATTATTAGTTTTCTTTAGTTAAATACCGTTAAATTAGTAAGTTCTTACGTTGTCTCAACTAGGAGGCAACAGGTCCTAAACATTAACTGAGCCGAATTTGGTCCCGGTCGATGAAACAGTCTAGGATTCTATAGCGGGCAAACAGACAGACGAGCTCTTATATGTACATAGATCTAAAACAGTTCCGTGACTAACTGACCGATAACGCACACTAACTGACCGATAACTGACCTAAAGTGCTGAACGCACTTTCATTTGAACACAATCAACACGAAATCGGCGGTCATCTTAAACTCGAAAGCGAAGTACATTCTCACCGATTCAAGTTTGGTGGAAAGTTTTATCCGCTAAAGGGAGAAATACGAAGTGAGTTTAGCTCCCGAGAAATGGCCTGAGACTACCGATTTTCTTCTAGCTTGCGAGAACGCCCTCATCGTGACGTCATTTCTGACGTTTCTCGATAGTGAATTCCTTTCGCCTGAGACTAGGCCCGTATATCCTTTCTTGAGAGGTTGCTGAATCATTAAACGTGAACACGTGACATAAGATTCTTTTTGTTCTCATTTCATAGTTCTATATCTATCTTCAGTTTTGTTTATACGTGGTTTTCAGCTTTGATTTTAGATATATAGTATCATGTTTCAACTGTCCAAACAACAAATAATTCTTTAATTTTTATTTTCATTTTACCGATTTTTTTCTAAAACTGTTCATATTTCATGTATGTCTTTCATTGCTGATTACTTTAGTTTTTGGTTTTAGATAAATATTCTACTAAGATATTTTTGTATGAAGTTCACCATTTCTTTATTTTGTTGATTTCACGAAAAAATATTTAAAAAATGCATATTCACATTTTCTTTAAATAAATATTTATATTTAGGAAATTTTGGTGTTTATCGAGAGGTTTATTTGTTTTCCCACAATACCATATGCTACGGAAGCCTGTTTAATATTTCAATTGTGCTTATCTTTTGACTAAACCGAATACAGAATATCTCACAACATAGACATGTGCAATTCTGCCTAATACATGCACTCATATAATTTCAATGTACAATGCATTATTATGTTACCAATACCACAAATTTCAGAAAATTTGAATTTTTGTATTACAGGAATATAGGCTAAAGTAGCCAGATGATTTATTTTCACATGAAAATTTATCTTTTTGTAATGCAGGTATGCTCATATCATACCTGGTGGGTGTTAATACGAATAACAAATTTTTCTTAATGTGGTTTTGTGGGGGGGGGGGCTGCAAATTAATAGTGCCTCTTATGAAAATTCTTCCTCTCAATCAATCAATTCAAAGCCGTCTGTCTGGTGGACGGATGGCCCGAGCATAGCCGGGCGAAGCCCGGCTAGTGTATATATATATATATGTGTGTGTGTGTATGTATATATATACAGTATGCCCACTAAAGTCCCTTCCCACCCTCTTAACTTCGGAACGGCTGCTGCTATGTTCATAAAAGTGGTGTATAGGTATAGTAAAGTAGCCATGCGCTACTGATTGAAACCACCCACCACGCCACCTGGTGGAAAACTGCGGAGTTAGCATTCCTATCTTGAAAACGGAACGAGATAGGGAAAAAAATTGATTTACAAAGTTGTAGAAAATCATCGATTTAGTACGAAAAGATACCTTGTGGACATTAATGCGCAGACTAGAATGGTTAAAAAGCGCATTTGTTTTTTCGTGATTTCCTACACTGTGACGTTACGAAACTTGAACGGAAGGAGAAATGATTATCTTTCGGCCAAAACACGGCACCGCAATGACGGTGAGAAGTTTGAACACCTCAAATAAAGGTATATTGTTATAACTAGTTGTTTTTTTCTTTCTCAGATCGTTTTGTCACGTCACAATGTAGGAAATCACGAAAAAATAAATGCGCGTTTTAACCATTCTATTCTTTTCATTAATGTACTCAAGGTATCTTTTCGTACTAAATCAATGATTTTCTACAACTTTGTAAATCACTTTTTTTCCCTATCTCGTTCCGTTTTCGAGATAGGAATGCTAACTCCGCAGTCTTCCACCAGGTGGCGCGGTAGGTGGTTTCATTCAGTAGCGCATGGATACTTTACTATACCTAGACACCACTTTTATGAATATAGCAGCAGCCGTTCCGAAGTTAAGAGGGTGGGAAGGGACTTTAGTGGGCATACTGTATGTATGTATATATATATATATATATGTTAGAATTTAAGTGGGAAAAGAATGATTACCTTAAATTTAAAGGGGCTTGGGAATTAAATTATATTCGTGGCGTAATTAGCCTCTTAATTGTTCGTATTTCAAGACGCGAATTGGGAAAGGGAAATTCCCCTTTTCATTATATAATCTTGGCGTGTCTGTGGTTTTTGCGTTCAAAGTGGAAATCTTATATAATTCTCCTTGAAAGATGTCTCGTTTGGGCTCTGCGCATGTGCAGGGAGAGTTGACTTGCGGAGATGCCCGCGAATTCTGTCAGAGCGCAGAATAAAAGTCGATGCTGTCAGATGTGTATTTCGCCGCGTCTCTAAAAAAGAAATGGCGAATAATGAAATGCTTAGATCTGGAGAGGTGGTCTACATGGAATTGAACTAAATAAATTCTAGTTGTTGGATACGATGCGGAGTCATTTTTGAGTGTATGCCTTCCCTCGATGCCATGGACTGTAAAACAAGAAGACTGCAAACGATATAATAGCAGGCAAAGCCAACGCCTGTCATATATATATATATATATATATATATATATATATATATATATATATATATATTATAAGAGAGAGAGAGAGAGAGAGAGAGAGAGGGTGAAGTGGGATGAGAACGCAAAATCATATAGTTCCTATTTTAACCTAAATGAGTTTTTAAAAAATTGTTGTATTTGTATGAAAATTTGCATACATACTTTTGGTTACGTTCTACGTTAATAGTTTTATTTTTTTTAATCTATTCACACCTTTTTATGCCGTAAATATTTAAAGTTTTTGTGTTTTGCGTTCGCACTTGCTCCCGCACTTGGGGCAAGTGAGAACGCGGGTTCCAATAAATCATAGTTGCTTATAGCAAAATAAGCAGGAAAACGGAAAGAATAGAAATTTCATGCTGAACAAAAGGCTTTTTTTTTTACATTCTTTCGTTGTGGAGGTATTTGTTGTTCAAGTTAGTAGTGTCAGTAACGTCCGAATATTAACAATGTATATTTGTATTATTTGTTTTAGATTAACAAATGTATGTTAAAAGTTCAAAAAAAGTTTTTTCCCCCTTTGCCTAGGCCCTACTGAATATTGTAGTACCAAAAAGACACAGAAAAAATTAGTTCACAGAGTTTTCCAGGCCTCGGCTCTTCCATGAACACTAATAAGTCATCATCTGGTACAAAAGGCAAATCAGAAATAATGACAACAGAATTAGAAATTCAATATGTTCACACACAATTTGTAATGTCCACTCCACTCACATTCACTAACAGTTAGTCGAAACAAGTTAGTTTATTACAATTCACTTTTTCAAACCTACAACAGAAAAACTAGTTTCTGTTGCATAATTTACTATTTTTAATGTTAAGGAATTAAAACAATCATCAGCTGTTAAAGATATATAGCAAAAGGTGGTTGGTTATGAAGTTTCTCCAGCTAGAAAACATATGTTAGGAAGCAAAACTATTTATATGGCTGTTATAACACAAAGGTAGGTTTTTTTCAGTATATGGGTCAGTTCTCATTAACCCCGACAAAAAAATTTTATAGGGCAAGTGAAAACCCTGCAGTACTGAAGTAATAATGAATAAAAATGGTTTTTATATTTTTTATTTGTATTCTTCGTTTCTTAACGAATAAGTGGGTATTTTTAAAACTATGTGTTGTGGGTTGTGGTTATTTTTTTTTTTTTTTTTTTTTTTTTTGGGGGGGGGGGGGCTAGTACTCGAACTTGGGTACCTTAGTTTAAATGCAAGGGTTTGGTAGGTGTAAAAATTTCCCATTTTACAATTTTTTTCTGTAAATAAAAACTATACATAGCAGTAGAGCAAGAATTTTCTTACAAAGTACACTTGAATTTTTTTTAAAAAGTTAATTTTTTTAGGGTTTTAAGCCTGCGTACTCACTTACCCCACTTAACCATATATATATATATATATATAGGGTATAATTCAAGTTTTATAGTGAGACAGTTTAAAGTTCTAACATGAAATTATTTACAAAATAACACAATTTACCGTTTATATTAAAGATTTGATATTACATTATTCTGTTGTCGATGTCACTACTAAGATCCCTGGGGCTGAAGACAATCTCAGACCCCAGTCAGGAGTACATACGAAGACAAGGCAGGGAACAGAAACAGAAACAAACAAACAAACACAAACAAACAAACAAACAAACAAACAAACAAACAAACACACACACCAGAAGAATTTTTTTTTTTTTTACAAAGTGTGACACCGGCGATGGACGACAGGATTGTAGCTCCTCTTTCTAGATTCTTTTTGTATACGGAAGACTTGACGAGTTCCCCTGATCACAACCAAGCTTTGTGCAGGAGTCGAACACGCATCTCCTGAGTGGCAGGCTAAAGCCTTAACCACTAAGCCACTGGGCGGCACATTATTCTATATTATTTGATAAAATAGTGTTTAAAACTTATTAGATAAAATAGTGTTTAAAACTTATTAGATAAAATGGTGTTTAAAACTAACTAAATTACAGAGTACTTTTCATATTAGATGACTTAACATCTAAAAAGGGTGCGTCAAAATTTAGGAGAAAAGTTACCCAATTCCAACGATGTCCCATACTGGGAGGTAGCACTGTGTTACAGCGAGAATAAATATCCTGACTAAACGCACATTGTTCACATAAAATTATTTACATTCTGATTTTCAACTGGATTCATTATAGAAAAGCTTTTTCTTAATCATTATTTGGTTTTCACTAGTTTAAATAAAATAACTTGGTCTTTATTTTTTGTAAATTGGCATTGAATTCAATTACATTTAACATTAAATTTTATTACATTGGGTCACAATAATTCCTATGTTCTTTAAATAATGCAGTTAGGATTAAATTATTTATTAACTGTATGGTGATATGGCGATTTTCATAGATTCCTTTAATGACAGTTTTGAATGCGGGAATTCAACTGTAACTCTTATGTGAGTCATAAGAAAATTAAGCTTAAAAATTACATTAATACAATTAACGACTTTTTCAACACAGTCATCAGATATTACATAATTATTATAACAAAATGAATACCCCCCCCCCCCACACACACACACACACAACGACCCTGAATTTTTCTCAATATTTTAATTTTCTCTTCAATTGATTCGAAAAAACAAACTACATCTTTTCGAATTTGAACTCAGACAACGAACATCAGTAATCTGCATTGACAAAGAATGTTGCGACCTTAATTCTTTTTTTTTTATCTTTGTTTCAAATGAAAAGAAAAAATGCCTTTTCTGCTTTGAAAGTATAGTGAACGCGCTTATGAACAATAAGAAAATATTTCTTTATACTAGTTTAATAGAGATCATATTTCCAAACGAAGGACTATTGCCCTTAAAATTCTTATCTGTTATTGAAAAAAAAATGTTTACTAACTTTTGTGATTTTCAAGGGGCAAAATGTGGTAGTAAGTGTGCAAATTTCTTTGTAGTAAGCAATGACAAGTCTTCAATAGAATTAACATTTTGAAATTTTATTTTGACAACTCATCTACTGTCCATTAAAATTGTACAATGCGTTAATCCATTTAAAATTTAGGCATTTAAATAATTAGTATATAAAATTACGAAATAAGTAAGCGCGCCACTCATTTAAGAATAAATATTTTTTTAAACGCCAAAAGTAAATTGTGAACACGTTAAGTGAATCGGAAATACAATACATGCAACAGCAAACTAAACAATACAACAGTTAAATCTGTGAGCCTAAAATCAAATTTTCTGTAGGAAGTATGACACTAGAAATAGGAAAGAAAAAGAAGTCTAAATAAATTCGACAGTGCACAAAGTTATTTTAAGGTACTGCTGTGTGATACGCGTTACAAGAGTTCGTTTGCCACTTGAAAAAAAAAGAAAAAAAAAAGAGTGTCTCTTCAGCAGATAACAAAGACGAATATCTTTCAATATTTTCCGTTACATTACAAAGTTAACTTTAAAATAAGTGCTTAAGTTTGTCGGTTTAAAAAAAAAAAAAAAAGACAAACCTAAATACATCATCAATTTAGAATATTACAATTAATGCGACATATTTATTAAAATAAGAATGATATAAAATAACCTGTAAAATGTGCCTCTAGTTTGAACGTCCGGAAACAAGTAATCCGTTAGATTACATAATAATCAAGACGACAATCTAATTCGTCAAGTTACTAACATAAGAACAAAATTTATCACTTCCCCTTAAGATCAAAATCCACTCCTAAGTTACAAATGAAATAACATGCGTTAGACTAGTCATAGTGCCGATGACACATGCGATGACATTGAAATCAGTTACACCTTTCATACAGCTTTCTTAATGAATTTAAATATTATCATTGCACTGCTTTTGATGTAATCTGTAGCAATAATCAGTATTTTCCTGAAATTAATTGAGTGTGCTACTTTGTATTCCATTTTCTTTTCAATGTTTACCAAGAGTTAATCATTTTTATTACATTTCTCAGATTTCTGAAGCAATAAAAATATGTAAATTAACGAGAAAGAGGAAGAAATATGGACGGTATGAACATGGAACAAGCTAAAAGGGAATGTGCCTGCAGAGTAGGGCACCTGCAAGGGTAAATATTTTTATGAAAATTTCGACGAATTAAACGCTACATAAGCATGTAAAACCTCGAAACCTCAGTACTGAAACTACCTAGATTCTAACTGACAACCTGAACAATTGCAAACTTCAGTGTTCAGTGGCTATGACCACTCTGTCACTGTGCAGTCTTCGGAGACAGAATGCGCAATTAAATGTTGGGACAACTCCAGCGTTTAAATGCATTCTAACATTTCCTGAGAGATCAAGACAAAAACAAGAACAGGGTCAAAAGTCTCTTTTTAAACAGCAAATAAAACTTTACTATACAAAAAATAAAAACAAGTTTTAGGGCTTTTCATCATACACATCATGAAGAAAGTTGGTAAATTCATTCTTAGGATTGTTAATTTCACAAGACACAGCATGTATGTATAAACTGTCAAACTTTGACAGAAAATTAATCAATCAAGACTGATAGCAATCGCATCGATCACTCATTAACTAGTGACAGTTACAGAAAGTGTAAAAAAAAAGTTAAGTTAGGGAATTAAGTAGACAAAGAAAATATGGGCCGTTTTTGCTTAATACATTGAAATAGTTTAATAAACGGACATACATTTCGGGGGGGGGGGGGGGGGGGGTCCGGACTTTACTGTGATCCTTTCTCACCCTATGTACTTCAGTTAATATTAGAAAATGTCTGTTTAGTCTTTATAAGACGCACGATAAGAAAAGCATTTGCTGAAATTAAAGATCTGTTGGCACTGCGGTGATTTAATGATCTCTTGACTGTTTTTGTCGAGCTAAATTCGTTTCCAATCATAATATTTAAATGCCTAATACAAAATTGGGCTCATTTACAAATGGTAATGCCATATACGGTCGATCTGCGGCGAAGTGATTTTTCATAGAAGTTTGTCTCGTTCATCCTCATTCTTTGATTGTAACTAGACAAAGACACGGAGAGAGACCATTTCTAATTAGGCAATCAAGAGATACCTACCTCCAAAAACACTAGGAACTTTTTTCGGAATTTTATTTAGATCAGATTGTTTATTTTCACAGAAAAAGTCAAAACGCAGGTTATGAAAATAGGGTCACGGCATCAAAGAACTAGATATTAGAAAAATTCTAAACTTTATAATCTATCTAAGATGCTTCTTTGGAAGAATATAGTTATACATCTTCTTCTGGCTGCAATTAACTATTCCTAGGTTGCTGTCTTGTATTGCATTTATAATTAGCCCTATGCCATCCTGTGCTACACTAGAACTGAACAGACTTAAGACCTAAAGTTAACAGCCAATTGCAAATGGTTACTAACACCCATGCCAACCATTGAACTCGACCCCGCACTTTATTTCTTTGTAATGTCTTATATATGGTCCTTATTTTGTATTCGTCATTATATCCATTGTTTGAGTTTTCAATTACACCTGACTGTATATCAGCTCAATCCGTTCCTCAGCGGACTACCACCGGATCCACGTGTTATCCATACATGTCAACGAAAATATTTCACATATATAGGGATGTATCAACATACAAAAACATTCAATGCTCATCAATAATCCATATTAATCATAACAATTAGAAGCTGGTTACATTTAAGTCCAGTAATCAAAGACAAATAAGAGACAATTACAAGCATTTTTTTTTCTTAGAATTGCATCAAAAGAAAGAAAATCCTTTATTTTCATCGCGAATACAATAAAGGCGAAGAAATGACAAACACACTCAATAAAGTTATCGTTCTTGTTTTCCTTCAATGCAAACATCATATAAAGCATAGGCGTAGCGTCAGGGCCCCCCAACTTAACTTTAAATAAATTTAAACATTAATAGAAGTTCAGTTAAAATCGAAAAATTGTAGAAAACTTTTAAGAAAGTTGGTTTTTTCCGCCTTTCCAAACTGTGAAACTGAACATTCTGATTATGTCTTTAGTATGTATGAACATTCTGATTATGTCTTTTATCGTTAACATAGTTTTTAACAATATGATATGATCCATAACAAAAATTCGAATCTATCTTTCTACTCTCATTTTATTTATATTATATTTATTTTTCTCATTGTATAACTTTTTAATACTACTCAAACATCAATTCTATTGTTATTCAATTTCAAAAAATCACAGTATTTCATATTTTAAGGACCGTCCGGTAGTCAATGCGCTAAGGAGGGCCCTAACTAAATTCGATTCATGCCCTCCCCCCCCCCCCCCCCCGCCCAAAAAAAAAAGTTAGAAGCACGCTATGCCTATGATATAGAGCAGGGGTGGGCATTAAGTCGATCGCGATCGGCCGGTGGACCACCAAGACATTTTGGGGTGACCGCCTTTACTAAGACCTAAGACGCGCATACTAAAAGAAACACCGACGCGATTTGTTTTAAACGCGGTTTTAAAAGAGTAAGTTTTTTTTTCTTGTAGTTATGTAGGTAAGTACATATTCCGTATTTATTATTAAGTTATAATAAATATTGTAGACCTTTTTTTTAGCTCACCACACCTACGTCACTGGGTGGACCGCAACACCTTGAAAAAATTAGAAGTAGCCCGTACCCTGGAAAAGTCTGCCCACCCCTGATATAGAGTAATCCCTAATTAATAGCACACAAATATGAACTTAAAAAATCAGTTACACAAACTCACTGAGAATCTTTAGATCTTCTAGAGTAAAATTTTTAGACACTTTGTCAAATAAAAGTCGTCTATTTAAATTTCAAACGTAACCTCAATTCAATAGGTCCTATGTTGGGTTTCCACTTAAAATTCTCTTTAGATATTAGAATTCGTATTTGAGTCTTTGTGAAATCCTACCCGAATTTCAAAGAATTCTAATGTTTAAATGCTGCGGGTTACTTCCTTTGCACTCTTTAACAATAATACAGCAGTCTGAATAATGTTGATAACATAATTTTAATAATCCAGCAAACCGTCGGTCATTTAAACAGACTAGATTACTGACATTCCTTTGTGTCTAATTTAATCTATGACTAATATCGAGAGGTCTCAGTAAAGAGAATCAAGTTTATACAAAACAAGGAAAGCAAAGTCTGTGAGATATGTGATAGAGTGATCGTAGAAACAAGTACTAGTTGTGACTCAGTTTTGGTAAGATCATTACACAACCATGAAGCAACCTTCGGATATTAACTAAGTTTATTATCACATCGTTAATTTAAGATATCGAAATCTGCTTGTATGTGTAAAACGTCTAGAAATTCGTAATATACAGCAGCTTAAACTCATCACCCCACTGTTGCTACAGTAAACACATGATGTCATTTTGTCGATAAGCCACTTCTATGTACAGTACAATCAAGTTAAAGAGAGGTCAAGAGCGTTCAGTTCGAACACGTAGACCTCAACCATTCTACTCAAGGGTTAGAGACGCAAGTGATTAAAAAAGTCTTAAGCTTCTCGGCATGAGAAATGATCTCATCGCAGAACTTTTTCTTATTATAGATAAATAGACGATGCTGTCGATGGTAAATATGCATCACAATGACGTCATATTTGTACTGCGACATTTTCTTATACCCGAGGACCTCGAAGCCCAAGTTTACCAATAACTAGATTTATCTAACACAAAGAGTCAAACAGGAGCTATCGGCGACACGTATCGCAGAGCAGTATACGCAGCAAAGCTTTTTTTCTCATAACGATCATCGTGTGAATAAGTACAAACTTTGACAATATATAAACCCAACTGATTCAATAAATAAAAACTAAAGGAGTAGAAATACGCAAAGCAAACGAGACAAATGTAATTATAGTATGATTATAATGAATTCTATGTTTTTATTATCGCAAGTAGAGAGATATAGACAAGAACAAAGACACCTAGAGAATAGGACTTTCAATACAGAAAAGTACAACACTGAAATGGAAAACCATGGAATACGCTCAACACATACTTAGCTGTGTGTCCTGCCGAGAAAAGAATCAAAGAATTAACCCAAAACCTGTGTTTGCTGTTCTAACCACACTGAGACGTGGATAGACCAGTCGTTTAAAACCACACAAATCGTTAGAGGCTAGCATGTCTAGTACTTTAAAAAAAAAAAAAAAAAAAAAAAAAGAGAGAGAGAGAGAGAAGGAGAAGAAACTCATCAAACAGCCATTACGTTATTTTTTTCTCATCGTTTATGAGTGGTTTCTGTTGATTCTTGTTCAGGGGTTTAACGTTGAGAAACACGACAAAAAGATCTAGAGAAGAGGATATCTAAAATAGAGAAGGCTACGTTTTCCAACCCCACAAAGGAATTTAAGCGATTTACTGTCTCCCCCAGGAACTTCTAACCGAAAGTGTAATTTAAATGCATGCAAGGTAACGGCTATAATTTGAAAAAAAAAATTAAATAACTTGAGATTCGAAAATTTCACCTGGATTTTATGGAGATGGAACAAGGTAAAGTCACACCTACAAAGATTTTTTTTTCTTCTAACAAGAACACTTCTGTGCCTGAGTGAGTGAAATGGGGAAGGAAGAATTTATTTTTAAAGAGGTAGATCACATTCTGTTAGGGACACGTCTTTTAAAATATTATTATTATTACTAATTCCAAAAACATTATGCCGAAAATTAATAATGGATACTTTTTTTTTCTACCGATATTGTAACTTCTGAGAGGGACTCTCAGCTCTAACCCCTTTAAGATTGCTCTAACCCCTTTAAGGTATAGCACAAATAATTGATAAATATATCACCGTTCAATTTCTCTCTGTTACAAGATAGTATTAACGATTTCTACGTATAAATAATTACTTAAAAAGCAGTAATGATAGTTAATTTGCTCTTTCTATACTTCTTTCAGGGTAGCAGAAGAGTACGAGGGGGCTAAGCTCTGAAAACATAAATGGAATAAGATGCGCACAGTATTTCCTATCAATGGGAATATGTTAAACACCATTCGACAAGGTAATAAAATACGTTACAACACTTTACAGATAATTATAAATGAGAAATCCATGAGACTTGTCACTATATTCCTCTGTATATACTGATTTTGTATTAAAAAGAGCGAATGCAAAGATTTTCGAATAAACAAATTACCATTCATGAACAATGAATACTCTATAAAAAGCGTAATTGTTATTATTTTTTTTACTTAAAAATAGTACATACTCCACCGATTTATTCAGTGATACAGAACACCTGTAGTCAAAGAAATATACCACTCCCAAATATATACAGTTATAAGTAGACAATAGACAAACTTAAACATGAACGGGAGAAATTAACGCCCAATCATGTCTTGAAAACATACTGAACCCTTTACTAAATAAAATCACAGTATGATACAATTAAATTATAATAATACCAAACTATTATAATTGTATTGAGTTAGATAAGATGGATGCCTTAAGCTGTTTGGGGAAGAGAGGAACAGATCTGAGGTAAATTGCAAAAAAAACTGCAAAAGTTGAGATTCTAACACAGTGATTCCCAACCGGTGGTCCGCGAGAGCTTCGGGAGTGGTCCGGCACCACATTAAAAAAGTTGCCAAATAGATGGGGATTTTGAAAGCAATGTTCATTGAACTAGATGGGCGGAATATATCCGATGACTATCGGGTGTTAAATTAAAATTTCTTAAAATTTTAACATAATTATTTTATTAGAATATGATACGTTAGAATGTGAGTACGTTAATCCTGTATCCCTTTGTCCTGAGGGATATTCTATATCCCCCATACCCCCGAAAGGTCCCCCCCCTCAAGTCGGTGAGGGGGGGTGGTGGTGGTGGTCCGCACATGGTTCCATTTCTGGCTTAGCGGTCCGCAGACTTCTACGAGTTCGGAACCACTGTTCTAACAGAAGATAGTGAAATTTCTATTCAGTAAAATATCATTTGTATCATTACACTAAATTGTACGAGGAATATGAGCGGGGGGGGGGGGGAGCTTTCTGATGAATAAATTTAACGAAAAGAGTATTCCTCAAACAACCACTTTTCCATGGTGCGAAAACTCAGATTATTTCAAACATGAAAACCCAACTCAGCAGTTGGATATCTTTTCAAAGGGGGCAAAATAAATTTCTTTTGAAAATTCGTAAAAAATTTCATTATGCTTGATTTTAATAACAACAATGAGCAGTTCAAAACTTCATAGCAACCTGATTAGGATGTCTAGCGAGTAGGGAAAAATTATGTTCCTAGAAATATTCTACTATAAGTGATGATATTTTCACATTACAAAACAAAACATTATCCGTTACTGAGTAAGAATTACGAAACTCATGACAATACGTCTAATGAAATCTTTATTCTCTTGCTCATAACAGGTGGCAAGGATACTGCATTATATTAAATCTTGAAAGCCTATCCAGACACATTTGAATCATTGCGACAGAATGCATAATTTTCATCCGAGAAATGTTTTTCAGAAAACTGGAGCTACTCTGGCGCATATAAACAGATATTCCAATTTACGATTAATTTAATATTTCTTGCTTTTAAAAATAGATAAGGGTCAAGGGAAATTCAATTCATTCCAGATGTGTATGATTCGATTTCAGCTTTCCTTTGCGAAATGGAACTGATTCTAATTTATTATACGTGAAATCATTTCATAGAAAAATCTTACCACACCAATCCATATATATATATAAACATCTTACGTAAGAAAAGCAAACTAAATAAAAATTTGAATAACGTTTAATATCTCTCCGAGATTTTCAAGTAATCGAATGACTTTACTTGAAAATATACCCATCTCATTTCCTTCCTGTTCTCAGAATAAGTTCTTAACGAAAATAATTCTCAGAAAAATAATTCCGATTTATATGACAAATTATAATCTTTTTAATAAGTTATTTTTCCCGTTAAAAAGAATATTTCATAAAGCACTCAACATGAAATTTAATTGAATATATCATTTTATTAACCTCGATCACTAACGTTTAATGAAAGCTCTAGAAGGAATTCAATCACATCTGTAGCACTATTTAAATGAATGATTTCAACGGATGATTCATTTAAGTGCTATTTTAATAGTTATCGACTTTTGAACAAACAACGGCGATTCAGCATATATGAAATTCATATCGATCCCATCACAATTTTTTCATTATACTTGTACGTAAACTGAGGTGTATGGGATTTTTGCTGCTTTCTTCGAAAATCGTGCTAAAGCATTCAGGCATTTTGAAATTATTCCGACAAAATAATTATTTCATTCATTCATAAAAATGTCTTGGGTAAATCAGAATAAACAACTAATAAAGAATATCATCGAACATATTATTTTCTTTTCTGTCTTCTTCACGTACGCTTTCATCTATAATATCAGGAGCGAGTATTTGCATTTCAAATTTATGAAATTTAAATTTGTATTAACGAATATCCAACATGAGTGTGATACTGAATCTGAGATTTCATGTCAATGTACTATTCTACTGGATAATTTATAAAATTTAAAACATAAAATTCAAGCGTAAACTGTGTACCATCAAAATATATTTAACAGCCTTTACAAAATGAAAAATGCGAGATGGGAAATAGAAACTATTATGAAATTCAATTGAATATGTATAAACAGTTCACATATCGCACCCCGGCAAGAAAAGTGACAAGTCAAAAAATGGCAATTTTGAGGTTATGTTATTGAAAAATATGTATGAAGTGCCCCATCGTGCACGAAAAGCGACACATCTCTATCTCGCAAATTGTCCACCTGAGGGCAGTTGTATCAGTTTTATTGCAATGGTAGTTCAAGCCGTATAGTATTCTTTAAGTTGATTTTTCTCAAATGCTTCATTTTGAGTTGTGTCACTTTTCTTGCCGGGGTACGATATATGGATTATATTTTTAAGTAATTTGTAATCAGATTTATGTACCATAGAGAAAAAAAACTAAATTACTAATTCATTATGCACAAGAGGAGAAACAGAATGACCTTTCACCTCTTGTGTGTAAACAAAAATACTGACAAGGGCTTTATAATTAAGAATAAACTTCGAGCTGTGATCCACCTGGACGCTACGGTCCTATAAACATAAAGCTTAAATAGTACACAAAGTTAATTGGAAGGAACTTTTCGTGAGCGATCTATTTTCGTTTATATAACGCCATTTCTAGGTAAATTTTTTCTAGGGGGACTAATAACTGATTATATATTTTCATCGAAGATCACTTAAAGGGGATTTAAGGACTAATGTTTAGAAAGATTTGTTTTTGGAAGGGTATTAAGGATTAAAAAGTTTCCCTTTTCAGAGGGTTTAACGACCATAGGCGTAAAAATTGTTCCAAGTCTTTAATTTTAAAAAGGTTTGTTTCCACGTTCTAAGAAGAAAATAAACCTCTGTGAAGAGCTTGATCCTGAAGTCGCTTTGCTAGTATCAGATATAGCAAGTTAAGATTTTTTTAACATAGGATTACGTTCCTCCATAACGGTCCTCCAGAAAGAAAAATTTCAGACGCTAAAACCGTCCGTCCGTACCTCGCGAGTTATAATTTTGGCAGCGCGCCAAACCCAGTCTGTATCGCTTGGACAAGCAGTAAACAATTAAACAGAGAAGTACCAAAATGCGTCAAAATTTCAACATACATATATGTGTATATATATATACAAACGTACATATATATAGATACATATATACATACAAAAGAGGTAAGCAACGATAAGTAATACTACGTTAACAACACAACAACGTCTAACGTAACAACCCGCGGTAGTTACGATAGAAGAGACTAAATGAATTTTTTTTTTTTTTTTTCTGTTGCAAGAGATTTACTATGTACACAAAAAGAATTTTTACACCAAGTGTAGACGGCACAGTAAGCCTAGACGTCTTACTGTGCCATCATATTTGTCTCTGAATTTCAACCAATGTAGAAACATGCGTTGCCCAATGCGAGCAGCAAAGTCGGATATATGTTAATTATATAATAAGACAGTTAAAATGATAGGTTTTTAACATTTGTAGAAATAGTTATACCATAACTGTCGGTAGTTTCGTAACTTCAGCGGCCTCAAATAAAATAAGACTTTTCACCTTCGTTCACATTCATTACTCATTGGCGCTAACTCAGAACTGACTAACTTAGAAAACCCTTCTTTGCTTTTTATACAAACTGCAAGAACTCTACTTCGGGCCCATGGTTCACAAAAACTGAAAGGCAATAGGGCTCGGATCTTGAAAACCTAGCTTTGAGAGGAACATTTTAAAGAAAAACTTCATATAACGACAAAAACCTCCCAGTATTTTCAGAATAAAAAGCAAAATGAACGGTGGTTTACAGAAGACAAAATATATATTTATATATCTATGGTGTCCGGTATAAAGGGCTTAAGTCAAAAAAAGTGATTTTTAGATATTTGTGAGTACTGATAAAGATTTTTAAAAAAACTTTTGACTTGTATAAAAGGCTTAAATCTATCAATTTTGTATAAAATAGTACATTTCTTTGTACAAAAGACTCAAGTCGAAAATATTGTTCTGCGATTGGTATAAAAACCAATAACTTGGTATATTTATATCACTGTTTTTGACTTAAGCCCTTCATACCGGGCACCATATATATATCATCGCACTCAAAAATCCGTACTGTATATACTCATGATTTACGTTAAATTTCCCTTAATGGCTTTTATCAGTACCTTTATTATTTCAATTCACTCGATCATTTAAAAAATTTAGTAAAACGAAATCGGGGAAAGTATTAGGAAAAGTATTTTCACCAAAACATGTTTCAGTCCTCAAGGTTAATAAGTTAGGGTAACTCATTTAAAAAACCTTAAACCAATGAGTTAAAATATTTTCGTAAATCAAAAAGAAAAATAAAATTATCAAAAAGCTGAATTCCAACACTTCAAATCCGTTTTCAAGCACGAAATTCAATTTTATCAAAATCATAAATTGTATATACAAAAATGCTTGCAATTATTCAGTTGTAAGATTTTCCTAAACAACTTCTCTTCAGAATTTTTAAGCATAAATAAATACACATACTAAATTTATAAACAAATATATACACACAACAAGCATCATCAAGAAGACACAGGGCCATTACACAACTGTTTCTGAAATATAATGGTTCAAGAACAGTTCAGAAAAAAAAAATAACTGCCAATTCTATCCATTTCATGGGAGAGTTCACAACTGAGGTTGATTCACAAAAAATTATCAAAATGCAAAACATGTCAGTTTTTGATAGATTGTTTTTCCTTTTTCAATTTAAAGTTTTTGAAGTTTGCAATGATTCATACCTTTTAAAATATTAATACCAGTTTCAAGTTTTCATTAATTTGTTTTTAATCTTCGATTCCAAACATTTGTATCTTCTTCTACATAAATAACCAATAAATGCTTTTTAATGCCTAAAACATTCGTTCTAAAGAACTTAAGAAAAACATGCAGCTGTAGTTTCAATATGAATTATGTTAATAATAATAACTAATAGCAAATCAAATTCGATAACCAGGCATTTAAAGATACTATCCAAAAATCCCTCAGTAGTCAGACCAACAAATTTCCTCACTCGCAAAGCTCATTTAACTAGTTTCACCACCAAAAAAAATTGTTCAATACATTCTAAAATTTGCATTGATCCCTACATTCAAAAGTTTTTTACTAAGTAGCCATGGACTCTCAGGGTGGAATTCTAAGGAATAAGTATATCATACAAAGTAGTACACTCCCAACACGTACTTAAATCACAGGAAAATATTCAAGAAATTTAAAAAATTAAAACCACAAAATGGCCCATATGCTCAACAGAAAGGAGATTTGTTTATGATGGCTAAGGTAATAATATGCTATATTAATATGGAATGCCAGGAAAAGCAATTGGATCCAAAAGATGTCAAACTGTAAGAAATAAATTGCCTATTTTATTGGTATATAGTTTTTCAAATACATCCTAATTTGTTCCCTTGAACTCAAAGGTTTCATAATACGAAGGCAACAGTTTAAATATTTAGATATAAAACACTATACAGTATTAAATATTCCTTCAATACAGTCTTTCTGAACTGTGGTTTCAAGTCACTTACTTAAATGGTATTTTACTATTACTTTATGATAAGTATACCCCAAATCAAAAACCCATAAAATCATTATATGACTCAGTTGAAAGTAATATACTATTTAAAACTCACTACGATGGATTTAAAAATTTATCACCAGTTAACTAGATATCCTTTATAAAGGAAGAGCGTTTATTTCCCAACTAAGCTAGTGATTTTCAAGAGCTATTGATATCTGATGTGACACATTAGTTATTATGATAGAACATTTTGAACACCAATAATGCATACATAATCCTTGGATTCTTTCCTCATACTTTTCATGAAAGGGAGAATTTCATTTCAATGTTATTATTCATGAAACAATTTTCAAGTGTTAAAAATATCCGAGATGGACTTTTAAAGAATTATATAAATGAAATATTCATGGAAAAAAAATTTTGCACTCGAGTTCACATGCATATCAAAGCAAATAAATTAAACAACTTCTCCACATTCAACGAGAATGCTATTACATATTTTAAGAATTTACATAGCTTCAAAATTATTCAACGATCATTGGTAGCAAGGCACATTATAATCAGACTCCTTTGAAGATAGATTACCATAGAATTTGAAATTACTTTAACAAGAATAGTTCATAACTGCTTAAATGTACTACAGACAAGTTAACTGAAATTCCTAATTCAGTTATATTAATAGAGGTTACTCATTAAGCTCATAAGAAAATAATATATATTTAAAATGTTTTCCATCTAAAAAAATTGCACTTACATTAAAATAAGTTCGCTCTTAATCTAGAGACCTTAGTTAATTTTACTGTTAAGATAACAACAATCTAACATAACTCTGTTTATAACTTAACATTAAAATTTTAGGCTAAAAAAATTAATATAGACAAGCAATAAAGTCCCATTTCAAGATATGTATATCATTCCAAAATCCATAACAATTTTCAAAACTTAAGGACAATAATGAATATGTTGAAATTATAGAATGAAATTTAACACAGTACAGTGTTTATATTTGTAATTTCATTATCAGAGCGGTATTTCCCTAGGAAAATATAAACACTGAACAGGGTGCTCAATTAAAAAAAGGGATCTGCATCTGAATGGAAAGAAGGACTATTTCTATTAGAAATGGTATTATTTGTCATGATTGTTCCCTAGATCATTAAACTGGGTTGTATGAAAATAGCTTAAAGTTTTGTTTAACACAAACTTAATGAAGAAAAACTTGATTTAAATAATTAAAAATAGCTTTTAATTAATTAAGCTTAATAATGAAGTCTAATTTTTAAGCCATAATTTTAGCTTGGTATATATATATAGGTTTAATCCGTTGTAGCAGCAAAATTCTTGGTTAAAATTATATCAATTTAAAAAATGGAATAGGATAAATTGTTTCCAAACCCAAAAGAGCTAAGGAACATCATCTAAATGCCTCTGGAAATCACAACAGTGTTAAAGATGGTCAACTTAACGTTTTCAAGTACTTGCAACAAGAGATATATAAGTAGCGATAGCTAGGAAACCATTTTCCATATTATTTATGATAGAAATATTCCCATTAAATCAACTCATACCTGTTAAAAGATAAGACAGTATAGTAACAAATGATTTTTTAAAAAACAACTTATTTAAACAACTTTGATCTAGATTGGCTTACACATAAGACTTAAGCAGAAAGATTAACATAAAACAGTCAAGAGGCTAATAAAACTATAAATTTTATGAAATAATTTGGAGGGGAAAAAAGATATACCCCTCCATCTCAATTAACAAATTTCCTGAATGCACAACAATTTGAGGTTTGACCAATAATATTTTTATAAATAAAATGGTGAGAGGCAAACAAACTTAAAAGAAATAATAATCACATTATAAAGTTTAGAATAAATCATGGTTTTCAATTAATGTTTACAGAATATAGTCATGAATCAAAGGGATGGGTCATCTCAGTTTTTTTTAAGAAATTTGTATTAATAAATCCTTATTTTAATAAAGTTACATTCAAGTCAAACTTTGTTTTGCAAACAAGTAATCATAAATATTATTTCTAGCCATTTGTTACATTTACTGTATAATCTACATCATTCTGATGCCACAAAGTTTACATGAAAATTGCATAAATTTTTAATTACATGCTTAAGCATTTGCATTTATGGAGTAAGCAATCAGAGGGATACTATCAACCAGTATCCAGTATGGCTCAAAACAAATGCCTAGGATGTTTGCATAGACTGTTTCCATAATACTGCCTAATAGTGAGCTCAAGATTTCAAAATTTATAATATAATAACCAATGAGCCAAGATCCATCCATGATAAACAACCCCTAACCTTGATGGAATCGTTACCAAACTTAACAGCTGAAAGAACACAGTGTGACATAAACCCTTCCCTAGACTGTTACAAAATCCAAATACAACCACTTGATTTGAAAAGTGACAAGTTTGACAATAATTGAAAAAAAAAAAACTTTCCAGTCATCTGCAGTCCAGAATAAACCAATTGACACACAAAATAAAACAGATGGATCAGATACTGATCAAAACAAAACTTATCATTCATAGAAGTGATGTATAGATTTTATTTATTTATTTATATATATATATACAGTGGAATCTCAATCTATCATTTTTCAAGGGACCGACTGAACTGAACGATAAATGCGGGAACACAACAAAGCAATATGACCTTCGGGACTAAGTAAAATAAACGACACATACAAGAAAACGATCGATATGTGTATATGTATATGTATATATATATATATATATATATATATATATATATATATATATATATATATATATACAGGGCCTTTTCATCACATGGGTAAATCGGGACTTTGGCCAGGGCCCCCTGATGCTAGGGGGCCCCAAAACCCCTCTGGTGTATGTACCTAGTACTTCTAATAGTATGTATAGCCCATGGATAGTTCTTATTTATTTTTATAAATGTTCGTAAGGGGGGTCCCCAAATAGCATCTGCCCACCGGCCCCCAGCGTTCATAATCAGGCCCTGTGTATATATATATATATATATGTGTGTGTGTGTGTATGTATGTGTTTGTTTTTAGATTTCTTGCCAGGGCACTTTTGACAATTAATGAAGTCTTCTTGACCATTTCTTGGTATTATTTCACAATTTTACGTCAATTCTTTATAACAATAAATTAATTTTGATTGTTTAGCTGCAATGCTACCTAGGTAAAAACAACTTAAAATGACATATCAGCTCACATGTTGATGTGTTCTAATGTTATTTATTGCTGTCAAAAGATTAAAAAAAAAAAAAGTTACTGATAACACAAAACTTCATAACTCTATATGCTAACCTCCCCCTCACAGTATAACATTCCTTTATTTGTGCAAAAAGCACAAATAAAGGTACAAAATAAAGCACAAATAATTTCAAGTGCTTGGTAGTACCTGAATACTCTTGGTATTGTAGCATATTTCTTATCACATTTGAAATGCAAAACTTCACTATTTATGATAATTTTCATACTGGTTTAGAATACTTCCATTATTGTTTGCTTTGTGAATAATAAAAAGACTAGGACCTATAGATCAATGTATTTTCTGAAAAGCCACAAGTGCTCGTGCAACCATGGGCTAACCCACAAACTCTAGCCCCATACGCTAGCAACTATTATCCTATTTTCAATAGGAATAATACATAAAAGTTAAGAAATAATATTTAGCACCATAACAAAGTAAGAAAAACAATATTAACTAATAACTAAGTTTTAGAACTCCTTATAAAAGATTTAAGAAAAAAAGAAATATATAAAATGTAAACATAAACATAGGCATAGCGTCGAGGGAGCACGTGCCCCCAAATTAACTTGAAATAAATTAAAACATTAATAGAAAATCAGTTAAAATCAGAAAATTGTAGAAAACTTTTCAGAAAGTTGGTTTTTCCCCACTTTTTCAAACTGTGAAATGGAAGATTCTGATTATGTCTTTAGCCTTAACATAGTTTTTAACAATGATATGATCCATAACAAAAATTTGATGCTATATATTTTTTTCTCAATTTATTTATATTATATTTCTTTTTCTCATTATAACTTTTGAATACTACTCAAATATCAATTTTATTGTTATTTAATTTTTAAAAAAAATCACATTTCCTATCTTAAGGACAGCCAGGCAGTTAATACGCATAGGAGGACCCTAACTGAATTCCATTCGTGCCAATAGGATAACTTGGATTCATGCAATTAGGATAACTTAGCACTAAAGATCTGGAAAGCACACAACTTGTTTCTAAATAACATTGATTAACACGATTTATTTAACTAATATACAAATATGAATAAATCTATGCAGAGAAAGTAGCTAAATGCTGTTGATATTAAAAAAAAAGGTAAAACTTCTGGATCAGGAAAGAGATAGATCAAAATAGAAATGATTAAAATTTTAGTGAAAAAATAGAAATGATTAGAATAGAATGATCAAAAGAGAAATTATTCAAAATTTAATGTACGATACCGAGTCTGACCTGATACATAAATGAGGAATGATCATTCTTAAGCAATTCAGATAGAGATTTAATGATACTTAGATTTGTAAATAACGAAGTAAAGCATGTGTACAACAGAATGTTCAAGTATATATCTATGAACTAAGTCGGAATTATTGCATTTTACAGAAGCGCTAAATAAAATCCATTTAGTGCTCTTTAAATCAATACAATGATTAGACACATTGCAGTTTCCAACCAACTAAATTGCTTATATATAAGCATATGAGTTAGGGTTTTAGACCACTGAAAAGAGTGCAAAAAATATGTAATAATAATAATAATAATAATAACAGTCTACCTGTAAAAAATGGACTTTGAGAAAAGCTTACAACTAATCATATTTATATAAGTATAAAGGATTATAATATGATTTCTTCAACCCTAAAAAAAAACTTTAACAAAAATAAAAATCTAAACAATTTGCCAATCATGGGAAAAGAATCTATCATCAGATATATATTATAGAACATTTCTCTTACTAAAGAATTCTACTTATCAGGGTTTTATTGCAGTTTTAAATGAAATCAAACTGCAAGTAAAGGAAATGTATCACATGAAATGTAATATGACGTGACTTTTAAATGCCATCCTGAACAAATTTACTTACAAATTCAAAACATTTATACTATCTTATAGGGTTGAAATCAGTGTAGTAGAGGTGCCTAACAGTTAAAATTTACCAAGCTAAAGTAGATTATTAATCAGGCATGTAACCATTAAAATTTAGGCATGAAGCTCTTACAAAGCAAAGTTCAACCGGATATAACTATCTTATCAAGTGATTCATGATACTCAAAACGTTAGCTTAAAAAGGTAAACACTTAAAAATCAAAATAATTTATAGAATACACCATTAATAAGTAAAAGATAATTACTTCTTCTAAGGTAGGGAATGTTTATTTACAGCCCAACGAGATGCCTTTTAAATCTCTCTCAATCAAATGTTAAAACTATGTATTCTGCCCAAGCTGTCAGCAGTCAATAGCATACTTATGTCAATAAATAATCAAATAGTGCTTTAGAATGCTGCTTTTTGGGACACAGGTTACGACAGAACACATATAGATAAAGATCATTTGATAAAATAAATATGACTCGATTTTAGATAATAATGCATAATTGTTGGTAAACAAACATTTAAATGTCTCAAATAAGCAATAGTTCTTTAACGTTAGTTCTTACACAGCTTGAACACAAGGACCTTTAGGTTGACTGTAAGAAAATGAATCTATGCTATATGAATAGCAATAAAATAAGCTAATAAAACAAAACAGATATGATAAAATTATTACCTGGTGTAAAGCTGTCAAACCATCAACATTAGCTGTGTTGATATCCGTGCCTATTTCCAATAAGCGTTCAACTTCTTCCGTGTCACCTGCAGCACATGCTGCTAGAAAAACACATCCATCACTAAACTTAATTTTACTTTTCTTGTCTTTAGGTATAGTGGGTGAAACATTGTTAGTTTCGGAATCTTCCCACCTTTTCAACTGTTCTGCTCTCCGGAAAAGAGCACTATTCGATCTCGTTTCAATAGGCATAAAGGCTAAATGTGAAAAACATAAACACTCAAAATATCATTAAGCATCAACTCCGTTTCCTTCGCTTCTAACAGCCGCAACCCTCTGACATCTATTACGAAGAAATAAATCGGACTTCTGCAACTCTAGTTAACCACTTTTTCGCTAGGGGAAGTTTTGGTGCTTAAATATCTTGAGTAGAGTTGTAGGGATACAGATATTTTCAATAAATTGTGGATGGGAACGTTTCATAACACTAGAAACTCAAAACTCAATTCAGAGATTTTGATACGGTAATATTTGATACACTTTGCTGTTGAATGGATCTATATATTATGAAACGGAAGCAATAACTTTTATAAAATCTCTCAAAATACTCAGGTCAGAAAGAATAATAATAACCGTAAGTGCAACATTTAACAAACCCAAGTTCCTCTATGTTTTTTATGTGTGCTAGCTTTTATTCTTGTGTATTTTTTTTCCCAATTGCATAAGAAGAGTTCCCCTTCCCTACTACTCTCAATAGTCTTATTTGTATGAAGATGGCAGCACATCGGTGGTTGTTCTATAATTGTCATTTAGGACTTTGGCATATGTTTAATATCTGGTGTCGGGCAAATATTATGGTGCTCTGGTGTCAGCATTCAAGAACTATCCCAACAAAGCCCACCATCTTGAAGAACAGGAAGAGAAAAATTATAATTCTTGCACAACGACACAAAACTTACTATTATCAGCAACAGCAAAAAATTAAATGCTCTAGGTGATCAAAATTATTCGGACGCTTGGGTATCTAAGTTATTTCTTTAGAGGGAAAAAAACTCAAGCCTATGTTCCCCTTTGACTGCAATAACTGCCACTCGTCTGAGAAAGCTATAGACTAAAACTTGAAAAGTTACTACAGGAATTTTTCACCAGTTTTCGATAAACAGCATTCGTGAGTCACTGATGTTAGACGGTAAGGTCGAACTCGGCATTACAGTTTTTCCCAAAGTTATTCGATCAGATTGAGATTCGAGCCCTAAAAAAAACTAGAGTACCTAGATCAGGGGTGTCCAACCCGCGGGCCACGGGCAGCATGCGGCCCAAAGCAAGTATTAGTGCGGCCCAGAAAGAGATCTCAAAGCGAAAATAATATCAGTAGCCCACCTCGGCGATTATGGCAGGTGGCCATTACAGATTCCGCTTTGTTCATTCAACATATCGACAATGCATCATTCGAGTATTGAATCATCGCCAGTTTCAGGAATTTCTTAAAAGCCTGGATGCTGAGTATGGCGATATTGTATACTTTACAGAAATAAGGTGGCTCAGTCGAGGGAAAATGTTAAGAAGATTTTATACCCTACTTGATGAAATCAAATTGCTTATGACATTAAAAAAAAAAAGCTGTGCCAGAATTTGATGATGACAACTGGCTTGCAGATTTAGCATTTTTGTTAAATTTGACTGCCTAACTAAATGACCCCCGTATTCAGGGTAAAAACCAACTTATCAGTATAATGTTTCAAACCATAAACGCTTTCCAAATGAAATTGAAATTATGGGAAGCCCAACTAAATGTTAAATTTTTTTTTGTTGAGCAAGTATGATTCTAAAAATTGTATAAAATACGCAGCCTTACTTTCCGATTTAGTACAAGAATATAAAATCGATTTCAGGACTTTCGGAAAAATAAACAATTGTTTTGCATCGTTGCTACTCCATTTACAGTCGATATAGATATGCTGCCATCAAATTTTCAAATGGAATGCATAAAGTTGCAATCTGACATCCATCTTAAAGAGAAATTCAATCAAGTCTCTTTGTTGGACTTTTATAAATCATACCTGTCCAGAGATAAATATCCGTCACTGCATAGTCATGCGTTATTCATGTAATTGCACGTACATTTATGAACAACTATGTTCAAGAGTGGTTCATACTAAGAGCCAAATAAGAAACAAAATGCAGGATGAATATCTTGAAAACTTCCTGAGAATTGCAACCACTTCAATTGACCCAGATATTTATATTCTCAAATTAATGCCAAATATCACATTAATTTTACGACTCCTATAGTTATCTTTATAAGTATAAATAAAATTTATAATGAAATAAATACGTTAACTATATATTCTAGATTTTTTACTCATCAACTATTTTTAATGTTGTAACGGTTTTAACCGCCTTGCGTGGGAGTTCTTTTATGCAAGGAATAGAGACGACACAAAAAAGACTTCCATAATTTTGTCCCAAGCTTTTATTACATCGTTTTTAAGGGACACAGTACATGCAGCACATATAAAGTAATTAAAAAAGGATTGATTTGGCATACATAGCCATATTTGTCAGCTATACCCTGTTGGCCTATGTGTTCTCGTCTACCGTTGTTCCAACTGCGAACAACAAAGCGCTCCCCTCGGAAGTAGGGTTGCCACACGCCAACCTTGACACGGGTTACCAGACGTGGCGCGCCTTACAAATGTTATGTATATTTTTGTGTGGCCCAAAACAATTCGTCTTCTTTCAATGTGGCCCAAGGAAGCTAAAGGGTTGGACACCCCTGGCCTAGATGTTCATATCACCAAACGATATCGGCACGCCCCACCATTTATGGACAGTTACGCTATTGTGCTGAAAAATGAATGGAGAACCTAACCAAACTGTCTTCATGATGTTGGAGGTGCAGAATAATATCAATTTATGTCTCAACTATGAGGTTTTCCTTGAACTTGGATGCCTAACGAAGAACCATGAAAAATATTCCCCATACAACTATGGTTTTGGAGTGTGCTTTGCCTTCTCCTATAAACGAGACAGTTGGCACAGTTCAGTCAAGAAATCAACGTCCATGTGACATTCTTCATGAACTCACATATCCATCGGACGTCAGAGAATATAGCTTTCCATAAAACATTTTGTCATTGTTCAGGGGTTTATTCAATCACTCTTATCGACCCTTAGCTTTGATTGGGATGATGTTCGGCCACTGAAGCCTATTGCTCTATATCAGAGCTCCGCAACCTTTTATCTTCCACGGCACAACTTTTTTTTTCTATAATTCCGCGGCACACCACAAGAAAAAGCTTGCAAATATATAAATTACAATAAATGCGTATATGTTTTTATTAGATAAAAAAACACAACAAAATAGCTCTATGTATCAATATAATTATAATCATTTAAGTTTTATATAAATCATTTTGAACTGTACACCAACACAAGAACAAAAATATAAAATTATAGTTTACAAGTAAAAAAAAAATTCTCTTTAAATTTTTATATTAAAATTTGTTTTTTGGTCTTTACTTAAGCCTAATAAATCAAAGTTAATTTAAAGATAACTAATTTATTAATGAGATATTTGAGATTGTTTTGATAAATGTGCGTTTTATATTTTCACGTTTTATATTTGGCTCTATAATAGAAAGAGCTATAGTTCATGGTCAAGGCCCTTTAAATATGATCGTTTGTCATTTTCAATTAGAACCAGTGTCGAAAAACTTTGTTCGCATAAGTATGTCGTCGAAAATGGGAGCAAAATTTCATTGGCCTTGTCAGAAATTTGTGGATATTCTATCTTAACTGAAATCCAGAAATATGACGCTCGAGCATACATACAATGTATGGCTAACAATATGTTTTTGTTTTGTGTATAATTTCGACCCAGAAAAATTACATATTAACAAAAAGTTAGAGGAATATTTTACTTAGAAAAATTTCTATTTAATGCGGTGGTTAATTTTTTTTATTGTCATAATCGATAAAATCACCGCGGCACAGTCAAGATCACCTCGCGGCACACTAGTGTGCCACGGCACAGCGGTTGCGGAGCACTGCTCTATATGACCAGTCATTGTACTAATGTGAAATCTTAAGGGATTTTAAAAGTCTGAACGGATTGCATTCGCAGAGAATATACGATTTTCTCTAAAGGCCCTCTTCAGCATTCGTTTACCAATTTGGGATTGCACGGTTTTAGCTTTTTCCCGTTTCCACTTTACTATATACGACACATTGGATCGGGCATAATGCGACACATTTAAAATCCTTGATCATATGGTTTTTTTTTGGTTTTTTTTCAAATGTAGTACCCAACCCCTTTTTCTGGTACAAAGTCACTAAAGTCTCCATCACTCGTTATACTATTAATATTGGTTTGCGGTGAGGTTCTTGAAATCCTCTGCATAGTTTTATAAAACTCGGAACGCGTGGTGTAACGTATATGTGCATATGCGAATTCCCTAATTTGCATTGGTGTTCGGAAACATTCTATAATATATTGTATATTAAATAAATATGCTGAGTGTCTTGAAAGTACTTTATAAAATGTGCTTTACTACTTCGATCTACAGTTTTCTGAAAAGATAACTAAGAAAATTTTTATTTCATAACATTCGGGTAAAAATGAACCTCTCAATTAATCAGAGTAAAACTAAGTATATGCAATTTATTACCTTCACCGATACCTCCATGTACATCGAGATTGGAGAATATAAATTTGAAAATGTGAACTCCTTCACCTACCTTGGATCTGAAATCAACTCCGAAAATCTCTTGTCCCCAGAAGAAAGGAAGAGAATAACTGCGGCCAACAGATGCTTTTATGGTCTAAGAAAATTTTAAAAATCTGACAACATTAAAAGGAACACCAAGTTGTTGATATACAGAAGTTTAACCAGGACAGTTCTCACGTATGCATCTGAAACGTTGACCTTGTCCCAGGCTGACGAGAGACCCCTCGCAATTTTTGAGAGGAAGATTCTCCGATCCGTTTTTGAAAGCTTTTGTGATAACGGAGTTTGGAGAAGGAGAACTAACTCTGAATTTTATAGGTTATTCAGAGAACCGGACATTCTGAAGTATCATAAAATCCACCGCGTGAAATGGGCCGGACACATTTTGAGAATGTATGGTGACCGAACGACGAAAAGAATCTTTTTGGCGAAGCCAACAGGAGTCAGAAGAGGCAGACTCAGACTGAGGTGGGCGGACTGCCTCCAAAGTGACTTTGTCTCAATCAATGTCAGAGACTGGAAAGCTGTGGCGCACAGAAGGAAGGACTGGTTCCGTCTTCTTGAGAAAGCCAGGGTCCAACCAGGACTGTCGAGCTATTGATGAATGAATGAATGAACATTCGGGTAATCTTTTAACTTGAAGCATTGTTAACATATCACCTGATTAAAATATCAGCTGTCAGTTTGCCAGTAATGTTTCTAAAATTGTTAATGTTGGCTATGAAATTAAGCTATTTATGATGAGATAATCATGTTATGCAAAATACGGCTGCTCGCTTGCATTGATAAAGAAAATCATTCTGAAATGGCCGGGTAGCAAATGTATGCCTAATGTGCATTTTGTGTCAAGTGCCTTATATTTCTAGATTGTAACGGTAATGTCTGCTTTAAGAACTGTGAGAGAAAATACTGCCGCTATCCATTGCGTCGTCCTCACGCTCTCGATGACAATTCCAACTAGACTAGATGTGTTATGGCTACAGTAAACCGTCAGGATGTCGGCACATGGTAGATATATTAGAGTACGAAAATCATCACTAGAAGAAATCCTTAGACAGATGATCATTAATAAATGACTAGATATTCTTATATGCATTGAAATATAGTGCACGGGATATTACTTGGTATGATGGTTGGTTGGTTGGTTGGATTTTAGTGGCGTAAGGTCCAGAATACACAGGGGGCGTCAAACACACTACAAGAAGAGAACCAATATGCACGTATACAGTTAAAGTACACTGGCGTCCAAAAGTTAAGCATAATTGATGTTTATGTGAATATTTAAGGAAATCTGATTCAGAATGGCGGGAAACATGATATGCGAGTATAATACGGTTATACCATAAGAAAACAATGCAAATGAAGGATATTAATCACTTTTATTATCCAAAGAAACAGTTTGAAAGAAAACAGCGCAAACTAATAGTTTATACTTTAGTGAAAATATCAAAATAAAAAGGTTATTTGGCAGTTTAATAAAGTGTGTGGTCACCTCTGGTAGCCATGCATATTGCACAACGTTTGCCCATATGTGCTATGAGAGTGTGGAGGAGTTGTGGCCTCAAATAGTTCCAAGCATTGAGGAGAGCTCTTTCCAGTTCTGGAACGGAGTTTGGTGGATGCAGAAGGGCTGCAATTTGTCTCCCGAGCATATCCAACACATGCTCAATAGGATTAAGATCAGGAGAGTGAGCGGGCCACTGCTTGCGCTGGATATTTTCCCTTTCAAGGAAGTTGTCGACCAGGATCGCACTGTGACAAGGCGCGTTATCATCCATGAATATGAATCCAGGACCTACAGCATCTCAAAACAGGTGAACATAAGGCTCAAAGGCTTCGTCTCTGTACCTTTTAGCAGCTCAGACCACCTGTCAAAGACGTGGAAGTCTGTGTGGCTATCCAGCATTATGCCTGCCCACACCATGACTCCCTTTAAAGGAAAATGATGTCTTTCCGTGATGTTTCTTGGGTGAAAACGAGTTCCACGTTCTCTCCACATCGTTATCTGACGAGAATAAGTCTTCAGAGTAAACCGGGATTCGTCACTAAATATCACATTGGCTCACTGTTTCAAACTCCAGTGCTGATGTTTCAAACTCCAGTTTAGACGAGTGCGTTTATGCGCAGGCCTGAGAGGAATAAAAACGGCTGGTCGTCTGGCATACGGACCAGCATGACTGAGTTTGCCTTGAAACTCGCACTCCTGTGGCGGCTATGAGCGCTGAATCAAGTTCTGTGGCACAACTGTTCCTCTGACGTCGCGCAGTTATTGCCAAATATCGGTCTTGACGAACGGTTGTTACTCTTGGTCGACCTTGTATTGTACCTTGGTCGACCGTGTATGTAACATACAACAGTATAAGAGTTGATAAGAAGGTAAAAAAGCAGGCATATATAAAAGGTGATAAAAACAGTCATGTATAAAGGGTGATTAAAACAGCTATGTAAAAAAGGTGATAAAAAGTCATATATAATTATGATAGAAACAGTAACGTATAAAAGTGATGAAAACAGTCAAGTATAATTATAAAATCACAGCGATATAAAAAAGGGGGATAGAAGGTCATAAGCGAAGCAGATAAATAAAAATAGTGAAAGTAAAACCTCTGAATGGGATTTCCCCATCCAGATTACAGTCAACCACTAAAATTAATACAAAGAAAATAAATAAAAGATTAGATTAACGAAAGAAAACCAGTTTACTTTAAAAACTGGAAAACAGCAGGGTGAGGTGTTTCATCCATAAGATTATTCAAAGTAAGCGAAGTTGAGCCAAAATATTTGAGATAAAAATTGGTGAGTCCGGCACAGTCTGTTAAAATACGGTGAATGGTGAGGTGACAGTTGCAATGATAACAAATGGGACGCCGTTCTCCTTACAGCAAATGTCTATGAGTGATTCTTGAATGGCTAATTCTAAGCCGCGTGATGATCACATCCAATTTCCTAGGAAATAATGGAGACCAGAGAGTGATGGTGAGTTTTATATGGTGGAGCTTGTTTGCTGCTTCGAAGTCTCATTCTGAGAGCCATCTATCCAAAATAATATCCTTCGTAAAGTGTTTAAGATCGGAGAAAGGGACAGGGTGATTTAAAACAACATTTGGGTTTTTGCTGATGCGTTTGAAAGTTCGTATCCTGCGATCCTCTACATGGGCAAGGATCGAGCAAAACAGAACACGATAGCCAGGACATTTGAGTTCATGATAATGGGTACAGACAGTGGAAACCAGGGAATGAGTGGTGTTACCCGAATAAAGACTCTCCACGACACTTAAAGACTCTGAGTAAATGATAAAAATTTTATTTTGATGATGTGAGATAAAATCAACGGCATTAATGATGGCTAAGATTTCAGCAGTAAAAACTGAGCAGGATGATGGAAGTTCAAAACTGTGTACAGTCGATTTACAAACAATGGCACAGCCGACGTGGTGTGTTGTTTTTGAAATCTGTATAAAGATTCAGGTAGTTAGAAAACTCATTACGGTGCGAGTAAAAGAGCTATTAATATATGACAGGGTCAGTATTAAGTTTAGTAAAATTGTTAGAAGAATTAATATTTGAAATATAGTTTTTCTTCCAAGGTGGAAAGTCGAATACGGTGCGTCTACAGACACTTAAATCTTCAAGAGAAGTCTTTTAGATTAAAGTACGCACGCGTAACCTGAAAGAAGGGATACAAGATGGTCGGTTTTGTTAGAGGCGATCATAGTGTTTGTCCAGAAAAATGTCGCGCAAAGGGTGCGCAGGAGGAGACAAGACACGAAAAAAAAGTTCATTGAAAGCTGATGACGGGTATGACATAAAGATGGTTCGTGGCAGTTTACATACAGGATATTAACGGGCGAAGTGCGGAAGGCACCAGAACAGATACGATGTGCACTGTGGTGCACCATGTCCAGTTTACGAAGAATAGATTGGCGAGCTGACCCATATGATGAACAGGCGTAGTCAAGTTTCGAACGAATTACCGATCGATAAATGCGCAACACTGTTGTACGATCGGCCCCCCCAGGATGTATTCTATAACACTTTGAGCAAATTTAAAGATTTCTCACATTTCTTGTGAAGCTGCAAATCGTGTGGAAGAAAAGTGAGCCTCCTGTCAAAAACGGCGCCTAAAAATCGCACAGAGTCAACAACATTTATCTTTTGGTCTCCGATAAAAATTTCGAGTTCCGGATGGATTCCACGCCTGTGACAAAAGTGAACACAAGTTGTTTTCTCTGAGGAAAAATTAAAAACCATTTTTATCTCTCCATGAAGAGATTCCTGTGATGGCAATTTGGAATTTTCAACTAAGAAGGATATTGGATGTTCGGTGTATAAACCCACTGCCTTTTTTACTTTTGTCCACATATGTTTAGAGCGATGTACATATGTTTAGTACTGTACGAAGTGTTGGAGACACACTTTATCCACGACTCCATCTGGCTGCGTCGTCGTACTATCATTAGCTTTAGCGTGTTTAAAAGATATCAGATTTTCTGTTGGTGGGTATCTACGAAAGATACCCCATGCCATATGCTGATTTTTCTTAGCACTCAAACATTCCTCTGACCACCACAGTTCCCTGTTTTTACGCTTGTTGGAAGAGGATTTAGGGACGAATGCATCGGGGGTGTTAATTATCACAGAAGTAGTATTTTGAATGGCATTATTAACGTCGCCCTCTACCAGTTGCTTGATTATGATAGAAAGAGATGTAGAAGTCGGCCAATCAGCTCTGTCATAAATGTAGTGGGGTTGAGAGGAAATGATATTAGAATCAGCGGTTAGCAAGGAGAGAAAAACTGGAAAATGATCGCTATTGTATAAGTCATTTGAAATCCAAAAATCCCCAAAAATGCGCAGAACTGAAGGGGAGAATATGGCTAGATTTATTGCATGGAAGGTTTTGGTTAGTTGATGAAATTAAGTATCGTCACTATTGTTAAAGAGAAAGAGTGAGAAGTCAGATAAGAATGTTTCTATTTCTTATCCTCTGTTGTTAGTGTTCAGGTTACCCCAAAGGGGGCTATGGGCGTTGAAATCTCCTACTATTATAAAAGGGGCCGGAAGTTGTGTTAAAAGGTGTGCCTAAGAGTTTATGTTAATCGGTTCGTTTGGTGGTAGATAAATGGTGCACATGATAGTGAGCTAACGGGTGTCGACACTCGCTGCAGCAGCCTGTAAGTTTGTATTAAGTGCAATGACTGTAGATGGGTAGTGGTGAGTATCAGGAGGGCCACTCCTCCTTCCATTTTTTTAAATAAAGAAATGGAATGCCAATTACCTGGCGTCTGCTGTCCCGCCACGGAGCGCAGGTCCCCCACGTGATACGGGAGAAGCCTCCATGCATTCTACATCCTCTCCGGAGAGATCAGAGGCGTATAATTCAATACCGTTATCTTCGGAAGCACGTCCCCGAAGATAGTTTATATTTTCAAAAGATATTTTTGATCTGTATGCAGGTGACTTTCAAAGGTGCACTGCTTTTTGAGAATGGTTGTTGAAATCATGGTGAGCCGATAATTTTTCATTTTTGAAAATGTATTGTAGACTAACGAATCATATTTCACATGTGGAGATATCTTCATCCAGCGCAGTGGCTATATGAAGTCGAGTTTTAATGCTTCTAATCCACTCTCACAGACATCAATCAGTTCCAGTGGTCTTCGAATGGATGTTAAATGACACCACTGAATTTCTTTTCATGGTGCTTAAGGAATTTAGTGGTGTCATTTAAGGAATTGGCCGTATCATGTGCTATTCGAAATCTATTTAAGGAATTGGCCTATCGAATAGCACATGATACGGAAAAGAATTTATGGCTAATCTTCATGCTACGGTAAATTTCCTCTTTTTTATCAGGATCAGATAGTCATTCCATAGCGAGCACAAAAATGTGTGTAAGCCGGATGTTTATTTCAACCAGTGAAGATAATGTCAAAAATGTATATAAGTTTAAAAATGTTAAAACGAAGTTTTATCTTTTAACCAGGTGTGACGCAATAAACTTTTGTATTTTAATTATTTTGGAAATTTATTTTAATTATCCGGAAAATTCTGGATAGTAGAGGAATAGTTCTTTACACCGACCCAAAGAGAGGAACATCGTTATGCCCATTATGTGCAGTACTTACAGAAATCAAAATGCCAAATATTTATATATTTTTGCTAGAGAAGATAACACTATCTAAAAGTCCTGTATTCTTATCTAAAATCATAATTTGACTTAACGAGTCAGACATTAAAAACAGATGCAGATCTGTAGCAGCACCAAAAAAACTCAAACATGATTGAGGGGCTCCAAAATACCCAAAATATGTAATATATCATAGACACGAAAATACTTGCAACAAATCAAATAAAATTTAATTAGTATTAAACAATATAGTTTTGTACACAGTTAAATTTTTTTTATATAATGCACAGTCATTGTTCTTGTCATACTGACAGGCCTATGTGCGTGATTTAAGTTGCAACATGCAGGCTGTTCCATTTTAAAATAACGATACTGAGCACTGCTGCAAGTTGTAGTTTCGTTAACAAGTATATACTTGTTCCCAAAAAACATAGTAAAAACATATATGCCCATGAAACAGTCTCACTCGTCTTTCTATATTTTCAACTATCAAAGTTTATAAAACATAGCATGGTATCAAGGTATTCATGGTATCAAGGACTTTTAATAATAACATACACTAGTTTTATACCTACTATACAGAAAACAAAATGCACTAGAATTATTGGTTAATTGTTTTATTTCAAGAAGTAAACACCACAACAGAACAATTCATAACATTTTCGATACGAATGCAAAGTTAAATTTCAAATCTACATCATAACTACATACGAATTAGAGGTAGCTAATAACGTTTCATTTGCATATCAAAAGAACTCAGTACAAAAATAAATAAAGTGATGTAGCTATACACACATTAAGGGAAAAAAATCTGTTATACTAGAAATCTTTGGTCCTCGTGAACAATTTATGTGTCTTTGAAATACTAGGTGACAGACTGTTTGTATCCATTTCAGAGCAATCTCTCAAAATCTTACTTTTAATGCATTAATAAACAGTTCTATGCTAAAATCATTCATATTTGGCAGGTACCAAGTCTATTTAAACTCATCTATAGCTATATGTTTCCATTTCTTTGTGTCCCTCTTCCAATACTTTAACTACTCAGATCTAAATATTTATTAAAGCTGGTGTGTACTAATCCTATTGAATTCGCTCACCTCAATGTAAACCTATGGAGAAAATTTTTCCAAGGATTGTTGACATGTATTTAAAGATTTTTTTAAAATTGTACTCGGTAATCGAGAAAGATATTTTACATCTTGCAGCTTTTTTCGTTTTTTTTAATGCAAATAATATTATAAAATTTAAATTATTAGGGAGGAAAATCTGGTATAGTGGGTTTTAAACTCTCATAAATTCCTTTGGTGGACGAAATTTATAAAATAAATCCTTTTTCAATGTGCAGAAAAGTTCAGGCTATCTGAAAATACCATTTTTATTTGATTATCCACATTTATGTAGCTGTAAATAGTAGACAAATTTTCTCCACAGGTTAACATTGGGGTGAGCGAATCCAATAGGGTTAGTACACAACAGCCTTAAATGGAAATGCCTTAACACAATATTTGTTTTCAATAAGAGTGAATTAATCTCGAGTGCGTGTAAATGGGGAAAGGGGAGGATAGTGTCAACCCATCTCAAGAGCTAAAATAAAAAACAATCAGTCAGAGGAATACGGTCCCAGCATTATTCTTTACCTGTCCCCTGTCCCAAAAAATATATAATGAAATAATAATAAATATGGTTCAGTCACTCGTCACTCGTCACTAATCTGTCTCGGTATTTTTTGGTATGCTGTCGCCATCTATTGAGTACTGTAGAAAGCAGAAATATTTATAGTACTTCCAGGGGTACACTTGCAAAGTGTATTTTAAAAATTCTAGATCCCCATGAATATTAAAATAGCTCTACAGAAGGCTGAGAGAGACTCTAATAACCATACAAATATTATTTTTAAAGTTGAAAATCGTAATAATATTAATAATATTAAATTTTTAATATCATTTTTGTATTTTTTTTGCAAGAAAATATATTATTTTTTACTAATAATTATATTATTACATTATTTGAATGCAAGATAATACTACTTATCTTCAGAATTGAGGGGCGTCTCTCGAAGCAGTAAATCACTTAGCCTTTTAGCTACTTCATTCTTTCACTTCTATGGAATTAAGTTTCAATAGTAATTTAACACTTTTTAGAACTAATCCTAGAGAAAATCGAGTCACTTCCATATAAGCAGTAAGACATGGCCACGACACGTGAAGAGAGGTTTTGACAGAGTCGACTGGTTGAACGTAATTGATTTTATATCCTTTCATACAAATTTACCAATAAATATTGAAGGCTTTAAATATTAATAAAATTAATTTATTGAAAATCTCTACAAATAGCAATTAGATTATAATAAAGCCATCGCGATATAAAACTTCCCATACTTTGTTTTAACAGAATAATGAGAGTACAAAAGTTAACTTTAATTATTCTCATAAATATGTTCTACATTATATTAATTTTATTTAGCAACCATACTCAAGGTATCTTCCAAGGTGGTAAATACTTAAGTATTTTATTTTCTCTATACTTCTATGAAATTAAATCCAGTTTTAATAGTTTTTTTTTAAGTTTCCAATGGCAAGCAATAAACAAAAACAACACGATAAAAGGTACAAGAAAACAGACAACAAGAAGAAAAGTAAAACGAAGAAGGAAACAGGAATGTATCAACTGACAAATGCTCTTGCCTCCAAATATCGGCTACAAAGATGTCGAGCTGACAGTGCCTCAAAGGTCTGGAGGTGGGAAATGTCCGTAACTTGTGGTTTATGACAAATAGTGCAGAAAGAACTCTCTAGAATTTTCAAGCGACTCAAATGTTTAGCCAAACAGTCATGACCAGTTAAAAGCAAGATCATGGCTACCGAATCCTTGGAAAATCTGGAATGTATGCACTATTTACAACTCATAACTTATTAGGATTTCTGTCAATTAATTCTTGATAAAATAGTCCTTCAATTTCTTCCGGATAAATGCCCTTATAGAATTACATGCGATCGGCCTACGGCCTACACGGGTTCTGCATAACTGCAGCACCTCTCTTTGCCAATCCGTCCGCGAGTTTATTTCCGGGGATTCCGCAGTGTGCTGGAATCCACTGTAAAACAACTCTAGTTTTGTAATAACAGTATATGAATAATAATGTGACACTCGAGAATTTCACTAGTTTTGTAGCATTCCATAAAACTAATAGCTTCAATAGCAGCTCGAGAATCAGAATATATCACACATCTTTGGAACGTGATTGAGTGGCATGCCAAGTGGGTCAAAGTTGTGCCTATAGCCTCTATTTCTCCATCAAATACAGAGGCATAGTATTCTACAGGAGTGTAAAAACTGGAAGCCTCACTGAAGACTCCTGCACCGGCGTTTGCACAGTCTTCGACTTTCGAACCATCAGTATAAACATGAAACCACTAGTTTTATGGATACCTATAATGGATGGTCTCTAATGCCAAAGGTTTAAGAAAAGTTTGATCAGCTACATTTTTAAAAATAAGTTGCAGTAAATTTTAAAAATATTGCACAGGAGCGACCTCACATAAATTTAGAGACAAAGGAAGTTGGGATTTTCCTTGAATTTTAAGAACACTCCTTGCCACCAGTGCTGCTTCTACAAAACCTAACTTGGTTTTATGAGACCGTTGATAAATAAAAGGTTCTCATTTGTTCTCGAAAGGAATTCTTAACAACTTTTGATATAATAATAGGGTCCTTTCTTTTATGATTGATTTTATAGTTCTAGTATTTGTGATGAAAAGAAAAGCATCAACGGGAGTAATTTTTATAGATCCAGTAACGAGGCGAAGTGCTTGGTTTTGTACGGAATCGAGCTTTTTTAAGGTATTTTGTGGGCCAGCAGATAGGGATTCACAAAAATAAGTCAGGGAGAATACAGAGGCTGTTCACACATTTTTTAGACGATGTATAGTGTATTCTCAAAACTAAATTACATAAAATTCTTGTGTTTTAAATGTTCTATTTGACATCCCTTATTCTGAACTATCTTTCGACACCGCAATTTCCAGGATAATAATGCCTTTTGAAGTGTCAGAAGAGGTATTCTATCCCATTCCTCCTGAACAGCTTTCCAGAGTCCTGTAAGGGTTTTGGGACGACGTTTGGATAATGCAGATTTTAAAAGTCCGAAAGCACAAAAATCCATAGGTGATACATCGGGAGATTTAGTAGGGATATCAGTGAAGGGTATGGCCTTGATACCAGCTTTTTTGTTCCATTTCTTTTAGGAAATTTACAGTGGATTTTTATGTGTGACTTCTAGCTTTGTCCTGATGGAGTCTCACAGATTGATGGCTCTGTGGGTAAAGCGATGGTATTTCATTCAGAAAAATTGGCGATAAAATATGTTCCTGATAGTATTTGGAATTAATCTAGACATTTTTTTCCACTCTCTTTATTTTTAACTTGCCATTATAAGAAAAACCAGCAACAATCATGAATCCCTTAGAAAAACTTTCTTTCGATTCTTTGAACCATGTACTTAAATTTTTTTCTCCCCTTTTATGATAATAAATGGCTCTTTTTTTTTGTTGCAATCATTTAAATACACCCATGATTCATCTATTGTGACAATTGTTTTCCATTTTTCTTTGGATAAGTGTTTCTCATATAGAATTCTGCAGCGTGTCCTGCGTTCAGCGATATGATTTGGAAGAAGACGATGCACATTGCGTTTTTTCGCTTTCTTAAGATTTAAATCAACGTTTATCATTTTCTTTTCAGTGGACACCGAGCATTTTAATGATTTTGCAACTGTCCTTTGACTAGGGGGATTTTCTTTTACCATTAAACAACGTACCTTTGCAATAGTTGAAGATGTCCGTTTTTTCCTTGGATACTTGTTTGGAATTTTTGTCCCACTTGAGGCTCTAATTTGACGTTTTTTTCCTTTCTTGTTGACGATATTACCTATCGATGCTTTAGATATCACAAAACCATGACTCTCACATCGTTTTTGGATAACGGAGTATGCACATTTCTCTTCGGAAAGAGCATAAATGTAGCCTTCGAACCACTGCTTTGTTAAAAACGCCATTTTGAATAAAAACAAAACTTTCAAGCCGCACACGATAATTTTGACTTTTAAAAACATAGTACAGTTGCAATTATTTCTTTTGCAGCAAACGATTTTTTATCACCGCTTACCAAAATCGTCTAAAAAATGTGCCAACAGCCTCTGTATAGTATGATTTAAATGTAGTTTCCAAGGTTGGGCATACACAACCCCATTTCCTACCCGCTAAACATTTCAAAATAATCAAACGTTTGCTGACATGATCTACAGTTTTATTTACATGAAGTTTCCAAGTAAACTTATTAACAAAAGTAGCACCCAAATATTCATATTTACCAGTATGATTCAGAGTATACATTTTATTACAGGTTTAAGTTTCTTATATGCTAATGAAAAATATCTGTATAGCAGTTTTTGAAGTATTTAAAACCATATTATTGTCATCCTATCAGTCGGACAAAGATTTCATAGCTTTGACCAGAATCTTTTCAACCTTGGTGACTCCACCACGATTCTGGGTTTTAGTCCACAAAACCAAATCGTGAGCAAAAAGATGGTACCTCATTTAATAGTAATTGTGCTCATTTTAGCTACATTAATAACATAGTTGTACTCTCAATAACATAATAAACGAATTCATATTAATTCTTAATCCCCCCCTCCCCCAACACGAAAACTCACTCTCATTGGAATTATCCAACAAACATAAATTTTGTGGATACCTTAAGGAATATTTTGGGAAAGGTTCTAGGAAAGTCGTAGCTAGCGCTATTTTTGGGGGCTATGGTGCCAATAAAACGATATAACAGTACGGCGTCCCCCTTTTGGCCCGGGATTACAAAAACGGGACGAATTAGAGTGTACGTGGACCTCCGGGACAACCGAAAAGATAGTAGGATGTGCAATAATCAAGAAAGCTCCAGTTCTTTTTCAATAACGTCAACGAAGTAATCTGTAATTTCGATAATATCACCTCATTGTTTACACGGAGAATTCAGAGTCCGTGTCTCAGTGTTTACTTTCGGGAAAAACTCTCTGGCCATTGGGTTTTTGAACTTAAGAGATATTAAGGTAGCTCTTGGAAAGGCGTACCTGGAGTTATTTTTTTGCCGCTACGATGCATACAAAATGATATAATATTATGTCGCCTTTGCTGAAGTCGCGGACACAGAGCGGTCCCCGCTGCAGCTTGGGATATATGGTGCCCCCATAATGAAATGGGCAGTAAAACTGCGGCGTAGTAAGGGCGAATGTTTGATTATAAGTGCCTCCGCATTGGTTTAAAAAAAACCCCTCATTATTTCATATTAAATTGTCAAATATCAAACTACATTTATCAGGCAATAATTAATTTATTATTTTTTCTTTACAAATAATTTATTTATAATAAATCCCAAACTTTCTCGAAATTCTTGTCCACGACACTATTTCGGTTTCGCTTCTTGCTGTTGGTATCTACTGCTGAATGATGTTTTCGTAGCAACCGTAATTCAACCTATTTTGTGGGGTCGAAACGCGTGAGAGGTGGTTCCAAAACTCTAATAAATAATAGTGCTGAAATAGTTTTCGTCAACAAAGAAGATCTAGTTGGGCTAACAATCCAATACACTTGTGAAAATCCCATTCGCTTGAAGATACTGGAATAGTTAACATTAAAAATTTTAAAGGTTATGGCTTTTCTGACATTTTTTTCCCTCATAAATAATCACAAAATCAACGAATAATTTCTCTCTTATTCAGTTTAAATTAAGTAGACAGTTCTCGAATTTCGCTCTCTACAAATGATAATTGAAAAGCAATATCATCTGGCCATAATTTCATAACAAGTATTTTAGCCGCTCGTACTGAATCACCATTTTCACTATCAATCAATCTATATTCCAATGGGTTTTTCAAAGTTTTGTAAAATTCTTCTGGAATGTTGGGAAGGTCATTTTTACAACCTTTTTCATGAAGTTCAACTCCATGAAAACTTAAAATGTTGACCGCTCTGATAGAACATAAGTAGTATGATCCAGGAGTATTTGCACTTTCTCCAAAAACCTGTACTAAAGGTTTTATTTTCTCATCTTTTTTTAGCGTCTCTCGTAAAATCAGTTTCCGCATATTGAAAATATTCCACTAAAGTCTCATAGTTATTCTAAATTGCAGAAATGGTTCGAAAACTTGATGCAACCCATCGCGTGCTTAAAATTCGACCAGTTCTAGTTCAATCCAGTAATCTCATGCACTATTTTAGTTATCTAGCATTTTCCCCAGATGCTTTGTACATTACAAGCTTATCAATAAATGATTTAAATCTAACAGTATTGGAAACATATTTAACGGTATCATTAACTGATAGTTTGAGTCTGTGATTAACGCAGTGCCAAACTATCAAGGATGGAAATCGATCTTTCATTAATTTGGTTACTCTATTCTTCTGATCCATTAGAACTGCTGAACCGTCACATGTAATACTTACTGAATTACTATTTAAGAAATTTTGTAGCATTCCTTGTGTCTCAAGACATTCGAAAAGGGAATTGAAAATATCTTTATCTGTTACACTTTCAAGATCAACTAAATCTAGAAGTGAAGGTCAACAGGATCTCAACCCCAGCCTCTGGCCAATGTCTAGGATTGTCGCTAAACATCCCTTACTCTTCGCCAAATATCAACACTTGCCCCAAGAAAAAGTTCTAAGTGATGGAACAGGTGTCTCTATCAGTCGATGATTGATGTTTAATACAACAGCAGAGAGAAAGTACAACTGGTGCAATATACAGAATAAGGGGTAATACCCAAGATGCCCAGGGCTTTAAATAAGACCAAAAATAGAAAACTAAATCACTAGATACTTAACAAAAATCACAATACATGATTGATTCCCGCATAGGTCTTTCCCGTACACTCTGTGTCCATTGTCCTCTGAATGTTTCAGAATTGTCTCGTCTTCTTTCTTCAAGCTTTCACCGCCCCCAATTGTCCCCCGAGGCTACTACCATCCCCGGGGGCGATATTGACTACTTTGGGAAACCCTGCCTTAGTCCATCACGAAGCACCAACTTTTAATTGCCGCACGACATCCATGTTGTAGAGGCACTACGAACAGCAGGAATTCCCCAGGTCCATTTTGATGACACCACAGCACCTATTACGTCGCCAATTTTCATTAAAATGACCCCGTCCAGGATCAATTCTCTGGAAAATTGCCAGAGCAACCACAAACATTCCACCCCGACACTGTTCCCACTCAGGCAAATACAAACATTGGGAGGAGTCTACCACAAATATTTTTGTTGTGTACAAAAATGCAGATGACTGAGACAATAATTTCTGTTATCAGATGCCAAAGAAAAGACGGAATTTCCACTCAGTTTACATTAAAAGAAAATGATGGAGAGTATTATTAACTTTGAACAAATATCAGTAATTTTGCCCAATCCTGAAATCAAGGAAATATACAGAAAAATTCTCTATGAATTCCCTGGAAGTGTTTCTGTCTTTGAAAAATAATGATTTGAAACTTTAATGTTATTATTAATTTGATGTATTATTTAAAAAAATGTTTCTGTAGGTCTAAAGGCTTAATTTCGTATATGATGTTTGATAGAGTACATAAAATATCATTTTTGCATTTATTTTATCAACTTAATCAAGAAAATTTAGGATAATTCTAAACATGTGGGTGAGTTTTAAAACACACCATGAAACAATACAAAGTCAACTAATTTACAATCATCCCCATTTTTGTATCTGTATTTTAAAGTATAACGAAAACACTTGTTTAGAATTACCCATATGTTGTTGAGATAATTGTAAATGTAGGCTCATTGTAAATTGAATTTTAGAGCTCTTTCATATTGATATTTTATTATTTTTTTATATGTAACATAATGAAAAGGGTAAAAATAACTATTATTGACAGTTATTATAATATCAAACCCAAATCATATATTTTAAAAGTTTAAATTTTTCGATTATTCATATACTGTTTATAATTATCCCACCTGACACTATACCTGCTTGTTATAAGGATTGTTTTATTTTAATATTTAAATCTGAATTTAAAATGTTTTATCTAAGTTTGAATTTTTTGTATCTGTTGCAAGTTTTATTTTATATAAATTTATTTTACATCAAATTTGACTAAATAGTTTCTCACTTGGATGAGTATGAGACATGCTTATGAAGTTGGAAACTTTTTGGCTTGTAAACCCCATACAACTTTTGACTAAGAGTTTAAAATTTCTAGCTTCTTTCTATTATCTCCATTTAATCTGTCTGTATTGGGGTTAGAGTGAGTTCATGGGTGAAATTTTATTATTAACCTCATTTAACTACCGCAGGAAATAGTATCTATGGGTAAAAACTAAACAAATTACTGATTGTATAATGAGTGTGTTTTATTGACAAAATAACCTACAAGAAATTATCCAATATTAAACTGAGGTAATACTAAAATTTCACAAACAAATAATTTTCATGATAGCAAAAATAACAAACAATACATTTATATCTTGATATTTATAGTCAGATGATCCACAGGAATCATGAAATCTATTTTATTTTTCAAAAATTCTTCAGCCAGCAAGACTTAACACTTAAAAATAGATGTAATTTAATCTATTTCAAAAGTGTAACACCAGCTAGCTAGGCATGAGAGACAAGTTACATAAACAATTAATAAAAACAAACAATTTCATTTTATGCAATAAAGCATTTTTATATTTTAAAATTATAACCTATAGTATATAAACTTCACATTTTACACTTCATTAAACAATGCTTATTTGCCGATTTTGAAATCCTTCAGGAAAGTTCTTCAAAAGTTATTGTAAATCGAGCAATTTAAAATGCTTCAAATAAAAAAAGCCAAATTTATAAATTTACAAAATACTTACTGAACTCTAGAAGAGCATGCAAGTTTTTAAAAGGGCAAAACAAAATTTGAGAAAAAAGAAACAGAAACGAAATTAAACACATTTTGCAAGTTTTATTTTTCAGTGATGCATGAACACATGCACATATAATCCCAGACGGATCATAATAAAATTACTTTAAGAGGGAAGACTTCAGAACACCCTGCTCTCTTTTTATTAAATTTAAATTTCTGCTGAAAAAAGTAACAAATATCAAAAGCTGTTGTCTTTGCAGACAGCTAACAGACACTAGAAATTAATTAAATTAATCTAAACAATCCCAAAATGATTTGGCCTTTTTGATTTAGAAGGTTACCATACAAGACATACCATAATTTTCTATTTTAATACACTTATTACCTAGTAGGCAGAGTTTGTTAAAGCGCCATTCGAAACTTAATATTTATTGTTTTTTCATTTATAACACTGTTTCCAGGCATAATTTTTATCAAAAATCACAGATTTTCAATAAACTAAGGTTTACATAATAAGAGTTTTGTTAAGTATGAATAGGTTTTGAGCAAAAGTCTTCACAAAATGGAGGTCATGTTAATCTCCATAGGATTTCTTAGTTTTGGTTTTCAAATGTCTCCAAGATGGCTGCCTCACTCCAATCTTGTATTTACATTAATCTATAGCTTAGTAGATAAGAATCTAAAAACATGAAATTAAACAATTACAAAAAGTTATATACCTCATATTACATTTAAAAATATACTGACTACTAAACTAATCAATGGTTCAACAGTCCATTGTGGACCAAGACCTATCTACGCTTTCTTGACCGTGGACTCGGGTTGCCATACAGCATATGTCTCGAGCAGATGGTCAGCCTGCCGCGGGACACCCAGCATTAGTTCCCAAGCATGCTTGGTCATCATTTTATCGACCCACTCAAGGGATGAAAGGCTGAGTTGACCTTGTACAGTCGCAGGGTTGAACCCTTGAATACTGACTACTATAACTGTAATATTAGCAGATTCTATGAACTGAAGTGAAAATAAAAAAAAGAAAAATGTCCAGAATAAATATAGTTTAAATTTCATTATCTAAATTGCTATATGAAATATATTTATTGAAAAATATTAAAATTTATTATACCAAAAAAATGTATTCCAAAGGAATTTTCCCCAAAAGAAAAGAAAAAAAAAAAGCCTTTTCCTCTCTTCATTTAAAACAGAATTTAATACCACTGTAATATTAAAATAAAAAATTCAACTGTCAGTATCTGCACTCTTAATTATAATCTCTTTTAAAGAGCTAGTTCATGTACATATGAGTATGAGTGAGAATTCCGAAGATATCATAGCTCAACCATGGAAAAACAAACACATTTAAAGGCAGAAAAAAAAAAAACCCCTCAGTTTTTGTAAAAAGGACTGCTTCAGGCATTTTTACTAGTCAGCTTTCTAATCTCTCCTTTTCAGACAGAAAAAAAATCTTGTATTTTTTTCTTCTTATTTAAATCATATCTCATAAATGTACTGTTAAACTACCTAAATTTTCTTACCCTTAAACAATTCCAAAGACTGAAATGATTGTAAGTGACTCATGAAATAAATTTAACTTATATGCACAAAAACAATTTTCAATTAAACTGAACTACACAGAAGTATTTAAAACAGATATACACAGCATATAATTTATTTTAAATTTTTTAAAGGACCCCCAATAAATTTTAAATTCAGAAAAAATATTTTTTCCAAAGTATGAGGTATCTTTACACCATCTAACAATGGCAAACTAATATACTTTGATCAAATATATAACTCTTATAATAGCAATTTAACTCCATCAAAACTTTTGTTCTGTTTTCTTAATGTATAGATAGACATATCTGCTTGGATCTCTTTGTAATTTCAATTTTCTTAACTGTAGATCAGGAAAAATTTGTCAGTATGACTTTCATAAATCTTGGAAATAGTTCAGTTTGTGTGAGGAAAGAAATCTCAAAAATTTCTAGGCACTAAGGCCCAAATTAAACAAAAATTTTCCCCTACAGTACATGACATTATAATTATCTTGAAACACATTTTCAGGTTGCAAATACTATGGGCATGAAGAGACTAAGCTCGAAATGACATATTTCATGCATGTTATCATTTATATAAATGCTCTAAACATACTATAATTTTCTTCTGACTTAAAATTTTATAACTTAACATTACACATACAAAATTTAATCTTGATAGCATATATTATATATTTCTATAAAATCTGTTAGCTATATAATTGGCAATAAATTAAAATTTAATGGCATATTACTTTAAATTTTAATAAGCTATTTTTTTTTGAAAATGTAGCTTATTGAACAAAGACAATCATTTAATTATATTGCTTAAATTGTTGCATAGAAATGATTTGAAGTGAAAACTCATAAAATAACATTTCACTGCTTCATTATATGGACTTCAACATTTACATATAATTTTGGTTATAAGATGCTGTAGGGAGAGTGTAAAAGATAGAAACATGATGTTAACCAATAAAAACACACTCATAAATAAAAAAATAACATTAGATGTTAAATACACACATACATAAGTATAATGCATTAATTCTGAAGGCTCACTGTAGCTGCAAATTAAGGAAAAAGAACTCTGAAGCTTAAATTTCTATAAAATTTACTTCACATGCTCACACAAAAAATTCTAGCAAAAAATTAAATTTTCCTCTTTCTTTCTTTTATAATTAATGTATATATATATATATACACACACAGTGGAATCTTGATCAATCATTTTCCCATAAGCATCATTTATTTCATCCAGTCCTGAATAAATTCCATAGAAAACAAGCAAAAACAGACCGCATGGATCGTTCATCGATCCATCGTTTTCCCGCAATATTCATTCAGAATATCGCAGCTTTAGATTAATTTATCGGATCGATCATTTTTTCATAATAACTGAACCTGAAATATAAATGTTTGGATTGAGCTAGAATGACGCTTTAATTAAACAATGAGCAGAACATTTGAGATGCACAGTCTCATATCTTTATTCTCTCCTGTATAGCCTGGTTTTGCATAATCGTACCACTACCATTATTTGTTTGTTGTTGGTGATCCTTAATTTTTTAGCCCCTGAAGTATCCTATTTTTGGAAACTCATTCCAAATTCTCCAACTATTCAACATTTCTGTTCTTATCAGCAATGACTCACAGTCAGCCGACCTGAGCGGTTCCTGCTGTCCTCTGGCTTTTGTCTTGGCCTTGAGATGGAGGCGCCCTGGTGTTTGGTTTAGGGTGTGAAAAGTTTTTGATTGCTGCAGTTCTACACTGGCCGATGAGGGTTTCACCCGGATGCAGAACTTCCTGGTGGTCTTATGTCGGACCCCCTCCAGTGCAATGGAATGGTTTAGTTACAAACCATTAATGGCTGATGCTTCTTTATACTCTCACACAATAACCAATACTGAAAGGAATGCAATTTGCAACACAGAAAAAATATTGTTTACTTGTGGAGAGAAAATCGCCAAAAAACAAAGATTAAATACTTTTATCTGAATAAAAATTCCTGTGTACCTACGTATATTTCTTTTTTTATTATTATTATCTTGGATTTCAGTACAACTTTGTAATTTTATCTTCAATTACACTACAAGCATGTATGCATTTATGTATATGAGTAAATATATTTTAGGGATATCAAACTTTAAGGAATGTTAATATTTTTTTGTATGTTCCCACATCTATCGTTTTCCCGCATCCATCATTTAGTTCAGTCAGTCCCTTCGAAAACGATAGATCGAGATTCCACTGTATAAATATATACAGTTAGCTCTCTGCTTAACGACTTTCAAGGGACCGTGAAAAATCGTCCTTAAGTAGAGATTGCCCTTAAAAAGAATTTGTGAAAACATAACATTTCCCATAATGTCGGAGGTGCCGGGACTGGGAAATGTCTTTAAAATAGAGATCGTCGTTAAACAGAGAGCCAACTGTGTGTATATATATATATATATATATATATATATATATATATATATATATATATATATATATATCACTTTTTGGAGAAAATGAATCATGACTATTGGCTTTGATTGAAAAACTGGACAACAAACCAGTAAAATAATTTCAAAATGATAAAAACTGAAGAAATTAAATTACTTCTCATTTTGTAATTTGTCTTCTGTCTTTATTAGTCCATAGATTGATCCTGCTTCTCAAATGGCTACTACAAATTTGAATCACTTCAGCGTAGTTACTATTTTAAGAATAGAGGGCAGATGGTTTTCAGAGGTGTCTTTTGGCAACCAACTACCCAATATAGAAAAAAGAAAATTTAAGATAAAAATATTTGACTGAATTAAAAGTAGATATGATAATGAGCATTCAAAAACAGAAGTAACAATTAAAATAAAATTTTCACAAGAAAAATACTAAATGTTAGTAAGGTTGCAAAAGCACAATAAATTTTATCATAAGAATTGCATGAAATATTCATGAGGTTTTTGTAGTATCTGTTCGTTCTACACCACATAACTTGAATAGAAATTCTCAAAAACTCTCTTGAAATTTCACTGTTTTTTTTGTTGGTGAGTTTAGGGGTCTTCAACCCAAGGCCCTGCCGACAGTACTATAGTGGCCAAATGAAACATTTTGATCAGGCAAAACGAAAGTTTGATATAAATTTGAAAAAACCCTTAGAATGGCAAATCTTCTCAGACAAAAAAGATCCAGAATGCATACATTAGATTTAATTTGAATATTTTCTTCTACATTATTTTGTCTATAAAAATATCTGTTATGATTTTTTTTATTAAATATATTTTTTCATTTTTTTTAACACTAAACATTGATCATTGTATTTATTATAAATATATATATACATAATTTTGGCATCAATTGCATACATTGACCGTTGTATTTAATTTGATTGCACTCCGTAGTGAAGTACGGGTTTTCAGCTAGTCATGTTATATAAAGCAAATCAATCTATCATTTCAAAGGCATCGTCAGCAAATAATACACTTTTTCTTCTGCCTATACTATTTCAGAGATGTGGGGCCCGTGGAACTTTATGAATTTATTGGTGTGGCCCTTGAACGTGAAAGGTTGAAGATCCCTAGTGTAATTGATGTAATAAAGCGAAAATAATCAACTAGAGAACTGTACAAATTATTTAATGAAATAGAGACAGTGAAAACACTAATGCACTCTCACATGCTCTTTATTGTGAGGTGAAACAGAAAAGAAAACATAACCTGCATAGAATAAAGCATTCAAACTCAATTCAATGCCTGTCTTTATGGTGATTGTAAAGAGATATATTAAGAGTTATATTTTCACTATATTACATTAGATCAGAGGTTCTGAACTTGCGATCAAGTGAGCCATCTGAATAAAGGAGCTATTTTTTACAGGAGAAATAGTTTTCAGTCATGATGGACAGACAAATAATTATGCTATCAGTGCAATTATGATATGAGATTAGCATTGTCAAATGCTTCACCAAATATTAAAGTAATTATCTGGAGCTCCAGGGTCACCATTCATTATTTTTTTTCTATAAATAAATGAAGTTTATAATTTTCAATGTTTTAATGGGAATCTTATAACTTAAAAATGAATCTCTTTTTAATTTTTGTTCATTTTTACCTAAATACAAACACATATTATTTAAATATGAAGTTTTAGTCACATGTGATTTGCCAAATACAAGTGCAGAAGGTAAACAAGACTTTTTTTTTCTGTTATTATGCAAAGTAAATGTATGCATGATTTTTAAAATAGTTTGTAAATTTTTTTTTTTTTTTTATCTTTTGTTAACATTTTTCTAGAATTTCAAAAGAGATGCTAATGGCAAAAAATTTTCATTGGGACGTGGGGATTGAGTGATTTTTTATTTTAAAATAGTGGATCACGGATGAATAAAGTTTGTGCACCACTGCTTTATAGTTATGAAAGAATTCTTCCACAAGGTCAGTAGGTGAGGGTATGTGTAAACCCTCCAGATATTGCACCTGGGGATGTTCAATCTAAATTGAGGTAGCACCAAGGGAGCAATGTTGACTCACCTGTATGGTACCACCAGATAAAAAGTAGTCAACAATTTCTGCAATTCACAGTGCGAAGTTGTGAAAGAAAGCAAAAAAGAATATCACTGAACTGTGTAAAATAAAATTTTCGTACTAAATGCTTTATGTAAAGAGAAGTTGATATACTTAACCTCCTTAGTTGCAGTATTTCACTTTCTTATTGACACCATTGATTACATTTTATGACCAGACTGTACATGAAATACTGATGTTGATATACTCCAGAAATTGCCTCACTTCACCACGTCTTCACTAAGTGCCATTCAGAGATATTTCTAAAGAGAAGTGTGCCATCATGATATGGAACCATAACTACAGAAATAAAAGAAATGACTAAAATCAACTGAACATTAAAAGAGAATTTGCTTAACAGATAAATCAAAACAAGATTTAAATATAAAATTTAACTTAATATGAAATAAGTAGAGATACTCTTGAATCTATGGCAGAAGTTAATTTAAAAAACATAAGAACTTTTTCACTTTTTCCACAGTCTAATCAAATCCCAAATTCTCCAATCAGGTTGTTTCTTTCCACACAAAACGTCAATGCAATTTTGAAGTATAACATTATTCGTATTATAATTATTAATCTTAGCACAAATTTCACATAATCAGCTAAACCAGCTTTAGTTGTAACGAAAGACATTGTTATACACTAAAATAAATAGATAAGGGACAAAGCTATAGTCACAAGATACATGTTTCTTTGTATAAGGTCTTTAACACAGGATGTCTCTTATCACTTAAATATATCCAAGATAAATAAATAAATAAAAAATAATAATAAGTTTTTACAAGTTTGTGTAACACATACAATTTTAAACATATGATGGAAAATCAACTCTTCAGGATCTGCATGTTACGACAGATCACAGTAACAAAACCAATTAGGCAAGATGAAGGCAGTTAAACCAAGACCAGAGGATTTTATATATGTAACCTGATAGAATAAATCCTAAAAAATTGCCATTTTATAAAAACAAATTGGAAAATTACATATTTCATTTGAATATTAATACTTGGTACTTTTAAAAATATGAAGTATAAATAGAGCAAAACTGGAATATTTATTACATTTATACATGCACACATATATGTATATAACATTCATTCATATCATTCAGTAATACTAGTACTTCACATCAAATATTGTAATAAGAATAAAGATATTTCATTCCACAAGAAAATGTTGAAACATGATGCTGCAGCATATTTTTTTATTTACTACTAAATTATTATGCAATATCTCTTCTTGAAACATTGTGGCACAAACTGTGCATAAAATTTGACAAACATTGGAAAATTTTCATATACCTTTGGATGAAAGACTATTACATAATAATTAAAAAAAACATAATAATTAAAAAAAAAGAGTTTAATAATATATCTTTTTAAAAAAAAACTAATAAAGTGTCAATTATGTTGAGAAATTTTTAAATTTAAGTGTGAAGAAAGTAAACCTATTCAACTCTCCACACACATTTAAGATGGTTTAAATAATTATCTCTTTACTTAAAACCTTAACTAATATAGCATTCAATCATATTTATTATACAAAAAGAAGGTGACTGGACAAACATAAGCAAAAATGTTTAAATAAATGTCAATAAAAATTAGGCCACTTAGTACAAATTTGATTCTCAAGTTATGAATAGAACATACATCTCCTAACGTGAAAGGAAACATAAATTTTGTACATTTCAATTTATAAGCAAGTGTTAAAAGCTCACGGGAAAACAAAAGCATGTACACAATTTGATCCCACATCTCTTAGTGGTAAGAAACACTAATTAAAATAATAACTAAGAGAATTTTATAGTTTAATAATAATCCACCTAGGCTTTTATATAATCGCAATACAGTGAAATCTGATAAAACTTAACTTCAATCATTTCAAGAGAAAATGAAAGAAATAATTAACTTTTAGAATAAAAAATTCATATTGTGCTCCAGTGATGAAACTATCAAAGTACGTAATTATTTTTTTTCGATTGTAAAAAACTAAAAAAATTCCGGTTTAAACACTGTAATTCATTTTACAGTTCTTATATTTGAAGTAAAGTTAAATACCAGCATTAAAAGTTTTCCCTACTCCAATAGTATAATTATTTAAGAACTCATTTTGATTTGGGAACAAACTGTAGATCATTTTCAAAAGTTATGTATAGTTTAAAATTTTATAGCAATTCAATTTCACACTCACTTCAATGCAAAGTTTTATTATACATCAAAATTAAGTGTCACTTGTTTATGCGAAAACAGAAACTGATCCTTATTGAGCTCATCACGAGCGTTTATTTAGCATAACAGCTCATTGAAATGCGCATGCTCAAGAACTATTTCTGAGCAGAAACAAAGCCGGTTTGTCATATTTGGCGTTTTCTCGTCCTTTATTTCTCATGCATCAAGATGGAGGTTAACTATATTATGAGGTAAATCGCTTCATTCCCTCCAAATTTTTACATCAAATATTTAGCGTTCCGTTTTAATGATTACCAAGCTAAAAGAGCACCATCATCCTGGCCAATTAGACAGTATTGTTAGAAAACTTTCGTAAACAGTTAAATATGACTTAATTTTTTCGTCTGTTTAAAATTTAAAAAGACGAATAGACGTGATATGGTGCAAATTTTAACGTAACGATAAAGAGTTCATTTGAAAGATAGACAATATTTATGCTAATATTCTTGAGAAAATTGTGTCATCATAGATTCATACAGAAACATTTTAAACCATATAATCTTGTAAAATAGTGTACTGTGAAATCAGTCATCATTTAAAATATATATAACCCTCTGAAGATACCAAAATATTTATCGAAAAACCTAAATATTGATCATAAAAATTAAAGAAATTGTAAGTCCTTAAGTTTTTTCAAAATGTAATACACCTAATTATAAAAATTGTGATTTATATATATTTGTCAATTATAAAATGAAACACTTATTTCATATGATGATTATACGATTGTTTATAGTAGGATTAATAAGTTAATAAAAATTTTAGTATCTAATCAACCAAATAACTAGATTTATCATATCAAGACAGGAAAAATGAAAATTATTCCCAACTCTATTTTATGATATTGATTAATTTTTTATATAGAATTCACTATATCACAAGATAGAAATAAGCAAAAACTATTCAAACTTTATAGGAGAAAGTCAGTGTGAAAAAGGTGTTCCAGGTGATATTAATTTTTTAAGCGATTAAAATTAATTTTGAAAAGGAATGAAATGATATTTGAAGAAAAAAATATAATTTTTCTGATGAAGAAAAAAAATATTGTTTCTCCTGTATTCTTTACTTTTAAGTCATTTTTCGTATTATCCAAATCTCTACACGCCCAAGAAAGAAAAAAAATTACACGACATCCTGCATCATGAAAAAGTAGTGAACATAACCCATTTGTCATAACATAAGATCTTGAAATTGCTATTTCATAACTCTGCAGCATATATATAAATCTTTGTAGTTAAAAAAACCCTCAGTAAATACTGCTTTACTTTTATCATAGCAGCATTCAACAAGTATTCATCTGGTTTTTATGTTAGTGAGATACTTTTTATCTTTTTAAATGAAGTACAAAATAAACCTTGCTTAGACATTAATTACAATACTTTAACGTAGGATTAAGGTTCCACCATAATGGTCTGCGGTAAAGCAAAATTTCAGACAAAACTGTCGTCGCGAGTCATAAATCAAAGGTGGCAGAATATTATTTCTAAAAGACTTTTCTTTGTTTATTTGTAAGCAACAATAGGCAATCCTATGTTAATAACCCGTGGTAGTTTCATTAGAAGGGACTACCTGAAATTTTTTTGGAACTGTTTTAGACCACCACAATTAATTCTATAATTATTTTACAAACTTTATGTTTACTCCTTTACTATAAAAATTCTAAAAAGCAACGAGGAGAAATTTAATTTACTCATAAAATAGATTTATGAATTAACCATTAAATATATTACATCATAGGTTTGCAATTTAACAATGCATAGAATTTGATATATTTTCTACATGACTATAGCATACTAAAGTTCAAATTTTGATTGGCTTCAGTTTGACATAACAAAAATTACTGAAAAAATATCTCTTAGGGAAAATAAGGAAATATTAGAATAGGAATCTTAAATACACCTCAAAACAATAAGTGTAAGCCTATATATATAGATATATTGAGTACATGATGCGTATTAGTTACTAATTAAAATAAAATTCTTCTTTAGAGGAACCTATTTCAAGTGAGCAGGGGTCAAGAGTTGGGAGTAATTGTGTGGATATTTGCCTGTTCTAACTCAAATTATTTTAAAGCAGTAATATATATATATATTTTTAATAAACAGTTTATAAAGTTCTCATAACATATGCTGATATAGTAAGTGTATTATTATCCAAATGGATTAGAGCTGACAAGTCATAAAAGAAATTTGAAGATCATATAACAATAGAGATAGAGACTTGAAATTTTAAGTGGGATTTATACAGCATATAATTATCACTGAAGCAGAGTACAACTTACTTCAACATATTAGACTGAGCAGCCCATTTGTCCTCTGCACTAGGGTTTATACAAAAACCTACTTATTGAAAAACCGGTTTTCGAATTCCAGATTTCCAAAAAATCGGTTTTCGAATTTTTTGAAAAAAAAAAAAAAAAATAGAATAGGGAAAAATATTTTATTTAATTTATATAAAATAACATAAAACGAAATCAATATCAAAGTCAAAATATATAAAAAAAAAAAATTTAAGGATTACAGATTACTTACACAAAATAACGAAAACTCAAAGAAAAATTTCAAATAATATTTATATTTATTTCACTAATTTCAATTTCTCCTAAGAAAATAGGATTTTAAAAAACATAAAATATCCACTGAACGGTGGCTAAGTCTTGTTCTTATTTTGGACACAATATTGCTTGAAATTGAAAATACTTGTTCACTAGCTACTGAGCTTGGTTTTACAGTTTTCAGGGCATCAAATAACAAATCTAATTTTTGGTTCTTTTATTCGCTGCCTCAAATAATGAAAATTCAGCTTTCAGTGTCTTTGGATTTTTATGTTTTTTTTTCAGGGTCTTCAAGAAACTTATGAATTCATTTTTCTATGGCTTCCTTTAAAAAAGCATTACACTGATGAGAAGTTTCTTCGATTTGCTCTTCATCAGAATCGGTTTCCACATAAGAATTTGGAAATATTCTAGACAATATCTTTCCAGATAACTTAATTTCGGTTTTTGAAATATGGATTATTTAAACACCCTGTATTTTACTTAAAATCCCATTAGACAGAAGCCAGAACTTTTTATTTTACATTAATTTTTGAGAGAAGAAATTTATAGAAATTAGAAACATGCTTAATACTTACGTTATTTTTACCAACTATAACAACTTTATATTTTTGTTTCCAGTTTTCACTTTACAAGATTAAGCGAACCTGTCATGACTCGTGACGGATTGCACATATGTACTAACAGTGGCGCACCCAGGGGGGGCCCTGGCTCCCCCCAAAGAAGTAGAAATATTGATTTTGCATTATAAACATTTGTATTCGTTCATCTCGGCCCCCACCATGCATTATAAATATTTTTATCCATTCATCTCGGGCCCCCCCCAAGAAAAAATCCTGGGTGCGCCACTGTGTACGAACATAAAATAAGTCAGTTAGGCATGTCTTTTCCACTTGCACAATGCACAAGCACTACTGGCCAATGCAACTCGCAACGTTGAAAAGCTGCCCATTGCATAGAATGAATAGCAAATCAAATAAGTTAAAAATTAATTTTTACATAATAATTTGAATTCTTTTAAACCAGTTTTCTTAATTTAAAAACCGGTTTTCAAATGTGACAAATTTATTTTAAAAACCGGGTTTGAAAAACCGTCAAACCGTACTCTGCGCTATTTGCAACTGGATATTATAACTCTCCTAGATATAAAAATCAATAAAAAAGAGATTTGCACGCTACTAATTGGAGCTATTGCACTTGACTCTAGTAATTGCTGATACACTGAAGATAATTGGTTTCATGTTTATACCGATGGATTTCTTGTCTCACAGAGATGACTATGCAGGTGCAGGGGTGACCTGTGATCTCCTTTTGCATTTTTGTGGGAAGAAACTCCACACATTTTGAAGGAGAAATTGAAGCTATTTATTACAGCCCTTAAACAGCTATTGGTACACATCTGTAATATTATGACTCATGTTCTGCATTAGAAACTATTGGCAAAAGTTGTTTGAATAGCAGTACATATATATAATAGAATGAAAAAATATCTTAAAACTCTGAATTATATTAGAAGAACTCTGAAGGATATTAGAAAGCATATCCCCTGCAAAAAAAGGTACCAAGATTCTCCAGACAACTACTAGATCAATGTCATTAGAGTAGCTAAACTCTTTCTCAAGTGAACCATCAAATAGAATTCAAATGAACTGATTGTTTCAGGAATAAAAACAAACATGACAATTTTATGGAAGCTTTCAAAAAAAGCTGAAGATAGATAATGCTTCACATATTTTCTCTGCCACAAATTAATAAATGGCCAGCATTTACACACTATATATGTTATTACAGATATTTGAGGGCAAATTTATATGCATGTTGTGAAAACATTTTCATATTCATTATTTATGAGAATAATTTCTAAAATCACTCAAGGACTAGTCAGAATTGTAACAATTAACGGAAATTTTCTACTTACATATAATCTTGAGAAAAAGCAAATCTATATTTATGAAAAGTTCAAAAGGTTTTAATACATTAAATTAAATATAAGGTGTTTGTAAGTAAATATATAAAATGCAATACTAAATATATAAATTTCTACATTATAAATGCATTAGCTTCATAGACATTAGAGAAATTTATTCCCTAAAAACACTGAGACCGGTCATAAACGGTACTTACAGAAAACATGCACTTACAGTGCATTCTAACTATAGATAACATTAAAAAGTATAATTTTATTGCGTACTTGTGGAACATGCAGAACAGTAACAAAGTTTCTCAAAATTTACAGTAAAAACAATGAATAGCAAAGACGTTCTTACTTTCACAGCCGTCTGTTTCTGTATATTGTTAATAAAACATTACGAAATATTATTCCACTCTGTCTATCGATCCAGAGTTTACGAATTTATATTATTTGAATTTAATAAACGCTCAACGTTACAGTTCATCACAGTACCTTCAATCAGAAACGCCAACAACGAATATCTCTCATAACCTCTACAAAAATACAAATACATACATACAACAGATAATGGTGATATATTAGCAAAAAAAAAAAAAAAAAATAACCACGCCAACACGGTTGCCACAACAATCCTATGCGCAAATATTCTGCCAAAAATATGAGGGTTGCCACGACGTAATAGCTCGTGCAAAAAGAGCAAGTGTGAGCATGCGCATTTTAATGAGCTTTTACGCCAAACAGACGATCGTGAGCTCATCGTCGTAAGAAAATTCACAAGTAATGTAGCTAGTTAGGTGATCGACATGCAGTTAGCGTTACTCATAAAAGTTTTTTCTTTGTTTTTACCATTATGACTAGAAATGATTACATTTTATCTTCCAATCTTTTTCTTTGCCCTGATATCCGAAGTGTAAACCATATAGAGAGATCAGTTGTTTCACAAAAACTTTTTCTATAATTTTAACATGTAGTTTCTCGCTCTCTGCGATTATAACTTCACGTCTGCTATAGATACAGAAGAATGGTTCTTAAACTCAGTGGCACACCCAGGCCCTGCCCCCCCCCCCAAAGAAATAGAAATTGCATTATGAATATTGATTTTGCATTATAAATATTTTTATAGATTCATCTCGACCTCCCCCAAGAAAAAATCCTGGGTGCGCCACTGGTTAAGCTAACATTATTAAGACCACTGAATGATCAGTGGTGTTGCCACCAATGGCGTTTTATGCCCCCCTCCCTCCACAGAAAAGGTGCCCAAAAATCGTTTAAAAAAATTATGATTCCATCAGTGGAGAATTTTACGAGAATGCATGACTTCCGATACTTACCCAATAATTTCTTCTTATTCGTAAATCTTTATTTTTCAAGTATTTTATTTCATGACAGTTGATAAGTATATTCTTAGCTCCTGAAAGAATTTTTTGTTGTTGCTGTTTTCTAGGTAAAGACATCGAGTTAAAATTGACACCAAACGCACAGGCAGGTAGCAATTTCACATTTGATACATTCGTGTGTTAGGGCCTGTTCACATAGGAGTCCGTTGCGTTGCGTTAAGGAAAAGATGACGTTAAGATGAAAATAAACCAATCATAGGCGTTAAAAATTTCATTGCTAATCCTGTGGAGGCAGATGATTTGTTTATTTTCGTCTCAACGTCATCTTTTCCTTAACGCGACGCAACGGACTCCTATGTGAACAGGCCCTTAATCTATATTAATAAAGTAACAGAAGGGTTTGTAGAGATCACGTGACCGTAACGCGACCGGGTGGACACATCCTCGAAAAAAAAATGGTCTACAAATACAGGAATAGGTGTATTTTTTTTTCTCATGAAAGCACATAAATGTTACATATTTGGAAAGAGCTTCGAAAACTGATAATTTTTTCTGCTTTCACTTATTCTGTTAATTCAATAGTTTTAGAGATATTTGGATTCTAATGAAGTGTCATTCCTCTGAGAAATCAAATCATATATATCCAGTATGTGCAGTGGTGCAGCCATCTGTCGGGAGCGACGGGAATGAAAATTGCACTCCAGCGGTGCAGCCATCTGTCGGAAACGACGGCAATGAAAATTGACTTGAATTTAATACATTTGTAGGCCTTTTTTTCTTTTGTGGGGCCCGAAGTACATAAATATGTTACACGGATGGCTTGAGCGTAGCTAGGCGAAGCCCGGCTGTTTCATAAATCATGCGTGCCAACAGTTCTTGCAACAATATATGAAAAGTTAGTTTTGATGATTTGTATCCGTCGAGATCAAACAGAATGGTGGTCTAACATTTATGTCTATTTGTATTTATTTTATTTTTGAGTTTGTTCGGCATCCTCGATCCCCACAGCAATGAAAAATTTCACCGAACTTGGGAAATTAACCCTCGACTGCGTATTCAGGTATTGCTACGTAGCGACTGGTCTTCAGTGATTCATGGGCCGATACGCGAAAGCGGAGGGGGGGGGGCGAGGGGTCAAATGAAGTTATTTTATTTTTGAGTAAGAATGGTGATATGTTCATTAATAATATGATTTCAATCGATGAAAAACAGTAATTATTAAAATGTTACTTTCATCTTATGCTAAAATTTATATTGTATCAGAAAGTTACATAAGTTTTTATTTTAAGAAATTTTGAGAGTAAATAGTTTTTGATTCAAATTACCATGGCTTTTCTTTGTAAAGTGATCTTCAGACTTGAGATGGCTATTGAGATGGGGTAGCATATTTTGCTACCCTATCTGAGACGAAACAACACAGCTATACATCACAGATAAACTTTATTTCACATTTACTGGACGAAGGACTACACAAAATCGACACGGACATTAGGGCGGAGCGTAAAAAAAAAAGTTTTCTATTTCGTTTTTGCCCTAATGCGGAAAAGTTGGGTACTGATGGGTAGGTGAAGTATGCAAAGTTTCGGGAAAAACAAAAAATATCTTCCGTCTCCATTTCGGCCGTGATTTTTAGCAAATTTTTACCATACAGTTAAAAATGTGTATTTCTATTGTGTTGTATGCAACTCGTCATTTTGTTCTTAAATAAAATACAGAGGTAATTCGAAACTTAATACAGAAAGGCAGCAGCTGACGCACTGCGTGCAGAAAGGTAAAGAAATATTTTGGCATGAAAACATTGTCAACAACAACTTTAGAAACGAAGCTTTAAACCTTCGTGAAAGACTCACGGAAATTGTTCGACATTTCTTCATGTAAGTGTGTTAATTGTAACAAATGTTCTTGCCCTAAGCATAAAAGGATCCCTAAAACGGAAAGAACTTTTCTTCTAGACCAACGGGCACTTAGGCAAATGTCCATAGGCACAGTTGACTTAAAAAAAACTGAAAGCTGAGGAAACGAGCCGATAAGAAGAAGAAAGAGAAAGAAGCAGTAAGTCTTAAAATAAACGTTTCGCCAACTGGAAACATGTGACAGAATCTATGACAGAACCGGAGTTTCATATCGGGCTGGAGCCATCATTGCAAGCGCTGTTTTGGAAGATTTGGGGATGATTACCGAAACAGACACTGTAAATGTAATTGATAGACGTAAAATAAGAAGAGAGAGGGAAAAAATTCGAAAAGTATATCAGCAAGGAAATAAAAGACAGCTGGAACCACTGAAGGGACTGTATTTTGAGACAAAGAAGGACAAAACTCTAATGAAAGAGAGCGTAGGGGGAAAGATGTACCAGAAAACAATCCTGGAATAACATGTTACAATGATTAATGAACCTCTAAGCAAGTACCTTGGACACATAGCACTAACCTCATCATCAGCTTTGAGTATTTCTCAAATGATGCTGCAATTCATGGAGAATAAGAATATTGACATTCATCGACTAATAGCAATAGGGTGCGATTGAACAGTCTTTAATACTGGCTATAAAATCGGCATGATTCACCTTTATGGGGAAGCCATTTGGAAACCCTTGCACTAGTTTATCTGCCAGTTACACGCAAATGAGTTGCCACTCCGAAATTTAGTGCAGAATTTGGATGGTGGAACGAGTGGCCTTAATGCATTTTCTGGTCCAACTGGGAAAGCCTTGGCAAATTGTAAAAACCTCCCAGTTGTGAGATTTGTAGACATTTCGAGCGAATTTCTGAAAATTGACATAAAGGATCTTAGCACACACAAGCGATAGCTTTGGGATATTTCTCAAGCTGTCACAAACAGAAACTGCTCATCAAGTTTGTCACAAAAGCACCCTGGGAAAATGTCTCATGCACGTTGGATAACAACTGCAAATCCAATAAAGTGTTTATACATTAGCTCGTCAGAGCCTTCAAACCAACTTCAATCTCTGGCAGAGTTCATCATGAAAGTGTACCCACCTATGTGATTTACAGTCAAATTAAATCCATATTGCACGTATGGTCCACGAAATTTGTGGAAGACAATAAAGTCTCACGCTATCTTAAAAACGATTTAAAGACTGTGGTCGACTCCATTATCCAGAGAAATGGCTATTTCGGCCACCCGGAAGCAATAATCTTGTAAATAATCACAGACGACAGATAGTCCATTCGAGAACTTGGACTACGTAGGATTTTACGAGAAAGAAAGGGAAAAAAGGAAAGAATCAGACACTACAACATTCCGTCACTCAACTTCGAGGCAGTTTCATATATATAGACCTTATTGATTGGCAGAAATGTAATTTGATGGTACCCCCAATTGACAGAAGATGACTTGAGAAATTTGGTTTCCAGTGGAGAATCTGTAGCTCAACACCTGGAAAGCCTAAAATTTCCATGCTACACCCAAAGTGTTGAACGTTTCGTGAAAGTAGTAACAGAGGTTTCTGCGGTTGTGTGTGGAGAAAATAAGCTTGACGGTTTACTTAGAACCCGAACAGGGTCGAGAAAAGCTATGCCCTCATTTGAAACCAAAAGCGAGTATCGAGTAAAACAGGAATAACTGCAAGGGCAAAGGATTTAAGTGCCGATATGGTTGGGTGAACGGGTGGGCACGGGTGGAACTCGCAATGCAGCCCCCCCCCCCGTGGTGAATTCTGGGTTTTTTAAAATTTTATTTCAGAAAAAGCGAAAAGCTGCATACAAAACAATGGAAATACACATTTTTAACTATATGGTAAAAATCTGCTAAAAATCACGGCCGAAATGGAGACGGAAGATATTTTTTGTTTTTCATAAAACTTTGCATACGTGACCTACCCATCACTACACAACTTTTCCTCACTAGGGCTAAAACAAAATCGAAAACTTTTTTTTTACGCTCCGCCCTAACGGACATATAACAAAATAAATCTTTCTTCGTTAAGAACAATAATCCTTTACATGGCACTGAGGCCGGAATCGCAAACACCCGCCCAAACTCTTTTAGTCTCTCTTCACTTCACTCCGTTCAGTTCGAAAATTCACAAAGCTCCTCACTTCACTGTAGTTCGTTCCAGTTCGAATGTTCTTACTCGGCCATATTACTTTATGGAAAGCTGCTGCGGGCTATAGGTTGTAAAAGAAGCTGAAAACAATGGCTACGTGCATGTATTGGGGCAAGCAAGGAAACACAGAGAATTGGCCTTTATCATACATTTATTTGACAATGCTAAAAATTCTTTTAAAGTGAAATTAATAACAGAATAAGGTTCCCCTTCATGTTATCATTTAATACATGAGGAATCAGAAGCAGAGACAAAATATTCGAACAAAGTAATTATTTCTAGGATCTTTCGGGAGGCACTTACTACAGCAATGAATGATTTCGTTGACAGGGGTCCACATCATGTCATATGCAGCATCATCTTGTCGGATTCCAGGACTTTCCGCTAGACTACGCGACAGCTCCGAGACAGCTCAATCGGCCTTCTATAACGCGCGAGCTCCAGGGAACCGCAAGCGAAATCTGTCGACCTTCTCTCGTTTTTTTTCTTCGAGGGGCTGTTGTCCGTTTACAGGGGTGATTTTGGCACGCTCCTTTTTCTCTCATTGGACAGCGGGCTGCCTCTCTCTTAGCAGTTCCTGCCCCAAGTGGCCCCTTATTTCACTGCTCATGTTCACAGTCTACCAAGTACCTCCCCACCACAATTTTCGTTTGAAATACAACTTTGACCATTATCTGAAAGTTTTATTGTGGGCCATAAAATAACGTCCCTATCTAACTTGCAATATTTATAGTCTTTTGATCGCTATCAATGACCACACAGACAGCTTTTTTTTACACGCTACTTAAGTGTTCTAGTCTCTATTTATTTTTTGCCTCTGAAGCTGTTATAGTAGTTTTATTATTGATCGTCTCTCGACCACACACCGCGGTGAATTATAACATTCAGCGCTTCTACACGGGCCGCAGGAAAATAGAGTAGATGGGAAACCGAAACAAAATTTAAATTAGTGATTATTTTAAAAATTAAATAAATATCAATATCCGTTACTTATATATCCCTTTAGTAATATTATAAATCTCAAAATAATATTCCTCCTTTTTTAGATTTATAATATTGTACGTCTTCACATGGGCCACAGAGTTAGTGCCAATAAACCAATAGTTAGTGCAAATAAACCAATCATAGGGGTGAAAAATTTCATTGCTAATCGTTTGGAGTCCTATGATTGGTTTATTTTCGTCTCAACGTCATCTTTTCCTTAACGCAACGCAACGGACTCCTATGTGAACAGGCCCTTAATCATGAAAAATCTCTGTGCTGATTTTCTTATTGGTCATGACATTCTGAAGGACCATTCTCTGATTGAAATCCAATTTAATGGTGAGAGACCACCCCTTAAAATCTGCTCCCTAGCTGTTGCTCAAATACCTACAGTCTCACTGTTTGCAAACTTAACCCCTGATTGTAGACCGGTGGCCACTAAATCCAGACGCCAAACGGAGGAAGACCAAAAATTAATTGCTGCAGAGGTAAAGAAGTTGCTGGAAGAGGGAGTTATTGAACCTAGCAACTCACCTTGGCGTGCTCAAGCATTTGTAGTGAAAGGAGAACATCACAAACCACGTATGGTAATTGACTATTCTCAAACGATTAACCGTTTCACGATGCTTGAGGCATATCCTCTTCCAAAAATCGAAGAATTAATCTCTAAAATATCCAGGTATGACTTATTTAGTACTATTGATTTGAGAAGTGCATACCACCAACTCCCTATTAATGATGCTGAAAAACATTATACTGTCTTTGAAGCTGATGGTAAATTATACCATTTCCTTCGGGTTCCTTTTGGGGTCACTAATGGTGTTGCATGTTTTAAGAGAGTCATTGACAAGATCATTCAAGATGAAGGCCTAGAGGGTACATTTCCTTATCTGGATGATGTTACTGTCTGTGGAAGAGACTCTGATGAACATGATCGGAACTCAAAAAGATTCCTAACAATTGCTGAGAAGTACGATTTAACTTTAAATGAAGAAAAGTGTCAGTTATCTTCTAAATCTGTTAAGCTATTAGGATACACTGTCCAAAACAAAACCATCAAGCCTGATCCCGTCAGACTTGCTCCTTTGATGAATTTGCCTATACCTAACAATATTGCATCTCTCCGAAGAGCATTAGGTATGTTCGCTCATTACTGCTGTTGGATACCAGCATTCTCGAAGAAGATACGTACATTGCTATCAAACCATCAGTTCCCTATTTCAGAGGAGGCTGTAAATGCATTCAATGACTTAAAGTCAGATATAGCCAAAGCATCATTAGCCGCGATAGATGATACCATACCATTCAGAGTTGAGACTGATGCGTCTAAGTTTGCAATAGGAGCAACTCTCAGTCAAGCTCGTAGACCCATATCATTTTTTCCCAGAACACAGAATAAGTCTGAAATTAATCATTCATCTGTTGAGAAAGAAGCATATGCTATCGTGGAATCTTTGCGCTTCTGGAGACATTACCTGATTGGTAGACCTTTTGAGGTATTCACTGATCAAAGGTCTGTCTCATTCATGTTTGACAAATATTCCAGCAAAATCAAGAATGAAAAGATTATGCGTTGGAAACTAGAACTGTCATGCTTCAAGTTTGATATCATCTACCACCCTGGAAGTAAAAATGCTACTGCAGATGCATTTTCAAGAATAACTGCATCAATTAAACCTGAAGTGAATTTGAAACAATTGCATGAGGATTTATGTCATCCTGGTATTGTTGGGATGCATCATTGGATTCGATCCAAAAACTTGCCCTTTCCTTTGGAAGATATTAAAGGACTTACAAATTCATGCTCCATCTGCTGTGAAGTAAAACCTAGATTCCTTAAAAATCAAGAAAATTGATAAAAGCAACGTCTCCGTTTGAAAGATTGAATTTATATTTTAAGGGCCCCTTGCCATCAAATTCCAGAAATCGATTCCTTCTTAATGTAGTTGATGAGTACTTCAGGTTTCCTTTTGCAATTCCTTGCTCAGACGTTTCGTCAACTACTGTAATTTCGCATTTAAAGAATATCTTCTCCATATTTGGCATGCCAGCATATATTCATACAGACAGAGGGTCGTCTTTAATGTCCAGAGAGTTAAAAATGTTTCTAACATCTCTTGGTATAGCGACCAGTCATACCACTGCCTATAATCCACGAGGGAATTGTCAGGTGGAGCGTTACAATGGCATCATATGGAAAACGATTCAGTTGGCATTGAGATCTAAAGGCAAGAAAATTGAACTATGGGAAGAGGTCCTACAATCTGCAATACATTCTGTTCGTTCCCTTTTATGCACGACAACTAACGTTACTCCACATGAGGGCATGTTCTCTCATCCTAGGAGGTCATATAATGGGAACTCTTTACCTACTTGGCTTTTTCAGGTTGGTCCAGTGTTGATGAAAAATCATTCACGAACCAGTAAGTATGAGCCACTTGTTCAAGAAGTTGAACTTCTGGAAGCTAATCCAGAATATGCATATGTAAGGTTTCCAGATGGACATGAGACTAGTGTGTCCATACGACACTTGGCTCTAAGAGGGGAAATTATTGAACCTACCTGTGAGAGTGACAGTGAGAGAGCTTTGCTTGTTAACCAGAGTGGTGAGGAGATTGATGGTCATTTGAAACAATCAACAGAGAGTTTGGAAGAAACTGAAGAGAATTCTAAAGAAGGTGCATTGCTCTGTGAAGATGTCTCTCCTGAACTATCTAAACCTGAACAGAGAACTTCTTGTGATGGACCAACGCGTCCTGGAAGACTGAAACGGAAACCTGCCTACCTGTCTGACTATATTTTAAATTAACTATTTTGGTTGGGGTGAATGTAGTATATTATTATCACAGTGGCAACACTGTTTTACAACGGTCGTTTTGGCAAGAAGACCGAATGCTTTATCATTGTAAGATGGCTGCTATGTCTGTTGTACACGTGTGTTGTTAATGTTGATTAAAGCTTATGCTAAGTTTAAAGATAAGGAATGTTTAGTTAACTCGACTCACATTATACATATATAGTGGTTGGCACACCTGTGCGATAAGCAGGAGGTCCAGGTTCAATTTCTGAGAAAGCCCAGTTGTTATAGGAAAAAAATAGAATCCGTACAAGAAAACATGGTAGACTGATTAGAAGAGTAAAAGTCCTAAAAGTAATACCAAACGAAAAAAGTAGGTGATTACGACGGGTAATCACCAGCCGCCGCCTCAATCTGGAGGAGGAGACTATGAATTATATTCACGAGAATCATGGTATGACTCCGTGATGTAAGTATCAGATCACATGTCCTTAAAGATTTCCGGGTTGTTTTACCGAGCATAACTACGAGTATTAACAATCTTAACAGATAAAGTGAATGTGACAGTTTTTGCCTCATATTCAGTTTATAATACTAATTTTTCCATTGTATAGAACAAAAGCTTTGCAAAATTACCATAATCCGAAAAGTGGATCCATCAAGAAAAATGTAAAAGGAAAGAACCATTACAGTTTCTTCATTAGCTAGCTATGAGAGATGTTCTTTTGTAAATGCTATGCCTATATTTTTTTCATGTTAATTATGTGCTTTTATTGTCCTACTTTAACTGGTGTGTTTAGCACAAAATTCTGCTTAACTGATAGATCAGACTATTCAGAAGTATACATTTTTAAAAATTAGTAAAGTTAGCAATTTAGATGAAAATATAGTTCAAATAGGATTTTTCATATTTCCATATGTACTGTTTTGTGTAAAAAGCGATCTAATATTTTAAGTACTAAAAGTGTAACACGATACCGCATAGTTTGTGGTTTTATTTTTGATGTCCTGAAAAAGTTCTATACAACTTTCTCACTTTCTTATTTTCCCTTTTGTTTGTTTGACTTCAAAGCCTGTCGGTATGATGGGACTGACACCTTTTTAGAATAAATCCAGAGATCAGACCTAAAAGAAAACATTTTGGACTAGCTAGATGAAGTATAAAACGTGTTAGGATGAGTAGTTAAACTTCGAAAATATGTATTCGGTTTTCTGTAAGAGTGCACCTATACCTCGCTTTATGGTCTAGATACGTTCCGGAAAAGTTGGCCGCAAAGCGAAAAGCCGTATAACGAATCAATTATTTTGATACAAACCCATACAAATTTAATTGGATTTGCTCCAATTTATTATAAAATAATATAGTTTTTAGTTCCTAAAGCATTTTATTCTTTTTATTTCCTGTAAAAATGCTTTCATAAAAATAAAAGTACAAACCAATGTAATAATAAACAGAAATTCAAAAAATAAACGTATAAATTAAAAAACAAAAGAAATCATATCGCTTCCAATAGAGTTCTGTCTCGTCTACATTGAAAACTTGTTTATGTCTGTGTCCACCTCTTTCGATAATTCTTTTCAAAATGTTGGGATATTCTTTAGCTGCGTCATTATCGGCACTAGCTCTTTCAACTTTCATTTTTAAATTGTACAAATTGTGACGATTTTTGAATTTTTCAAACCAATCTCGGTTTCCTTGGAATGTTACATCTTTCACATATTCATCAGTATCATCCCTCTTTAAATTTTCGGAAATACTTTTAGCCTTTTCATGGATAGTCATTTGGCTCATTGGCATCCTTCGTTGATTATTGTCTTCAATCCACATAGCTACTATTTTTTCCATTTTTTCAATGATACTGCTTCTTTGGCGAGTTAATTTTGAGAGACTTAAAGGTGCAGCAGATAGCGAATGTGTTTTAATTTCTTCTTTACCATAGCGAATAGTTTGAACGGTAGACTTCACAAGTCCCATTTCATTACAGATTTTAACAATTTTCTCACCAGCACGTAAAACTTCTTGTTTGATCTCTAGCGTACAGATTTTCGGCTTTTCTTTTTATTTTTATCACTATCAATCTCCAAATTCAATGAACATTTCGGAGGAATTTTTTTCCTAAAAAAGGAACGATTATATTTAAAAGAATTAATGAATTAATTATATATGCAACGAAAATACAAGCATTCTAATGCATACGTACCAAATTTGTTTACAATTTCCCAATTAATACAAACAAAAACAAAACCCAACCAGTGAACAAACAAGAATAAGCACGTCAAACTACACTAGAGCGACATCGGAGTAAAATGATGACCATGAAGTTACAGATCTTTAGCTTCATGATGATGACATAGGCAAAATGTAGCAGTGTCGCCTAAAGGGAGAAGCTGAAACTAAACAGAAGGTGTCATTGGCCGTATAACGAAACAACGTGGGCCGTAAATCGAAAAAGTGCCATAATTAAAAAAAGGCCGTTATAGTGAAATGCCGTATAAAGAGCGGCCGTATAGTGAGGTATAGGTGTATTAGACATCGGCATGACATAAAGAGTAAACAGATCTAATGACCTCATAAGTGTTAATCAAGCCTGAGTCATACAGTTTATTTTTGATTCATTTTAACACGTAATTATCACATACTGTCTAAATAGCACGTGGCTTCATTGTTATTACAACTTCTTTTTAATCTACATAACAATAAAAAGGTTACATAATATGTGTTGGAACCTTTAAGACTGATAACATATTTCATCATCCTTTCATAGAAAGCGATGAAGGAAGTCAGAAAAGTTCTGATGGAAAGTTAAATAAATATATGATTTCCATGATTTTGAAATGATAAAAGCAAATGAAATGAGGTCAGTACAGTTATTATCTTTAATATAACATTTTAAGCTTAATGTTTACGAATAAATTCAGTACAATAAAATTCAGTTCTTTACTATAAAATATCTTGAATGGCCAATATGATAATTTCAGTTTATTATGAATTTCTACGATTTATATATAGGGTAGATACTATATCTACCCTATATATAAACAAGTAATATAAAAATTTTTTTTAAAAAGTCAATTCCTACTTAGGTCAACAAAGAAAAATTTGAGTGTGAACTAATAGTAGGAATTGAAAAAAAGGATTGCCTGCCAGAACCTTGCCTATTGCGCGAGATTAAGAGGAGGGGGGGGGGGGGAAGAGAGAAAAAGTTCGTCAGGTTGGGGATTCGATCCCGCAACCTACAGGACGGGATGACCACGCGCTACCGCAATGATACCGTTTACACAGTAAGAAGAGGGAAATTACTATTCAAGAGCAAGAGACGCTCTAGGTCAAAAACTAAAATTGATTAATTAAATTTAATTAATGAATTAATATTTGAAAATACTGTATTAACATCAAGTGTCATCCACTACAAGTTTAAAAAAATGATTTGTGTTCCAAATTTGAACTTCAGTGGATGAATAAAAAGTATTTTATTAACGATTGAAAATTTGAACAAGATATATAAAGGGAGAGTGTGAACTAATAGTAGGAATTGAAAAATAGTAATTAGTTAAATCTGCTACGCTTTCCGTTCTTATATGGTGTCGTGCCTTGCTCTCTCTACTAGAGAAGGGGGCGATGCTGTGGAGCAGGGGTCGGGAACGCGGTGCCCGCGAAACAATTTTTAGGTGTCCGCCGTTCAAATTTCGAAATTTTTTAGATATTTGAACAAAAAACACTCATACTTGTAATCAATAATTTTAGTAAAATAAAATTAAAAATCTCAAAACCGTAAAAATAAAAAACTGAGCAGCCTGATATCTCGACAGCATCGTTCTCCCTTTGCTTCTATGATAAGTACGATAAATGCATTAAAAGATAAATTGTCGCTCTGGAAATCGCATATTGAGAAAGATAATTTATCACATTATCCAAATTTAGAATTGGAAAATTATTGCGATGAAAATGCTACCACCTATTAGTTTGTCAAACATTTTGATTCCTTATTGAAAGAATTTAATACCAAGAATTTATGCTTGTGAATCTTTGTTTTCTAGTATGAAATACTTAAAATCAAAGTACCGATTAAGCCTCACTGACACTTACTTGGACCAATGCCTGAGAACTGGGAATTCAACTTATGTGCCACATTACAACGAGTTGGCCGCAGATTCGCAATGTCAAATATTGCGTTATCAATTTTAAACATAATTTTTAATACAACATTTTAATAAACATAAATTTTTAATACAACATTATGTATTAAAAATCTATGTCGCATTAATATTTTCATGTTTAAATACTAACCCCCCCCTTCCTCCTCTTCACCCAGTGGTGCCCGCAGAACTCCCGCATTTCTGAAATATGCCCTCCTAGTAGTTATAAAGGTTGCCGACCCCTGCTTTAATACACTTTCTTATGAGGGACCTTTCTTTAATACACTTAAGCAGGAAAAACAGTTTCGAGACCTATGTAGAACCCACAGTTTAAGATTTCACGAAAGTCCAGTAATCTCAAAAGTTACTTTTTTTTTACTTATTTCACTTTGACCCACCCATATTACGTTTATTTTTCTCGCTAATCTTTCATATTTACATAAAATCCTTAGATGGAAAGGCGAGAGATCCGCCAAAAGGGTGTAGGTCACAGTACGTCCTTTACTCTAATGCTGTCGTAGAGTTCTTTGACCCTAGATTTAGGATAAACTGATGTAGATTTGAATATTGTCAAAATTTGACAGATTTAAGAATACTAAAGAAATTTCAAATCTTGAAAGTAACGTTAAAATCTCTCCGGAAGCTTTAGCAATTTTATAAGCTGAAAATTAGAAGAGAAAATATAAAAAATCCTTAGATTCTAATGAAGTCTTACTAGAGTTTAAAAAGTAGTAAATATTTTTTATAATAAATGATTAACTTTTAAAAACTTTTATTTCGTTTAGAAAAAGTTAATCACAACAATTTATGTTCATTTATAGAAATAAACGATTTACATAAAGGATTTTTTAATTGCAACGTGTCAATGGATCATTTTATTTCATGAACTAAATCCCCGGATTATACTTAAATAATAATAAATGCTATACAGATGAGGCATTTTTTGAAAGACTTGTAACACCATAAATTATCTTTCCAGTTTAGAATTATGTGCTTAATTTCACTTTTTATAGGTTTACAGAACCATTTTTCTGAAAACTAAGAGACGATGCATACGTCGTTTATTTAATGAATAATTGTGGGTGAAATTAACTTTCGTTAACTGGGATGTTTTCTATTGATTTTTGATCTTGCTTAAGACTCAAATTCCTTTACAGCTTTGAAACGATGTTTGCCTGGGGTGAAAATTAAGTTCTTGAACTAAAAATTTTCATTTGAAAAACTCATACTGTATCACCAGGGAAATGAAATAATATATATTATCAAATATTTCCCGTAATATTTTGCTTTTAAATTAACAAATATCCTTTTTAAATAACCTCAGATTTAATCATTAAGATATGGAGATAATTATACACGGTAAAAGCTATTTCCAATGAGATAATTTGAAAAATGTAATGCAATAGTGACACAAAACTGATTTTTTTCTTTTCACACGGAAGTCAATGAAATAAGATGTGAAAATAAGGTCAAAATATTGCATAATAAGAGCTAATTTTATGGAAAAAAGTCTCATTTCATTTGAATCTGTTTCAACAACATTTTGAGGGGCAGATAATTTTCAGGAAAAGGATACTTTTCCCTTAACTTGACTTCTTGATGCATAAAAACATTATTGACTGAATAAAAAGGTGACTGATCTGTCTACGTTAGGTATTAAATTCGTGATTTAATAAGTGAAATCTCTGTCGCGTTTTTTTTCACCAGTTACATAAGGTGTCGGGGTACCGAACTTTGTAGCTTATAAGACACGGTAATATTTTCAGAAAAAAATCCGCAAAAGTTGGCCAATAACCATATTATAGCAAAAAATTAAGTACTTAAAAAATTGCTTTTTATAAATTGATGGAAATATACCCCAAACTGACTTTGAATTTCTTTCGAAGAATTTTGTACTTATTTAAATAAAAAGGCGAGAATAGAGATGAGAGAAAAGAAGTTTTTTTTAATACTTAGTTTTTGTCTGATCAAATTCTGGTTTCTGGATTATTTACACTAGGGGTATAAAACCTTAAAAACGAAGCACTGAAAAGCTGAGGTAACTTGTTCTTAAAACAGGATTATATTAAAAAAAATAATAAGGAAATATAACTTTATCAAAAATTAAAGCTGATGGCTTAGGCCATTTAGATTGGCTAATTTTAGAGAAACATTCCGCTATAGTTGCATCTTACTTAACAACTGAAGTTTACTTGATAGCTGAAACTCAGAAGCAAGTGTCAGTGCATGCATTGTGATAACACTGAGGAGAAAAAAAGTAAGAGTAGGCAAACAAATTTTTTCCTATCATTCTGACAATGTTGGACTAACGTTGTGTTCCACACGAATTCACAAGTAAATTGTTTACTAATAGCTGTCAGGCTTAATATTTCGACTAATTTCATGGCGAGTGATTTTTAAAAGTGAAACATACCTGGAAAATTTTCTAAATAATTCATAGTTTTAGACGATTTGTAGCCACATCATAGCCGTTTTGGTGCAAAGGATTCGGGACAGGGCTGAAAAGAGATGGGACAGAAGACACTTATCCCTGGACCCAACTCCAGAGAGGCGCCAAACATATGTGTAATAACCGCAAAACCTTATTAAAAAGGTTCAACATCTATGGGAGAGATAACAACTTTGAGATTGCCTTTGGGCGTTTGTTACTTTCTATATGCTCCTATTTTGTTGCTGGTCTTGTCTTCAAAGGCAAGATAGGAATAGTTTCCAATTTATATGATAATCTCTGCCCAGTACCAGCTTACATGTTAAAGGTGCTTTTCTTGTCTCAGTTCCATAAAATTAATCTAGTTAAACGTTTTTCTCCATGTTCATCCCACCGGCAAGTTATTTGGTAAAAAGGCATGGACAAAACTGTAAATAGAAAACCTGTGCAGATTGTTTGCGCATATCTGGTCGCTGTAAGATATTTGTGGATAGAATCTGCCTTTGGCATAAAAAACTGGCTCTCTAACTGACTGTTCAAATTTTCCTTCTTTAGTTTTATACATCAAATTACCTCTCCGCATTGTTGTAAAACCATCAAACACTTTATAAAAGATTTAATGCTTTTTCCATACCTTACGCTGGAACACCAGGATAACACATCAAGGAAAGAAAGAAAAAAACACGAATATTATGTTACATGGCACTGCCCATTGTCCAGTCAGATTGAAAGTAATTTTTGCTGAACGACAAAAGCTAGCCGATTGTAAATTTTGCTATTTCGTGACGTCAGCGGCCCACGACTTATTAGTTTAGGCGGATATTGAATATTCCGTCTTTGTATCGAAAAATAATTTAACACAGATGCAGTACTTGATTTAAAAAAGAAGTCTCGAAGGAAATCCCTATAGTTCATCATGCATTAGTTTTTATAGTTGTTTGGTCTAGCATACTGGATTATTTATTTATACCTGTAGCAGTTAACACAAATCTGTTCTAAATTTCCTCGCTTAAATTATATCTTTCCCCTGAGTCATTTAAGTGGAATTGCGTAATTCAAGCAATTTTCGTTTGATATCTCAGTTTAGCAAACATGCAAAGCACATAGAACCGAAATTTAAGCTGGATTTGGTGTCTGGACGTTGCTGAAGGTCCGTGGAGTCATACTAGGGTCGACTTTCTTCTATAGGCTTACAAAAAGTACATGCAACCTGGGTTCTAAACATAGCCTTTTTCACGTTCGGTAGAGCTAAGTGTCACACTGTGGTTAATTTGCTCATACGAGCAAAAAAGAGGAAGAAGAAAATAACGCTGAACAGAGGAACCAAGACACTTCAAACTCGTCACATTGTTCTCTTTGAAAAGAGGGCAGGAAATTAAGAGGATCCTTTGTTTCTGTTAAAAAGCTGAGAAGTCAATTCGAAGAAACTTACCGAGGTTAGGATGTAGAAAGTGTCAATACCGGTCTGAGGGAAATATTTAACGTATCGGAACGTAAAAAATAATGACTTAAGGTAAGTAATATTTAAATTGTAGCTTTTAATGGCTATTATGGCTTGCTTACGTTCAATTTCTCTGGTGCAGAAAATGTATTGTGTTCTAGACTACACCGGCTTATCAGGTTTCATATGAACACCCGAAATTACATATAAGTATATACATATGAGATATATACATATTTGAAAGTATAAAATAGGGTCATCAACAGTAAAAAAAAAAAAAAAAAATCAATATGAGAGTCTATTTCAATGAGTGAAATAAATTTTCGTTTTAAATACGCATGTGACAATTTTATTACATGGAAAATGCGCGAGGTCATAAGAGAGGATGCCACATTTAAGCTTTAGTGCTTCTTTTCCGTCTGTAACAAAATTATGTTGAGAAAATTAGGATATATTTGATTAAGAGAGTAAACAGTGTCATTAGGATTCCCGCAGTTTGCCAGAAGGGCATCAGTTTAGTTCCCAGTGCAAGAAAAATTGGGAAATTCAGGATATTCTGTTAAAATTTCTTTAGAGTTTCTTTTCTTCACATTCATTTTGAAATCCCACAGGACGACACACAGATTGTTTATTATTTGGAAAAGAATGTATCATTCCAGCTGTCTATATTTTGTTCAAGATCATTCTAAGTCAACATGCAACGACTTTAAAAATTATATCTTGTGTCGCTAACTATTTTTGGAGAAATATCTGTACATGTATTAGTTAAAATTACTTTTTTTTAATGTTTGGAACCCCCTCCCAGTGTCGTCCCCTACTCTGCTGATTTCTTATAATTTGAATTGTTGATTTTAAAACGATTTTATTTCTTGTAAAATGTGGGCCGTGATATAAACAAGTAGGGAAGACACTTGACACCATTTTGTGAGTTGGTTTATCGTGTTTAAATCTTATTTATGCAAGCCCACTCTCTCCGAGATTACGTGAAGTATGGATGCATCCAAAATCTGTGGGGGCAAAAATCTTCTCAAGAAGTTAGGAAAACTTAGGGAAGAATTTATATGAACATCGAAGGACCTTTTCAGAGAATCCTTAAAATAATGTATCTGGAAAGATTGATCTCGTCCTATGTTTCTGAAAGTATAGTTAAGAACTCAAATTCAGAAAATATCCAAAAGTGGAGTAACACGTATAATATTAGTCACATATTTTATCTTAATAGAGGGACACTGATTTACAGATACATGATATATATATATATATATATATATATATATATATATATATATATATATATATAGAAAGCAGAACTGAACTTTTAACTATGAACTTTAAACTTCATAAAATGTTATTTGTAAACGCATATAATGTTTGGCGCAAGAGGGCGCCGCTAGCACGAACATTATCACGACCCCTCTACTCTGTTTGGGGAGAACATTAAGACTCCCGCTTTGGATTCCGTCGTAGACGGACTACGTTTTTTTTCAATTCTAAATGTAAATAAACTTTAATTGTTCATTGTTATTTACGATGGTTGTTAGTTTATGTTGTGGATGTTTTTATTGCAACCCCGCGCCCCAAACCGCGGTGTCAGAAGAATGGGATGAGGTATGAATTGAAAAATAATCAACGAACACACGACGTGAATCCCCAGCAACGCATTACGATGCAACGGACTCCGAACTGAAGTAAGATCCTTCTATTTTTATGAATTACGATAGTGACTATTTTGTTTCTTCGAATTACGGCTAATTACGATAATTCTATTTATACGGTTTACGAGCATTATTTTATGTTTACGAATAATTACGATTTTTGCTACGATTAACGATTCTAAATGGAAAAAATGAAATTAGCTGATATTCCCCGAATCAAAGCAAACTTGAAGTTTGCTTCTGTTAAATCTATAAAATGTTTGCATAATTTTGTTTATGAAACTGAAGGTGACCGATTAAACCGGAAACGGTTACGAGAATTTTCTGGCTTTGACTACCAGAAAAACAACGAACATTATGAAAAGAAATTAACTTTTGCTGTGAAACACGTTAGGCTTGCGAATTTAATTACAATTTGCAATATTTTATGTATTGATTGTGACGGAAATGAAACTGTTCTCGCTACTCGAATTCTCGATAGCCTATTAGATATTAAAATTCTTCAAAATGATAATTTTGAATCTGATAGTGACGATTCTGACGACGAACACGTGAATGAAGAAATTCGTAGCGAAGTTAGTGAATTAACCCGTTTAGAACCATCAGTAGATAATTTTTCTAAATTTACTATTTCCTATCATAATATCGAAGACAGTTTGAGAAAGTTTGACGGGAAAGATAATTATTCCATCGAAAAGTGGATAACTGATTTTGAAGAAACGGCGGGTATTTGCGCATGGAATGATCTTCAAAAATTAATATTCGTGAAACGATCATTAACTGGATTAGCGAAACTCTTTATTCAAGGTGAATCTGGCTTAGCTTCGTGGGCTAAGCTTAAATTAGCTCTTGAACAAGAATTTGCCTCGAAGTGCACAAGCGCCCAACTCCATAAAATGTTGACGAAACGTCGTTTAAACAACGAATAATCTCTGCAAGAATATTTTCTGGCCATGAAAGAACTAGCAAACAGAGGTAACATCGAAACAGAATCCCTAGATCAATATGTTATAGATGATATTCCCGATAAACCGTCTAACAAAGTAATTCTTTACGGTGCGAAAGATTTAAAAGAGTTCAAGGAAAAATTAGGTATTATCGAAAAAATACGAAATCATACTACGATTCCAACTGAACCAGAAACGACAAAAAAAAAAAAAACATTTCACCCCTCTTTCAGACGTGTCTCCCCGCTTTCAGCGTTGTAAAAACTGCGGTGATAAAAATCATAGTGTCTGCCCATTTAAAGATCGCGGAAGAAAATGTTTCAATTGCAACCAGTTTATGAATGACCACATTTCTGATAACTGTCCGGTGAAAAGTAATAAAACCCCGACTCAAGCCGTGAATATAAGTCGCCGTGTTCCCGCAGAGAAAAATTCTCTTGTACATATAAGCGTCAAGTTGAACTGTAATGAACTGACGGGTATTTTCAACAGTGGTTCCAGTTTGCATGTAATACGATCCGCTTGCTATGAAAGACTGTGTCTACCAGCTATTTCCCCACCCGCCATAAATCTAGTAGGACTAGGCTCTAAGAATGTGTTTACCAAGGGTTCTTTTATGCATAGCGTGGAAATCAACGGTCACTCCTTCGAATTACTGTTTCACGTAGTCCCGAACGAAGCGATAACTTTTGACCTTATTATTGGCACCCCTCTGTTAGATTTCGCTGACGTTATTTTGAAAAAAAGATTCTTTAATCATTCAGAAGCCCTCCAACACGAACAACTTTTTACTGTTGATGGAAAATTTACCCAACTTTGTTTCTAACGAAATAGATTTAAACCACATTAAAGATAAGCAACGAAGAGACACTATTTTTAAATTTGTATCTAAATATACGCCAAACAAAACGGAAACCGTAGATATTTCTATGAAGATAATTTTAAACGACGATATTCCCGTGTGTCAAAGACCTCGACGTTTAGTAATTCCCGAGAAATCATTTGTAGATCAACAAATTAAAGAATGGTTAGAAGCCGGAATAATTAGACCTAGTTGCTCTGATTATGCAAGTCCGATTGTTCTTGTTAAGAAAAAAGACGGATCTACGCGACAATGTGTTGATTACCGAGCATTAAATGTGAAAACAATAAAGGATCGTTTCCCCTTACCGTTAATTGAAGGCGTTCTGGATAAATTACAAGGTGCAAAAATATTCACAACGATTGATCTCCGAAATGGCTTTTTTCATGTCGATGTAGAAGAAAATAGTCGCAAATTTACTAGTTTTGTAACTCCTGATGGACAATATGAATTTTTGAAAACACCTTTTGGTATCTCTAACAGTCCCAGTGTTTTTCAGAGATATATCTTTCACGTATTCCGAAATCTCATTAATGAAGGTATTGTTGTATTGTATATGGATGATATAATTATTCCGTCAGTAGATGAAGAAGAAGGTATTGTTGTATTGTATATGGATGATATAATTATTCCGTCAGTAGATGAAGAAGAAGGTATTCACCGATCACGTCAAGTTTTAGAAGTAGCCTCTCGATACGGATTAGAAATTAAATTGAAGAAATGCCAGTTTTTAATGCAAAAAGAAGAATTCTTAGGTCACGTCATTGAAAACGGAACTGTTAAACCATCTCCGTCAAAAACAGCTGCAGTGCAGAAATTTCCTCAACCAACGACAATTAAGCAGGTCCAAAGCTTTCTAGGCAGGGCCGTTCCTAGGGTAGCTGCCGCCCGTGTGCGAGAATAATTTTGCCCCCCCCCCATACCATATGGATTAATTGAAATTTCTCTGAAATATTTTTACCTTAAATGAAACAACGAATTACAGATTATATTATAAATTCAGTTAATTTTTTAATTTTACAACCTAACATAATAACTATTAATGTATTGATATAATAACTCTCTGGCACTTGATGGCGGCTCATGCGATCTTGCTGGGATTAAAAATGTTTTTAGAGAACCACAAGCCTTCGTTACAAATTCTTCTTTTTCAAGTTTTCTTTTTCTGTATTGGGCCCCAGAAAGCTTTTTTCGATTATCAGACATGTGTAAAAAAATGAGGTTCTTTTCGTAATGTATACAAATATGAACAAAACAATACAGACAAAAAAAAATAAAAAATCGGGCATAGACTGCCAAACAAATTAACTTAAAACCTACCCTAGCATTGAAAACTTATATAACTTTTCAATAAAAGATTGAGCAGTTACTTCATATCCTCATATTGAAAAAGGGCAATATAACTAAAAATAAATAACATAGCTAGATAATTATAAGAAGAATGTAGACAAAAAAACAAACTGAAATCAAGCACTCGGGGCTCCACGCACCAGAGGCAAGATTCTGTAGTAGTGCTGGGTGGAAATAATTGCCGATTAAAGATATTAATTAACATTAAAATTTCCCAGGTTCTTCTACTAATTCCCCAGCATGTAAACACTGTAGAGAAGATAGACACCACTTAAATGTTTTTATAAATGATGAGGACCAATATTTAAAAATTAACAACAAATATTTATTACACACATAAACAATTAAATTACAGTATTAAAATGATTATTCAAATAACTACATGAATAATAAATAATGTGCTAAAATGATTAATATTCTTTCAAATAACAAATTGGGTCCTCACCTGATTAACATGTAAAGGTATGTATCATTTAAGGGATATTTAATTTAAATTTAATTAGTAAAGATTGTACTGCCAACAACATAATAGTAGAGACTGACTTACCCCAATTCGGCTAGCTAAGATGACATCATTGGGATAGTGGCAGGGTGGACTCGAGAGTCCACCACAAGGCAAGCCCGTAGGCTATTCGCCCTCTGCACACCTTTCGCTCCCCAATCTCGCTCCGTTCTTCTATATCTCTCAAAAACTTTCTCTCTATCTCCGTATCATTTCTACCCCTTAATATTTATCTCAACTTTTTGCATATAAGTTTCCACCTTCCAATCACAATATTTTCTTCTCCACATAAACTCCACCTACGTCTTAAAACCCTTTTCTAGTGGCCCTAATATTTCTCTTTTATTAAAATCACACTTCTCATTGGACCTATACTGAACATTTTCATATTCTTTCACATTTTTCCCCTGTTCCTTTCTACATTTTTCTTATATTTTATTTTCTAACACCTGGTCAGTTTTATAACATCTTTTCCTGACCATGATCCGACAATACTGCTACTGTTGCGTAAATTTCACTATAATCCTTTCAATTCCTATTCCTTATTCTAAAAGGGCTTTTCGACTGACCCTCGTCCAACGCAAATCTTTTATCATGGGGCTTTTGACTAACCGCGATTCTACTTTACTACTGAGCCTTTTCTTATGGGGCCTTTATATGGGAGCGGCGGCTATTTCCAAACCTTCCCCTCTCTACCATAAATATATTTTTATTGCTTACGTTTCCCTTTTCTAACAATCTTTTAAACTTATGTAAAAGGCCTTTTCTTATGCTGACCACTACAGCCGCCTCAATCTACCCTTCCTCTGCGTATACAATTTTTATAGCTGACCCTTTTCTTAATTCTTATTCCCCTTCACAACGCTTCACAATGGATAAAAGAATCTTGAAATGGCTTGCAACTTTTAACAAATCTCCGAAAACGTTTTGCTGGCTTAAAGAGCCAGCAGTAGTGCGGAACTAAACCAGAAATCGAGGTAACCAACTGGTCTCGCCATCAGGGAGCCTAACCAAATCAGTTACCTCAAGGGGAACTTTCTTAATAGGATGCAGGTATAACCAAAAGACATCCTAAGGCCCCGAGATCCCCATAGAAACAGGTAGTCAAGAGCAAAGGAAAAGACACGGACAATTTGCAGTAAGGGCTCAACACACCATATATGTAAGTACACATATAATCCTAATGAAAAGACAAAGATGCATACATACCCTAACTCAGTGAGTGACGGTATGGCGAAACAGCATCCAATTTTTACCCTAGTAGTTACGTCACTGTAGCAACACCACAGCGCCACACCCCAATGAAGTTAAAAAAGATATGAAAACAGAAACCCTATCCAAAACGTCTTTAAAATATACCTGAGACTAAATGCCATTTTTTTAAAACTTTTAAATTGCCGAAATTATTAGGGACCAGGATGTTCTACAATTTTTAAAGAGTAAGAATATAGATAGCATACACACGTTTGATTTTGAAAACATTTTTACTAGTATTCCCCATGATAACTTAATGAATATCTGCTCAGAAATTTATGATGGCTATCTGGATAGTACTTTAATCTTAAAATGTGACTGGATTGATTTATGTAAATTTAATATTTTTGAAAACTACCTCTTTAATGGCATGAGTTTCTTTAAACAGATAAAGGGTATCCCAATGGGTAATAGCTTTTCTAGTGCCTTTGCAAACATTTTCTTGCATTCTTACGAAACTAAATTTCTTAACTCAAATAATGTTACCAGAATTAGGTATATTGATGACCTTATAAATTTTAACTGTAACGATTTCGAATTTCTTAATCAAATCTACTCAAAGGAACTAACTTTAAACAGGACTAATGAAAATAATCATTTTGCGACTTATCTGGATATAAAAATTAAAATTCAAAATAACGAATTCGAAATTGGGATTTATGATAAAAGGTTAGATTTTAACTTTGAGGTTATCACGTTTACCAATTTCCATAGTAACTTGAACTATAAAATTTATTATAATATCTTTTACTCACAACTATACAGAATAAAAAACATTTGTAATAACGCTGAAGATTTTTTGGAGGCATGCGACATTTTCGAGGAAATCCTACGTAAGAACACTTTTCCTCATAATTTCAGCAATTTAAAAGTTTTTAAAAAATGCCATTTAGACTCTGGTATATTTTAAAGACGTTTTGGATAGGGTTTCTGTTTTCATATTTTTTTAAACTTCATTGGGGTGTGGAGCTATGGTGTTGTTACAGTGACGTAACCACTAGGGTAAATATTGGCTGCTGTTTCGCAATTACCGTCACTCACTGAGTTGGGTATGTATGCATCTTTGTCTTTTCATTAGGATTATACGTCTACTTGCATATATGGTGCGTTGAGCCCTTACTGCAAGTTGTCCACGTCTTTTTATTTGCTCTTCACTATCTGTTTCTATGGGGATCTCGGGGCCTTGGGATGTTTTTTGGTTATACCTGCATTTGGTTATCTCGATTTTTGGTTTAGTTCCGGCACTACTACAGAATATTGCCTCTGGTGCGTGGAGCCCTGAGTGCTTGATTTCTGTTTGTTTTTTGACTACATTCTTCTTATAATTATCTAGCTCTGTTATTTATTTTTAGTTATATTTGTTCTTTTCGTAAAGAAATTATAAAAAAGGCGGATGTAAGTTAAGCTGTTTCTCTATAATGATTGACTTTTGCAAAGAAACGTTCCAAATCGATTTTATTTTAATTTTGTTCATATTTTAAATAGAATTCCCCCTACGTTTAATAAAAAAATTGTATTTTCCCGATTTCTGAAAAAAATTGCCATATTTCACGCACCTGTTAAAAAAATAAGGTGATGCAGTTCAAAAATCTAAGTATACACTGGTTCCCGTAGTATATGTTTAACATTTTCAAAATAAAAAAAAACATTTAAAATAGAATTAAGCAATGAATCCAAGCGTTTTTTTTGCAAAACAAATATCAAACCATAAATGTATTATTTCAATTTCTAACCGCTAACCGCGCAAAAGAAAAAATATCATCAAGTTTACTTACCTGGGAAATATTTTTATTAGTCAGCAATCACAAAATCGAGCACAAAAATTAGAGACAAAAAGCTTTGTTTTTCAGTTGTTGAGATGGACACGTTCAAAATTAATCTAGTGCAAACTATCCCGATCCGTGTGTTTATAAGCTCAGGGCATAAACGAGTATTTTCCTGAAACTTGACAAAAACTGCCCGCACCGACGCGATTTGATGGGATGATGGGTTAAAACGTGTTAAAACAGAAACGAACAATGTATCTCCCAAATAGTTGCTACGTGGAGTAGCGTTTTTAAAACCAATGTGGTTTTGTTTATTTGCAGTTATACTTGTAAAATGCATTTTTACAAGTATAACTGCAAATGTAGTTACCTAGCATAATGATAATATTTTTATATTGATTATTTTACTAGTAAATTAGTTTTAGATTTTTTTTAACCGGGAGGCTGACTTCCGCCCCTCTTGACTTGCCGCCCGCGTGCCCCGCACCCCTGGCACCCCCGGGTTGGAACGGCCCTGTTTCTAGGCCTCACGGGATATTTTCAAAATTTATCCCTGGTTACTCTACTATCGCAAAACCTTTGAGCGACTTGCTTAGAAAACCTGAAAAGTTTATTTTTGGTTCAAACCAACAAGAAGCATTTTTTGCGATTAAAACAATATCTCGCTACTGAACCCGTTTTGAGCATATTTACGCAAAGCAGAAAACTCGAAGTGCACACTGACGCTAGCAAACATGGATACGGAGCTGTGTTATTGCAAGAAGATGAAAATGGAAAATATCACCCCATCCATTACATGAGCAAGAAGACGTCGCAAGCTGAAGAGAAGTATTTCTCGTACGAATTACAAGTTTTCACAGTTATTGAAGCATTAAAGAAATTTAGGAATTACTTGCTTGGTTCGAAAATTGCAATTGTAACGGACTGTGCCGCTTTCCAGATGACTATAGGCAAAAAAGACCTTTCCCCGAGAATTTCACGATGGTCATCATTCCTGAGAGAATTTGACTGCGAAGTTATTCATCGGTCAGGAGCACAGTTAAAACATGCTGATGCGCTAAGTCGCAACACTGTGCTAATCATTTCAAATACGGACGACGTAACCGCCAAAATTAAAATTTCCGAAGAACGAAATGAAGACATCCAAACGGCCAAAACCCTAACAGAAAAAGAGAAAGACGAAGATTTTGCCACTAATGGTGTATTTTATAAGTATCTTAATGTAACGATGAAAGAGAGAGGAAAAATGAAGGAAGAAGAAAGAAAGAATATTCCCAAGATGCAAGAAAACCAGAAATCCTACAAGAAAAGAAAAAAATCATGCAAGTATAAGATAAGAAAATCATGTGCAATTAAATGTACGCAGTACAGAACAAGAATGAAATTAAGACCGAAAACCCTTGGTCCCTACAAAGTGACCGATGTCAAGCCCCACGACCAGTACGGTGTCATCAAGTTCGAACAACATGAACGTCCTAACATCACGTCTTCTGCTGCCGACTACACAAAGCCAGGGCATCCCTACTATCCTGATTTAGACGACTGGCATGACATACCCGCTATCCCGATTCAGACGACTGACAAGGTATCCCGCCATCCGATGTCCTCACCAGAGTATCCCCTGCATGGTCCTGTGTACTCGATGTCAGCACAAGAGCATCTCCTGCATGGTTCCGAGTACCCGATGTCAGCACAAGAGCATCCCGTGCATGGTCCTGTATACCCGATGTCAGCACCAGAGCATAGTCCCGTGTATTGTGAGTGTGTTCCATTTTATTTCTTTTTCAGAGACTGTCTGTGCCTATTGCTTAATGTCATCCGAGGCCGCATGACAGCTAGGATGGCCGATCTATAGAAAGCAGAACTGAACTTTTAATTATGAACTTTAAACTTCATAAAATGTTATTTGTAAACGCATATAATGTCTGGCGCAAGAGGGCGCCGCTAGCACGAACATTATCACGACCCCTCTACTCTGTTTGGGGAGAACATTAAGACTCCCGCTTTGGATTTCGTCGTAGACGGACTACGTTTTTTTTTCAATTCTAAATGTAAATAAACTTTAATTTTTCATTGTTATTTACGATGGTTGTTAGTTTATGTTGTGGATGTTTTTATTGCAACCCCGCGCCCCAAATATGTATATATATATATAATTTATAATTGAAAGAGAAAAACCAGTATGAGCTCTAAAGCTACTACAGCCAGGAACCAAAAACATGAAAAGATAAAATTGAAAGAGGTTTTAGACAATATCTCATCATCAGTGGTGTCAATATTGTCTAAAAACCTAACGGACTGCTTCAGATAAGTATGATCTATACAATAAACATACTCAGACACCATACAGTCCACGAAAAACAGAAGAATTGAATTAAGAGTTACTAACCATATAACACCAAGACTGGCGCTAGACAGAGTGGAAGTTAAAAATAAGTAACCGCAAGATGACTGACGTCACAAAACTTGCAACCATGGAGATTATAGAAACACAGAAACTGACCTACTATGGATACTGTGTTTTAGGACTATTAATCCTTTATTAATTTAGTATTTTATTTTTATTACTGAGAGTTATTTATCTTATTTTTATTTTTACTTTATTTTTTTTATTTTATTTTTATTTTTTTATTTTTAGTAGTTATTTTTCCTAATATATATATTAGTTTCTAATATATATATATATATATATATATATATATATATATATATATATATATATATATATATATATATATATATATATATATTAGTGGAGTTAACGTGTAAAACAGTCAGTGAGCAGTACACACTGGAAAGCTTTTGGAAGAAAAGGCTTTAAGACCAACATGATCTGTACAACAATATTCTCATATCGTCACGTGGATGCAAGAACTAGGTAACTCCAAAAAAATTACTTTTGAGATATCTTATTTATAGCTAGATTACATAAGAAGGGAATGCAATAACTAGAAAACTCACTTTGCTGCTAACCTAATGCCATCTATTGGCTAGTGTAATAATTAGACAAACAGAACGACGAGTATTTTATCACTGGAAGAGGTAAACATTTGAGATCTTCAAGAACTTGAAGAATCGAGTTACCTAGTTCTTGCAATCAGGTGACTATATGTTTCTTGTCAATCTCTTTGAACGGTCTTGGCTATGACTTTTGGTACCTGAATCTGGGGATTTAAGTTCCGTGACAAACATGGTTACTTGTAGCCTTTCGGAATAACCTTTAAGGGCTCAAGTGCCCCTCTGTTCACCCCTCTGTAACAAAAATTAACGTAGTGCTGTAAAACCATCCAACCAGTCCCCCCCTCTCTCCCCCCTCAATCCAGCTACCGATTACTGTCCCCCATATAATAGCAGAGACAGAGAGAGCAAAAAAGATAAAATGTTGTGCTACTAACTTTTCCTCGGAACTAATTTTTTTAGAGTAATATTTGAACACAGTTTGTTATGTCAGCACAGATTGGTAGTTCCCTTACCTTCGTAGCATAAGGCATGAACTTCTGTTTCCCATGCCGACTGTTTCGCTTCTTTTTTCAAAGTACACATATTGTTTTCAATGAGGTGTTTGACTTGATTCAGATGTTGCTAGGTAAGTATTTAAATAGTGTGTGAAATTTCCGTTCCCTCCTATTTGTCTTAATCTGCATTCTCACTTGAGTCATGTCACCGTATCGAGTATCACATTGCACCAATCAGATCATGCATGATACAAAACAATGGTACGATGCCTTGTACCTATCGTATCCTTATTATTTCCCTAATCATTTTCTCTCCCCCCCCCCATAGCCCATCTGTATCATTATCTCCACATTGTGAATGAGTCATTCCGCGGAAGCGTAATACTGTATGTATACCACGTATCATATCTCTGATGTTACGGCGAAAGACCGACTCGTGGCTTGGATGTATCAGCGTTTCAAATTTTGATACACCGATGCGTTTAAGAACAAGTCTTCGCTTGCCTGATAGGGATTCAAATCTGGGCGATGACCCAATAGCTAGAGTGGCAGTCTTCGCAACTCTAGTCTGCGGGCTCGAATCCCATGATAGGCATGGGTGTTCAGGGACGTTCAGAATTGATTTTCAACTGAAGTTCCAGGTCAATTTAGCCCTTGTGTAGCAATTGGTGACCATTACGCTACCAATCAACCTGCAGAACATGATACAAATCTTGACACGGAGCTGTTAAAGTTGTAAGTGTGGATGAACCGTTAGGGAAAAAATCCAAGAGGTATTTCTGACAACGAACTATATGTTCGAAATAAACTATCATCAATAGGATTTTAAATAAAAATATACTGTTTTTGCGATTTCTTAATAGTTATGCATTTGACACAGGAACACATAGTTTCAGAAAATCCACAATAAAGATAAAGGAATGTCAAACTTTATTGGTTTATTTTTATTGTGGATTGTGTTGCGTTTTCCGCAAGTTTATTGTAAGCAGGGTCAGCCTTAAGCCAATTGGACCTATTAGATCCAATCGGCCCCCTCACTGTGAAAAATTAAAAGAAATATCTACAATTCCTTGCTACAAATGAAAGAGCTACCGACTTTCCAACTGTATATGTATCTTTAAAGATATTTTCTAACAATTCCTGTAGCCTTGGGGTTGGAGATGGGGGGGGGGGGGAGAAACTTTTCTAGAATAAAATTAATTAAAACATACCTTGACGTCAATAATATTGAAGGAGAGATTAAACAACCCCTCAATACTTTCTATAGAGCATGAAGAAATAAGGAAATTAAAATTCGATCTAATCATAAATGATTTCGCTGGTAGATTAAAAAAAAAAAAAACTAGAAAAAATTGTTAATACTCGTAAATGTTTTTGTTTTGCAAATAAAATCTTTCTAGTTTAGCTGCTTTTTAGTTTTTGTTTTCCTACCAATATAAATAAAAAATAAAAGAAACATGACCGCCTTCATATTTTTGTCTCTTAGTTTCACATTAAATTTTTATCATTTAATGCACATTAGCATTTTGAAGAGCCCCGCTGAAGATTCTGCAATTGGGCCCCGCAAGGACTAGGGCTGGCCTTGCCTGTGTGTTATAATTATGATATAGATTTAAGATTTATTTCATAAAAAAACAAACTATGAATTCTGTGCTCAGATGGCAAAATGTTATAGGAAACTTTTCTTAAAAAAATTGAGTTTTTCACATTCCGGATTCTCGTTCGCCGATATTTTCTATTTCCTGTAACGACTGTAAGTAATAGCCAAATATTTTTCTGAAACATTGGTACCACGTTTGCTCATTTAAAATAAAATACTAATTTTTCATGACATCTTGCATCTTAGAATTGCTGTCACGTAAATTTCTTACAACATTTTGCCATCTAAGCACAGAATTACTCCTTTCATTCTTTAGATATTAAATCTTCAACAATTTTAAAAGATATTTTTTTAAAGCATTTCCAAAACCTTACTGTATTCGCATATTACAACACAACACGATGGTATACGCTGAAAAAGCGATGCTTACCCTGAAAATCTTTTCTAGAAGAAGTGAATTTTATTTACGTGACTCACTATTGAAACTGATCCTCACCAATACTCTGTTTCTCACTGGAAACTTTTAAGATTCTGTCCTCAGAGACAGTTAAGGGAAATCTAGACTAGTATGAAGGGTACAAAATATTCTGAAGGAAGTCTAGTTGAAAGTGAACTGTACTTACGTGAAATGTGTTGAAAAACCGTGAAACACATATTACACACTTCTCGCTATTACAGTTGAGAAGATTATTTTCTGTGAAATTCTGCATATTAACCGGAAACTTTATGATTAACTGCTATAACGAGGAAATAGTTCTCATTCCAAGAAACTCGCTGTAACCGAATAAAACTGCTTTGACCGTGTTTTTATCTTATATATACCACTTGTTTTTACTTTGTCTGCACCCTATTTCTTCCTAACTGCGCCGAGGTATTTGATATGTGGGGCTGTCAGTAATTACTTTCGGGGTAGGCAAAATGGGATGTCATTTATGAAGTCTTCTGAGTTGTGCGAGTTTCTGGTTATATGCGGTCGGAGTGAGTATGAAGGTCTCAGCCGTGCTACGTGAAGTCACGGTCGGGAGGGGCAGCCACTCCCGGAACAGCCTGACGTTTCACGGACACCAGTCTCTTTTACCACATTTGGCACAAAATCGCTAAATGGCTTATGCCCAGAAATTCTCATGCAAAATTGCGAGATGTTAGTGTTTCATTAAGATTAGTATGTTATTAGAAGGATAGGAAAACAGATTGAATGGTAATCTAGACAGCTGACAAGAAAACGGGCAAAAATATTTAAATATCAAAACTAATTTTTAGAGTGCATAATTCGCGATATCGTGAACCTATCAGAGTAATATATTTTTACACATTTTTAATATCATCTTTTAATAAATTTCTAAAAAATTGCATGTTAAGATTTGGAAAGACTACATTTAGAAATAAAAATTTTAAACATATTTGATTCTTCAACTCGAATGTTTTCTCAAAAAGCAAGAAATTTGAAAGCTGAAAATATAGATGCATTTTATCACCATTTTGTTCGAGTAGCGCAGAAAAACTCTTTTATAATGTGAAAGTGTAATACGTTAATGCAGAGAAATATACATACTTTTAAAGTTAGCAAAATCTTTATTCAAGGCTTGATATATTATTATTTTTGTCATATTTTACATGGATGTAACATATGCATGATATCCAAGCTGGTATAATTGTATTGGAAATAAGACTTGGTCTGCTGTGACCAGTTTAATTATAAATTAAAATTGTTGCTTTTTTTTTAATGCAGTAGGTACTTGCCTGAGAACATTCGCACAGGCATTCAGCCCGATCTAGTTGGCCTCTATATTACGAGAGTGACTTATAGGTGAACTAACTTCTCTTCCTACGAGCGGACAACACAGGATCGTCCATGCCCTGTTTAGGAATTGAACCCGAGCCTATTGCGTGGAGGATCCGTATACTAACCACTGTACGATGTGGATGACAGATTGTTATTTAAGTATTATATGTAAGTACTAGCTGAATGCCCGTGCTTCGCTACGGAGTACATTCAAATTAAGTACAAAGGTCAATGTATGCAATTAATGCTTATATATATATATATATATATATATATATATATATATATATATATATATATATAATCGTAACGGATATTTTTATAGACAAAATAATGTAGAAGAAAATATTCAAATTAAATACAACGGTCAATGTATGCAATTAATTTGTAAGTTTACAACTCATAAAACATACTAATTTGAATTAAATTCTTAAAACACTTCCATTTCAATTAGTCTAGTGGTTAAATTTTATCTTTTACCGTATTTTAATATTTTTTTGTCAATTTATATCGTTGTCATGCACGTGAAGCAAAATTAAATTAAAGTATCACAAAAAGAAAAGAAATCACGGGATCAGCATTTAATAAATTAAATTCTAAAAATTAGCCAAAATTCATAAAATGGAGGTAAAGATTCGAAAAAAAATTCATTTTAAAGGAATTTTTTATGATCTTTCTCTTGACATAAATTTTATAACCCTGAAATTATTATTTTAAATGCAAACTTTAAAAAATGCTACAAAATAGCTTAAAAATTTAATTTAAAAAAATCTAAGAAGAATTTTTCAAAAATCTTTATTAGTGCACCTCTACACTATGAGAAGAATCGCCATGCGAAATTTCAGCCCTTTAGGTCCAGAGGTTTGGTCTGTGCGTTATCAGTCAGTCAGTCAGTCAGTTACGGAAATGTTTTATATATATAGATTATATGTAAGTTACTTTTAAGATGACAATGTACATTTTTGTTGCTTTCAACAGGATATTAATGCTAATATTTGTGCAAAAGTTCAAATGGAGATGATGTGCTCTTAAGGACTACTGACAAACTACAAACAAACTACTCTAACTACTGACAAAATAAAAGTGAGAATGCATTTAGGATTAACCCTTAGCTTACGGGGCCCATTTTTTTGGATTCCTTCTTTAGAACGGAAAATTTCCTACCCCCTTTGTAAGAACGCCCATTAAGGGGGTTATATATATATATATATATATATATATATATTGTGAAGAATAGGAAATTCTTCAAGCAGTCAGTCGTGTGAATATTGGATGTGTCTTTGTCACCCCTGTCCTTGGCAACAAAGGGGGGCGCGAACTGGGTTGAACCCTGGTGTCAAGCTAACTGACTGATGGTCATCGCCGGACTGAGGGCGGTATTTCCTCCCCTTGTCTACTGGCAAGAGAGTGTCAGCTGGCGACAAAGGCCACACACGTAGAGTCCGGCATTCTTCATGCACAAAAGTGCGGTTCGTTACGCTAAGCCTCGGCGTGAGAAATTCTCGAATGTTGGAAATAGCTGATGTCACTGATTTCAGCAAATCAACGTCGAAACACAAAAACCAACGCATGATAGGACGAAATATGTTCCAGGGAGGTGCTTGGAGTTTTCTTGGAGAACCTCGGACCGAAAAAGAGGCAGAGAGACTTGAGATCTACTCTCAGAAGGTGACTGATACCTGCGGCCTTGGGCCAGATTACATTTTTGGGAACTTTGAATCCCGGGCTTAGTGCCGTTTCATATAGTCAGTGAACTCTGACTGTTTGGGGAAGAAGTTTAACTCCCCGGTGCCTTAGGGCGATTTTGACATTAAAATTTTGGTGTAACTGAAGTGTACATATTGTATATAATTAAATACATAATTTTAAAACCTAAACTCCGTATCTTGAATTAATCTATGCCCAGCTACCTGGGAGAAGTGTTCATATCGTCACAGTCTTATTATATAGATTAATTAAAGTGGTGGCAGCGGTGGGATCGATCCCTCCACCTGAAGATTCCTGTGAGTAGTAATTTATACAGAGTTTTGCCAAGTTGGGCGTTCCAATCTACTTTCTTCGAACTGTGATTCCTGTAAATAGCAAGTTGGATTATTTTGCTGAACCTGCCTTGTGCGTGTCTACTTGTCGTCAAACTCCAATTCCTGTGAACTGAAAGTTAGAGAGAATCGTCGAGTGGTGCTTTCCTGTCTGCAATCTACTAGACTTTGTTACGTAGTGCACGAAATCTTCCTGACGTCCCGCTTCTTCAATTAAGGCTAACTGTTTGCAACGTTAAACAGAACCATTGTGGTCTTCTGTTCCGTCTTCATGCTGATCATCAAGAGCAGTCGTCAAAGCAGTGAGTACTATATGGTTTTCATTTCTCTATTGGGTTACTGAGGCAATTGAATAATAGTGTTCTTTTTTTTGTGTGTCATTCAACTTAAATCATTGCTAGTTGTGTTTCATAGATAAAGTTGTGTTTAAATATACTAGTAAAACAAATCTTAAAAATAACAGAGTAAAATAATTTAGTTTTGTATAATATAAAAGTGCATTTGAATGTGCAAAGTTATTTAGTATATCATAATTGAATTTAAGCTTAAACTGTAGTGAGCTAATTAAATTTTTGTGTGTTTTGTGTTAGAATTGTTGTGTGTAAAATTTAGGGTAAGGTTAAATTCTCTAACTGAAATCATGGCTTATTTATCTAAAGCCCTTAAGGCTGATTTGGTTTCACTCGCGGAAGATCTTGGAGTTTGTGCCAATTCCGATATGAACAAAAACGAAATTAGGAGACTAATAATGTCAGATGAGGGTTATGATGAAGAAAACGCGAAAGCAATGTTAGAAGCGATTGAACGTGAAAACCAGTTAAAGTTTGAGAGAGAGAGGGAACAGCGCGCTTACGAATTGGAGAGACTCAAAATAATAGGCTCAGGAAGTGGTAGAGTGTCAACTCCTGAACCGTTAGAAAACTCTCTAAGGAGATCTTCTCCAGAAATGAGGAGGATGATGCCGAAATTTATTCTAGAGGAGACAGACATAAGTTTGTTTTTGGCTATGTTTGAGCTCCAAGCTAAAAATCTTGAGATAGATGAAGCAGAGTGGGCAACCCAAATTCTTTCGTTATTGCCGCTAGAAGTAGGTCAGATTGTTTTACGTGAGTCAGAACAAGACTCAAGAGATTATAAGTACGTAAAGAAAATCTTGCTAGACCGTTTTAAACTGAGTCCAGATACCTTTAGGCAGAAATTCCTGCAACACACCCGCAAAGCAAATTCGAGGTGGAAAGATTTCGCTTATGAATTGCAGAGCTATTTTAATGGGTGGATTGAGGGGCTAGGAATAAATACTTTCGAGGCTTTGAAACAACTCGTGATTGCGGACCAAATTAAGAGACGCGTAAATAGCGAGGTGCAGGAACACTTCTTAGATGAATGGGGGAGCATTGTTTCACCTTCAGTGTTAGCCGAAAAACTGGATCGTTACGAGTCAGTAAGACAAGGTAAACGAATCACAAATAATGGAAGGAAGGAATTTCAGGTGCGAAAACAAATTGATTTGGGGTTTAGGAATGAGGGGAAAGCCAAACCAGAAAAACAAGTTGATGGGCAATCTACCTCCCCAAGCAAAAACTCATATTTAAAATATGAAACAAAATTTAAAGAGTTTGATAAGCGAAAACCTCTTCGCTGTTATGAATGTAATTCGGAGGAGCATTTACGTCCAAAGTGTCCTTTCCGAAAAAAGAGAGATGCGGAGACTCTGAATAATATTGAACAAAACGATGATGTGGACAAATGGTTGAAACCATATTTGAGTGTGGCCAAGGTCAATGGCGTCCAAACTCAAGTCTTACGAGATTCGGGAGCCACTTTTGATCTGGTCTCACAGAAGTACGCACCGCCAGAGACCTTTACGGGCGAAGTCGTTTGGGTAAAACAACCCCTTGACACGGAAGCAAAATGCCTCCCTGTGGCCAGGATAGAGTTAGAAGGGACATTCGGGCGCGTGACCACAAAGGCCGCTGTGTTCGATAATTCGCTAAACCAAGACAGGTACATTTTGGGGAATCGTACTTTTGCTCTTCTTTGTGAAGGCGCAGGAAAAGGGGGTGGAGTTCAGGAACTAAACGCCGTCGCGCGCTCGCAAAGCAAATCGGAAGAGAAAGAATCCGGGGTTGAGCCAGCTGATAACGTTTCTGAGCCGGCTATTGTTCTCCGTGCAGAGGTTCCGATCGAGGAGAAAATAGACTTACAGTTAGAGGGGGGTAATTTCGAGTCAAGTGACCCCTACCCACCGAGTCGTACGCCGTCAGAGTTAAATTCTGCACAAAGGAGGTCTGGGGATTTAAAGGTGATTGAGGAGAAATTGAAGGCTGATGCGGAGAAAATCGTTCAGGGACCATGCGTGACCGAAAACGTAGTCTCTCCGTACACGTTAGGGCGGGAAAATGCTCTAGAAAAGATAAGCGTTAAAGCAAAAGGAAGCGTTATCCTCAAGAAAGGCGATCGTGATGAGTTACAAATATCAGAATTGAGAAATCTGGAAAACTTCCTGTCAGAAGGTGGGGAAAATAACGAATATACTGTGTCCAGCTATTTGTGAAATTTATGTATCGTATCTTTGGAATATAACACGTAAATCAGCTGGTAGAATGTCGCCGATAGATCAGTCACTATGTTCGGATCTAGTCGATTTATTTAGGAGCCAAAAGAAATTCCATGTTTTGATAGGAATTCACAATTATCACAAGTGGGCTCATAAGTTCATTCTTTGTGCTCGACCTAGAGCCCTTGAAAGATTGTTAGGAACTGGTAAATGTTTTGTTCAGCTGTCGTGCAACTTTTCATGTTTTAATTACGTAATTCTCTATATGTATTTTGGAACCTTCGATTACCGTGCAAGAAACGCGGGTTTTAGTATTGGATGGTGTGAAATAGCGTGCGAATTAGTCTTAACTAACTTAAGAGACATGCTTACTCCGTATGTAAGGGAGAAGAATTCGCGAATGAAAGTGCGTTGCTTTAAAGAAACGTGCATTACCTCCGGATTCGACTTGGTCGAGATCTCCAGTGACCATGTGGAGACTCCCGTCGGTTTTGACAGAGAATCGGGGATGAGTGTGAAAATTATTTTGTATAAAATTAATTATCTGTCTGAACGTGTTGGTATAATTATCAAAGTCGGCGGAGTTGCCAAAGTGAATGTGAATGTTTCATTCTTGAATACAAACTGTGAACCCTATAGAGATGTACCGGCAGAGCTTTTACCGGACTCACCCACCGAATTAAGAGGTATAACTCGTGTCTCTTCCTTTGTAATCTCAAATGCAGATATTTTGTCCTCTGTGACCAATGGTAAATTGTTTATAAACGTTGAAGGCATAAATTATTTCCTACGAGGCAGATCAGATCTTCCAGTAGATCTGAGTTACTTTACTTGGGACAATAAAACCTGGATTAACGAGTTATCAGCAGATCGGAAGGGATTGTTTAAAGCTGGCAAGTTAGGTGTTATCACGTTGATTGTAGAAAGTGAAGGGTTTAAGGTTAACCGTTCTAGACTAGGAGGCCGATCTCTCTTCTTTTATGCATTATTTTATCAAGATGATTACCTGAAAAGCGTCCTCGAACTTCGGGACACTGGACCTCGTAGTATACGGATAAGGCATACGCTTATTTACGGCGGTACATTCAGCCGCATACATGACCCTCCGTTAGAGGAATTCACTAAACTCTATAAAGTTTCTGTGAAGGGTAAAATTCCGTGTATAACAAAATTTCCCGTACTTTATTCGCCAGATTTCAAGCGCGAATTCATTATACAATGTGATGCCTCTGATGTTGCGATCGGGGTAGTACTAACACAAATGTTTGGGGCAGTACAATATCCTGTCTTGTATCTTAGTCGGAAATTTAGCCCAGCTGAGAAGAATTACTCGAAAATAGAACGGGAGTGCGCGTCGATAATTTTCGCGGTTCTGAAACTACATTTTTGTTTAGATGGTGCAAATTTAAAAATCATAACGGACCACAAACCATTGAAGTGGTTAAAAAAATCACACCGGCACGAATTCCAGGATTCTTCGGTGGTCCTTAATTCTGCAACCGTATAACTTTACTATTGAACACCGGGCTGGAAAGTTTAACCAGAATGCAGATACGCTTAGCCGTATGTCTTGCGAATGAAGGTGTAAATAGAATTAGTTCTTACAACCATTGTACTTGAAAGTGTGTTTTTTTTTGTTTTATTTTTTTGTGTATTGTTATTTATGTTTATTTAGGTTAGTTAAAGTATAGTAGTGTAAATTATGTGCTTAAATTTGCTTGCCTCAGAGCTCAAGTGTAGAGGTGGAAACACATATATGTACCACACTGTATCCCCGAACTATGATGTAAGGGTGGGGGAGGCTGTGAAGAATAGGAAATTCTTCAAGCAGTCAGTCGTGTGAATATTGGATGTGTCTTTGTCACCCCTGTCCTTGGCAACAAAGGGGGGCGCGAACTGGGTTGAACCCTGGTGTCAAGCTAACTGACTGATGGTCATCGCCGGACTGAGGGCGGTATTTCCTCCCCTTGTCTACTGGCAAGAGAGTGTCAGCTGGCGACAAAGGCCACACACGTAGAGTCCGGCATTCTTCATGCACAAAAGTGCGGTTCGTTACGCTAAGCCTCGGCGTGAGAAATTCTCGAATGTTGGAAATAGCTGATGTCACTGATTTCAGCAAATCAACGTCGAAACACAAAAACCAACGCATGATAGGACGAAATATGTTCCAGGGAGGTGCTTGGAGTTTTCTTGGAGAACCTCGGACCGAAAAAGAGGCAGAGAGACTTGAGATCTACTCTCAGAAGGTGACTGATACCTGCGGCCTTGGGCCAGATTACATTTTTGGGAACTTTGAATCCCGGACTTAGTGCCGTTTCATATAGTCAGTGAACTCTGACTGTTTGGGGAAGAAGTTTAACTCCCCGGTGCCTTAGGGCGATTTTGACATTAAAATTTTGGTGTAACTGAAGTGTACATATTGTATATAATTAAATACATAATTTTAAAACCTAAACTCCGTATCTTGAATTAATCTATGCCCAGCTACCTGGGAGAAGTGTTCATATCGTCACAATATATATATATATATATATATATATATATATATATATATATATATATATATATATATATATATATATGTGTGTATGTGAGATAATAACAATTCACCATTATATATCTAATACATATTTAATACTATCCTTGTTTCCTCTCAATAAAGTACCGTCCCTTCCTTCTAATTGCGACCTAGGAATTAACGAACTAACCATCCAAATTACCCCTTAGTGCACGCGCGTTAAAGATATTTGTAAACATGAATCAGCACCACGTGTTGTTTTCGCCACGGTGCGCTTTTCGGAACATCATGCGACCCTTATGTAATCAAGTCTGATGCCCAATTCTAGCCAATAAAAAGATTTCTCCACGGTAAGTACCCCTACACTTTATAACCTTCTGCAAAAGATTTCGGCGTACACTTTATTGTCTGTCGATGTCTTGTCCTGGTGTCGTCCTAGCTCTGCTTCCTCGCTTCTCTTATTAACCTTGTTCTGTTTTCGCGCTGCTCCGCTACTGTCCGATATAACGATGTAAAATCTGCCTTCTGAATGCGCCCCGGCAGGGACCGGTGGCGTTGCTATTGTGTGTGTCCAGTTGTCAAGATACCTGTGTTTTGCTGAATAATATTTGTCTACATTATAATCCGGAATAAAATAATATGCGTCACATCTCTGTTCTGTGCGTCCCTTCAATGCCTCGCATCTCTGTGAGTTTTTCCTCCCTTATGTGCGGATTACACTATGCCTGACTTAGTGTTCCTCAAGTATCTTCTTATCCCTCTGCCTCGACTACAAAAGTGTTGAATCGCGCCAGCGAATCTTGGGTGTATCATCTCCTGCACTACGTGATGTACAGAGTATTACACACACACACACACACACACACACACATATATATATATATATATATGTATGTGTGTGTGTGTAAGCAATGCTCTGTACATCACGTAGTGCATATATATTTGTTATTATATATATATATATATATATATATATATATTAATGAGCCCGTATTCTTGGGATACATGCTATCCCACCCCGTAAGGAAAAGGTTAAGGTCTAGGCTTTAAAAGTTTTTAAGAAGACCTTTTTGAGAAGCTTTTAAGATAGAGGCTTAAAAGCTTCTGAAAAAGTTGGAGTTAATTCGAAAATTTTAATGAGGATTCAGAGTTGTGAAGGAATTTAATTTTTAGACACAAGGCAGCCATGTACGGGTTTATTTTAAAGCGATCTTGATAGAATGAAAGGTATTAGTTCCTTTCAAGAAGAGAAAATTTGATCTTTTCCGTTTTCAACTGACTTTCTAAAAGTTTCAACTGACTTTCTACAGAGGCTGTTCACACATTTTTTAGACGATGTATATTGTATTCACAAAACTAAATTACATAAAATTCTTGTGTTTTAAATGTTCTATTTGACATCCCTTATTCTGAACTATCTTTCGACACCGCAATTTCCAGGATAATAATGCCTTTTGAAGTGTCAGAAGAGGTATTCTATCCCATTCCTCCTGAACAGCTTTCCAGAGTCCTGTAAGGGTTTTGGGACGACGTTTGGATAATGCAGATTTTAAAAGTCCGAAAGCACAAAAATCCATAGGTGATAAATCGGGAGATTTAGTAGGGATATCAGTGAAGGGTATGGCCTTGATACCAGCTTTTTGTTCCATTTCTTTTAGGAAATTTACAGTGGATTTTGATGTGTGACTGCTAGCTTTGTCCTGATGGAGTCTCACAGATTGATGGCACTGTCGGTAAAGCGATGGTATTTCATTCAGAAAAATTGGCGATAAAATATGTTCCTGATTGTATTTGGAGGTAATCTTGACATTTTTTCCCACTCTCTTTATTTTTAACTTGCCATTATAAGAAAAACCAGCAACAATCATGGATCACTTATAAAAACGTTCTTTCGATTCTTTGAACCATGTACTTAAATTTTTTTCTCCCCTTTTATGAGAATAAATGGCTCTTTTTTTGTTGCAATAATTTAAATACACCCATGATTCATCTATTGTGACAATTGTTTTCCATTTTTCTTTGGATAAGTGTTTCTCATATAGAATTCTGCAGCGTGTCCTGCGTTCAGCGATATGATTTGGAAGAAGACGATGCACATTGCGTTTTTTCGCTTTCTTAAGATTTAAATCAACATTTATCATTTTGTTTACAGTGGACACCGAGCATTTTAATGATTTTGCAACTGTCCTTTGACTAGGGGGATTGTCTTTTAACATTAAACAACGTACCTTTGCAATAGTCGAAGATGTCCGTTTTTTTCTTGGATACTTGGGAATTTTTGACCCACTTGAGACTCCAATTTGACGTTTTTTTCCTTTCTTGTTGACGATATTACCTATCGACGCTTTAGATATCACAAAACCATGATTCTCACATCGTTTTTGGATAACGGAGTATGCATATTTCTCTTCGGAAAGAGCATAAATGTAACCTTCGAACCACTGCTTTGTTAAAAACGCCATTTTGAATAAAAACAAAACTTTCAAGCCGCAGACGATAATTTTGACTTTTAAAAACATAGTACAATTGCAATTATTTCTTTTGCAGTAAACGATTTTTTATTACCGCTTACCAAAATCGTCTAAAAAATGTGCGAACAGCCTCTGTAGATGTGGGCGACACTCCCACATTCTACACATATCTGTTTCGTGATTGTGTCCTTGACGGCTGTGGACTGACAACAAATTTGGGCCCGGCATTATACATCAAATACCGGGTGGGCAAAATGTCCATAAAAACTTTAAAAATTCATAAAAACCGGAAAAATAACCAAAATATAAAAAAAACGTTTGCAGGGTTAGCATCGCTAGGTCACGGGATTTTTTTTAAGACAGGAGAAAAATAACTTAAAAAACAGCCGACAGGTGGCGCCGACGTACACAAGTCAAAAAAAGATACGCAAATAACGAAAAGATTGCTTCTAAATCGTTTATTACAGCAGTAGGTGTTACACATGACCCCCAAAACAGGGGAAAATGTATTGCAGGCGAGTCCAGCAACGGCAGAGTGCAGCAAGTCCGAATATACACATGACACCTCTCGGCGGATCGCATCTTTCAGTTCCAAAAGATTGGATGGACCAGATAGCTACACCCGTTGACTTGTGTACGTCAGCGCCACATGTCGGCTATTTTTTTGACTTATTTTTTCCTGTCTTAAAAAAAAATCCCGTGACCTAGCGATGCTAACCCTGCAAACGTTTTTTTATTTTGGTTATTTTTCCGGTTTTTATGAATTTTTAAATTTTTTACGGACTTTTTGCCCACCTGATATAAGCCCATAATACATTCAGAAAAAAATAACCGCGCAATTATCTAAAAATTTTTATTTTAACTTATATTAATTTGACTTTAAATATGCACTTTTCAAATGCATTCCTTGAAGAAATTATAATTAGTTTAATGGTGTCTTCATTGTCAAAGTCGATGGGATCTTTTTTTAATGGTGTGATCATAAATGACTCTAAATGCGATTTCATTGAAAATGTTTTAAATTTATTGAGATCTATTCTAATTCTTCAAAAAGGTTTTCGGAAGCTCATTTCAGTGCACAAGGTAAAGTTATATTTCTTTGCTGTAACAATATATGGTTACAAAAGTTACGCAACGTTATGTTAGGTTACGGAAATTAAATCTGAGAAATTTATCATAAAACAATGAACTATGCTCTTTTTAAAAAACTTTTTAAAAGAATTTTTTTTCATTAAGACTATAATTAGATTTTGAGTCGGTGGCTCTTTTATTTTCATTTTCTGTGAAATCTGGTTCATAATCTAATTCAACATCTACATGTATAAATCAGTTCCGTAACTGACTGACTCACTGACATACAATGCACAGACCAAACCGCTGGACCTAAAGGGCTGAAATTTTGCATGGCAATTCTTCTTATAGTGTAGGGGTGCACTAAGAAAGATTTTTGAAAAATATTTCTTAGATTTTTTAAAATTAAATTTTTAAGCTGTTTTAGTAACTTTTTTTAAGTTTACATTTAATATAATAATTTGAGGGTTATAAATTTATATCACGAAAAAGAACATAAAAATTTCTTTAAAATGAGATCTTTTTCGAATCTTTACCTCCATTTTCTGATTTTTGGTGAATTTTTAAAGATTAATTTTTAGAATTTAATTTATTAAATGCTGATCACGTGATTTCTTTTTCTCGTACTTTAAATAAATTTATCGTCACGTGAATAGCAACTAAATAGACAAAAAAAATTTTTTTTCTTGCTAATGCAGCAGACGATTGGACATTATCAAAAAAAATATTAAAATCCAATAAAAGATATTATGTTCCTCAAACTGTACTATATTAACTGTACTATATTCTTTAGTATGTCTTATGAGATTTAATCTGAATATTTTCTTCTACATTATTTTGTCTATAAAAATATCCCTTACGATTTTTTTATAAATATTTTGTTTTGTTTTTTTTACATCAATTGTATACATTGATCGTCGTATTTATTATATATATATATATATATATATATATATATATATATATATATATATATATATATATATATATATATATATGTATATATATATATATATATATATATATATTTGGCATTAATTGCATACATTAACCGTTGTGTTTAATTTGAATGTACTCCGTAGCGAAGTGCGGGTTTTCAGCTAGTTTAAATACAATTGTATATTTTTAAATTGTACATCGTTTAAACATTATTTTCTTTCAAGATCTTTCATTTCCATCAATTCCATTTGAATTTTTTTTATTATTCAATTCCGTTTAGAGTTTTTAAGCCTTCCAGACGGCTTAGAACCAAAACTGTGATCAATTATTTTCAAATTTAGGAGTTACAAAATACACTTTAGAAGGAGTCGAATGTTAGACAGGGATCGTTTCTCCGCGGCCCTCCGCCGCTTTGATTCCGGGACTGTCATTCGTCGTGTTCGTCGTGAATCGGACTTCCGTTCCCACTGTGGTTTAAAATGATTTTTTTCCCTCTATTAAATCTTAAAACATTTGACAACGCTTGTGTATTGTTTAATAATTGTTTATTCTCGGCCCTATCAATTGTTTTTTCCCAATGGCTACTACTATTCATTCAGTTGTGTGCTTTATGTCAGATTGCTAAACCGTGTTGAAAAAAAAAAGTACTATATACATCACATTAGATAAACTCAGAGCCGAATTTAGACTTGCTGAGGCCCTAAGCTATACAAACCCCAGAGGCCCCCTGCTATTTTAAATTACATCAGTTGGTGTCGGAAAAAATTTAAATATGTACGCCTTTTTAATGTATGAAAATATATTGTCTTTTAATTTTTATTAAAAGATAAAAAAGAATGTGTTTACAAAGTCACAGAAATAATTATACAATTAAAGGGTTTTAAAAACGACAAATAAGGCTCATAGAACAGAAATTTTTAAATTAAAGTATGAAAATAAATGGTAACAAATTAATATAACAACATAATTGGTAGTATATAAAAATTTAATCTTTCATTCAGGTGAAAATTTGAGTCTCAATCAATTTAAAATGTACTTAAATTATTTTAATGTTGTATTTTATATATTTAAAAATATTTAGAAATTATCGTGATATGTCTGACTTCATTTGAGAGATTTTTCTACGAGATATTTTTCATATCAATTTATATATATATATTTTATTATTTGAGGCCCCGGCAGATTGCGAGGCCCTAAGCTATAGCTTTTTTAGCTTATACGTAAATCCGGCCCTAAATCAACTAATTATTATTTACGGAAGTAATATAATTTGAGAGGTTAAGACGATTTGAGAATAATATTCAGTCGATTCCTGTTAATTGGACCACATCCGGACGCGATTATTTTGGTCCTAATAAACGGCTGGTCCGATTATACAAACATGCCCTATTAGGCTTATGCAATAGGATTTGTTTCGATTCTTTAGGATTCGGTCCGAAATAGCGGCTGGTCCAATTAACCGGATTCGTCGGAACACAAAATACAGGACGACTGAAAAATTTTCCAAATTCTCTCCTGTCATAAAAGCTTTTTACTAGGGACATTGAGTTAGGAAAAACTAGACAGTATGTATGTAAATGAAGTTTATTGATTATTAATCACTTCATTTTTAAAATTCATACTTATCCATCATCTTTCAACTGTTTGATAGAGTACATTGTTCTTTTTTTTATACAAAAAAGTCACCGCTGCATTAAACGTTGTCTTAGATTAACAGAAACAAATTTGGGAAAATGAACTTACTACCCACCTAAGAAAACAATGCAAGATACCAATTTAATTGTATATTCTGATAACAAAATTCAATTACTCGAAATATTTTATCAAAACAAGAGAACATTACATAATTTCAATTTAAATAATGATTATATAGTACATATGTAGTATCAATATTCCAGGAGAATTCAGTAGATCTGTATAAATTTTAGTCTATTCGTTCAATTTGTCGTCTATATATGGTATAAAACAGTTCCGTAACTGACTGACTGACTGACTGACATACAACGCACAAACCAAACCGCAGAACCTAAAGTGCTGAAATTTTGCATGGCGATTCTTCTTATAGTGTAGGGGTGCACTAAGAAAGATTTTTGAAAAATTCTTCTTAGATTTTTTAAAATTAAATTTTTAAGTTGTTTTAGTAACTTTTTTTAAGTTTGCATTTAAAATAATTATTTGAGGATATCACGAGAAAGATCATAAAAATTCCTTTAAAATGAAGTATTTTTCGAATCTTTATCTCCATTTTCTGATTTTTAGTGAATTTTTAAAGATTAATTTTTAGAATTTAATTTATTAAATGCTGATCTCGTGATTTCTTTTTCTGGTACTTTAAATAAATTTATCGTCACGTGCATAGCAACTAAATAAACAAAAAAAATATTTTTCTTTTCTTACTAATGCCGCAGACGATTGGACATTATCCAAAAAAATATTAAAATATAGTAAAAGATATGTTCCTCAAACTGTACTATATTAACTGAACTATATTCTCTAGTATGTCCTATTAGATTTAATTTGAATATTTTCATCTACATTATTTTGTCCATAAAAATATCCTTTACGATTTTTTTTATAAATATATTTTTTCGTTTTATTTACATCAATTGCATACATTGATCGTTGTATTTATTATAAATAAATTTATACATATTTTTGGCATTAATTGCATATATTGACCGTTGTATTTAATTTGAATGTACTCCGTAGCGAAGTACGGGTTTTCAGCTAGTAAGCCATAAAATGATAAATAAGAGATCAATTGTCGGTAACATACTACATGTTTTTGAATAACCCAGTTTTAATGAAATATAATTTTACACACATCAATAAATTTATTATGTAACTGGCGTATTTTAAAACATCTCGTTCAAATAGGGAACTAAATTACACGATGAATAAATTTAATTGATATTAAAGTAGACTTTTTCCTATCATTCTCCGATTAATGTCTTTTATTTTTAATTAACCGATTCTTTAGTTTTGATATCAGATTTTTTTAAAGCACTTTCTACTGCGGATTAGCATGTTTGATAACTTAATCTGAAACTTCTTAATGATTTAACTATTAATTACCTATATTTTTCTAAAGCGATTAAATGAATCCAATTAATGAGAACAATGATATCAGGAGGAAACACTGAAATAAGAAAAAATTCGAAGGAAATCAAAATAAAACGGTGATAGAACGCTGTTATTAATGATGACATTTTTCTAATTCGCTCCACTAAAGATAAAAATCGATAGAGAATGGTTTTGACGCATAACTAGCAACTTTAGAAGTCATAATTAGTGTGCGATGCTAAAAAGGTAAAACAAAAGTTAAGTGAATAAATAAAGGTTTTCAAAGTATAAAGCCAAAATTTTTTCCTCATTCATCAGTTTTAATAGGCATAGGATAATTGGTATGAGTGGCTAACTGAATAAAGAAATTCTTACTTGATTGAGTCTGGGCTGGAAAGTAAATCCAAAGGATGGAAATAAAAAAATTAAGTATTGATTTTCTTTTATAAGAAAGTATTTTAGTTGTAGGGAATGTTAATTTTCGGAAACAATCCAAAAACAATATGTTTCTCTTTAGATTGAAAGTAACTGTTCCGGTAATAAAGCTTTTCTAATTACAGGAAGAACCCCCCCGCCCTGAAAGCTTTAATTTAAAGTAGTTGCAATTTAAAGCAGCATAAATAATGAGAATTAACGATTATCAGTTAATACTGAAAACTTGCTACGATGTTGTGAATAGAATATCGTCAAAGAAATTACAGGCGTAATATTTAAGAAGTTTTGTCGTCTTCTATTTTCTGAAATCGAAATCGCAATTTTAGTACCCACACTTAATTTTAAAAGAAAATAATAGCTATAATCATTTGTTTAAAGTCATGGCTCAAATCTTTGTTCTCTCTTATGGATTTGCATGACATATTTTATAGGTTTTTATCCGAAAACCTTCTAAATCGCATTAGCAAAATAACCGGGAGTGGTATACCTGCCTTGGCGGGAATTTCCATAGATAATTAAACAGAAATTTCATCTCAAAATATCAATCAAGTTATTTTCAAGTAAAGATGCTTGATTTCGAAGAAGGGGGTATTTTAGTAATCCTGAGTTGTTGGATATTTCGTATGTGTAGGGGGAGGAAGTGGGGTTAATATTGTCTAGAATCAGTTGAAACATTATTTTAAATGCATAAAGAGGTCTCGTGATATTATTTAATTTTCTTCTAGTTCCAATTACAGTTTGCTATTTTCCCAGCAATTACATGCAGGGTGTTCCCTTGTTTTCAATTGCTAGCAGCTTAGTTTTTGTTTATTACTTTATAGCATAGTGGTGTGCAACCATTTGAGTTTTTATCCCACGCAGGTGAGGAAAAAAACACATTTAGACTACAGATGCCTCGTCTTGCTGAAGACTGCGAGCGCTTCTAACAAAGAGTAATAAAATGGTGAGAGCGGACAGTTTTAGGAGATTCGAACAGAGAATCAACGGATTTTGCAGCAGGAGGGAACACTGAACTTAGTGGATAGCTCATGTGATTGAGAGCTCATCCCTAGGGAACCAAGGGAAAACTAAGGAAATTGTGGGTGAGAGACATCTATTTTGCTTACCTTCCAACTAGGATAGTTAGGAATAGTACATAAATATGCGAGCCCGGTTCGCATGGAACAACAAAGGGCGTAAGCAACACCCACCCTTCCTCGAAATTTAGGCCCTTCAAATAATAAAATAGTTTAGCAAAAACGGCCACAAAGGAAAAGTTACAAGGAGACCCACGATTAAATTTCAAGGGGAGAACATCAAATACAATGAGTATATTAAATACTTAGGAATTTATTTAGACGAGAAGTTAAATTTTAACTTTCATATGAATAATATTAGAGATAAGGCATTAAAATTTCAACACAGTATCAATAGAGTCAGTAGGAGTACGTGGGGTTTGAAACCTGAGATTGTCATAAAGTTATATTTAACTGTAATAGAAAAGATACTAATGCATGGAGTGCAGTCATGGTATAATGGTAAACATACAATGGATTTAAAATTAAGACAGATACAACGACCATTCTTAATAATGTTAACTAAATGTTACAGAACAGTTTCGACTGATGCACTCCCCGTTCTATCAGGATGCATACCATTAGACTTAACAGCTAAAATTAAAAAGAATATCTATGAAATCTACAATAAAGGATCAGAAATAAAATTAGGAGACATCGTACTGAACGCGCAGAATTGCGAAACAAAAAGCCGACCTCTAAAGAAAGTACGTGAAATGAGGAAATATGAATGGACATATAACATGGAATCAAAATCGAACATTAAATACTACACTGATGGCTCAAAAACTAACGAAGGGGTTGGTGTGGCGTGTATACGTTACAGCCTTAAGGTTTTAGAACAAACAATACTTAAACGTCTACCTGATAATGCATCATCCTATAGCGCCGAAGTTGAAGCCTTTGACATGGCCATCACTGATGCTATAAGTAAAGAAATACAGGAAATCGACATATACAGTTATTCTAGAAGTACACTGCAAGCTATATGTGAATATTATTTTAAGGCTGATAGGATTGAAAATATAAAAAACCTAATAGAAAGGCATGGAATAGCAGTATACTTACACTGGGTTAAAGCTCACTGTGGTGGGATTAATGAAAATGAGATGGTAGACGCTGCAGCTAAACAAGCGACAACACTGAATGAAATCCCAGGAAATTATAAATTAACTAAAGAACAGATTAAGAATAAAATCAAGAATTATTACATAAATATATGGCAAGAAAATTGGGAGAGAAGCAGTTTAGGAAGGAAAGTATTTGAGGTATTCCCTAAAGTTTCTACGAAAAGACTCTCGGCAGGTTTCCACTTTAATCAAGCAATAACTGAACATGGTTGTATAGGGGGTCTATCAAAACAGATATTTGCTAAAACAGATCTTTGTGAGTGTGGCAATATACAAACTATAAAGCACTGTATATACAATTGTAGCAAATGGGCTGAAGCACGAAAAAACTTACCTTTGGGCTTTGAAGATTGGGACCCTAGTAAATTATTTACGGATTATTATTGTAGAAGGTATATCAAGAATATTATGCAGGAACTTATGAATATACACTTCCCCCTACAAGGGGAAGGTGGATAGCCCCTCAGATTGAAGGGGAAAAAAAGACACGTAAACGAATTGTAAAAAGAAAAATTTCGGGACCCGTCTGGGCTGGATTGCCGTCGGGATGATTAGTTTCATTATTGAAGGGCCGTATAACCTTCGGGTGTGGACGGCGGCGATATTTCTTAGCAAAAACGGTCCTTAACTCTACTTTCAAGGGAAACTGTGCCCCAAATTTTTTCCTGGCTACGAGCCTGAGAGCGATAAGTTGTACTTCCCAGTCAGTGCGGCTTTTTGTAATACAGATTATTTGAAAAATCTGTTCCTCGTAATCAAAAATCCGCTGATTTGTAGAGAAAGAAATTCGACAGTACTTGGGAATGAATTCCCCTCTGTACTCTTGATTTTAGTCATTCTGTGAAAGGCCAAGACAAGTGTAAGAAAGTACCACAAACATTGAAAATATAAACATTTACCCGGTTTTGAACTATGTCGGTGACTGTGCCGTCAAGATTTATTCCCAATATTAAGTATTTGTTCAGATGTTATGTTGCTGAGATTCAAGAATACGGAAGGACATAGAGAAACTTTAACCACATTCTCACTGGATGAATCACTAAACGCTAAGAATCGTGCATCTAACAGTGCATTCAACATCAACCTTGGACTCAGGTTTTGCCATAAATAGGCTTCTAATCATGACACAATCGTTAAACTAACAGGCGACTACGCGGTTCCAAACGTGAAATTTCTCAATATTTACTTTTACTACTGATGAAGTTTTTTCCAGTTATCAGTTCCTGCCCCTCTGAAGAAAAGTAGATCCATTGTCGCTACTCAGTGCAAAACTGAGAGACTTATTTTTTTCCCTTTGTGGATCTGCATATGGAAGCACGACTTTCATATTTTACCATCTCTTGGCTATTATATTTTTCACTGCAGTTCATGTAAGATTCAATTCATTCCACTATGAACTGGTTAAAAATGGTCGTAACCTTTTACTGAAGGTGATTTCATCAAGAAATGTCTTATTAAAGCTGCAGAAATTATTTGTCCTGGAAATGGAAAGGCTTTGCAAGCAATCCTTTGTCTCGAAATACGGTTGCGGCTAGAGTTACTGATTTGGCCGGAAATTTAAGTATGCAGATCAAATCAAAATCATCTAGTTTCGAAGCTTTTGCCATTGCATGTGACGGAATACAGACATTGGGGATGTAGCTCAATTATATGTGTTTCTTCGCGCTTGCGACACGGATTTGAACATTTTTGAGGAATTGTTAGAACTAGTACCGATGCATAACACATGTACAGGACAAGATATATTTAATCGTGTTTTTGAACTTCTGCAAAAATACAGTCTACCTCTGTCAAAATTATATTCTGTAGCTACAGATAAAGCTTCTTCGATGACTGGAAAAAATGGTTTCGTTGAATCACTACAAAAACAAGCTAACAAACAAAACCAACAGCAAACAACAAACAAACAACAAACAACAACAACAACAACAAAAAGTGAAATTTATGATGGATCCAAGATTCATTATACGCGTTGCATTATATCGCACTCCGGCAAGAAAAGTGACACAAGCCAAAAAATGGCAATTTTGAGGTTATGTCATTGAAAAATATGTATGAAGTGCCCCATCGTGCACGAAAAGCGACACATCCCTAACTCGCAATTTGTCCACCTGAGTTGTATCAGTTTTATTGTAATGCTAGTTCAAGCTGTATAGTATTCTTTAAGTTGATTTTTCTCAAATGCTGCATTTTTGAGTTGTGTCACTTTTCTTGCCGGGGTGCGATATATCAAGAAGTATTATGCGCGAGGATAATGAACATGGAACATGTGTTAACACCTATAAAATAAATCATTAATTTCATAAAATCTCGAAGTTTAAATCAGTGACAGTACTCTGTTATCTCAACTGGATTAAACACCGATAATTACGGTTTGTCCTACTATACTGAGGTACGTTGTCTATCCTGCTCCAAGGTTCTTAAACAATTCTATGGGACTTCAAATAATTTTGTCAGTTCTTAGTAAGTAAAAATCAAGATACAAGCTTCTTTTTGACGCAATAGGGTTACAAGATTTATCCTTCATGCTTGATATACCAAAAGACTTATATGATTTAAACTTAAAACATCAAGGGAAAAAGATCAGATTATTACGAACATGTGTGGCCAAGTTCACATTCAAATGTAAGCTAGTTCAAGGGGAAAAACAGTTGAAAAATGGAGATTTAACGCACTTTCGGACATGCAACATGAACAAATCAAATTTAGGGGAAACTGCATCGCATAAAAAATACGCAGAATAAAATTTTAAGCCATAGAAAAGATTTTGAAACAAGATTTGTAGATTTTAAATTATAATTTTAAATCTGCAAATCTTGCCAATAATTATTGGAAAACGAGTTTTCTTTGTTCTCTTCAATTTATTCAATAAATATCGAATCAGTGCCGAATCAAATGCAAATGGAGGTAAGTGTGATTCGGATTTGAAGGCAAAATTCAGTGACGTTAGCGTGCCTGAATTTTACAAATATTTACTTGCCAGGTTTGAACATACTCGAAAATTTGCATATGAAATTATTTCCACGTTTGAAAGTACTTATTGGTGTGAACAGTTATTTTCATTTATGAAAGGAAATAAGTCTCCTGTCAGATCCAGAATTACTGACATTCACCTTGGGTCAGTTTGGAAAGTAATCACTGTGAACCAGATTTCTCCCGAAGTGGGAAATATAGTAGCAGAGAAGAGATGCTAAGTGTCAGGAAGAAAACATTAATATTATCGTTGTTCTTGTATTTATACTATACTTTTCGAAATAAACCTACGTTTCTATGAAAATTGATTTTGAAGTTGGTTTTTTTTCCTCACATAAACTCAAATCTTGTTTATTTGGCTCATGTCAGCTTTTGAGCTTGACACGCTTGGCCTATAACCTGTCTTTCGCCTTTCAAGCTACTAGTACGTTTACTTCCAGAAAAACATGCGGCCTCGTACAGTTATAACGTTGGATCTCGAGACCATATTACAAGCAGCAATTGATCCTCTAATTGCAGAAAATATTTTAAAATAACTTTACCTTCCTCACTTGGAAAGAGAAAATTATGTTTTCAAGTTTCCTTTACTTATCCTGCTTGTGTAGGGCCTGCAGTGCCTTACACGAGAAGGGAACTGTGTGGCCAACTTTAAACAACAAATAAAGGTTACTGGCATTCATAACTCCGTTTGTGTCGTTCCTTCATAGGGGATAATGCTGGTCTACTATATGGTGCCCCCAGCAGCGTACGCAAATTTTCAAAGGGGAGGGGGGGTTATAGTCCAGTCAAATTAGGTTTTCCTTTCGCATTAAATGAAGGGGTTGAGATTTTTCAGAAATGTGTAGGTGTTGGTCCCCTGAACAACACCTAAAAAAGTCCCCTCGATTTCAGGTGCCGCGGGGGGTGGGGTGGGGTTCCAAAGATCACTTTTTCAGGTTTCGGCGTTTATCTCGGAAACGGTGCGTCGCACAGAAAATTGTCAAATGCAAAAATTAAAGCTTATAAAATTCCCTTCCAAATGGTATATCCATGTTTGTACCCAAGTGTTACCGTTTTCGAGATATGAGCTGTTGAATATGAAAATTTTTCAAAAAAAGTGGTAGTGGTTCAGGTATCTCGTCAAACTTCCTCTTCTAACTCTTTCCCCTTCCATTTCTCAGAAAACTCGTGATAGAGAAAGCTGTAGAGCGAAAAATTTTCTTCAAAAATGTATAGAGTTATGCTAATTTAGCTTCACCAGGTAAATAGTTAGAGCGTTTTGAAGTTTAGGGGTACTTTTCAACATTTTGCTACTCAATGCTCAACAAATGCTCGTCACTCAAGTTTCGTTTCCAAGGTCTGTAACTCTCTTAATTACTTTGTATGCTGTTTAATTAGATACGTATAGTATTCATAACCCATATAAATAATAAATTATGTATACCTGTACGTATAATGTACATCTCATAATATACAGACGAACACTTGTAGTACAATGGAGGAAGTAAGAAAACAAACCAAAATGTATAAAAGTGTCACTTTAGCTCAGATCATTTTGGAAAATTTAGTTATCACACCATATGAAAAAGAAGAAGTAGTTCAGTTACCTCAGACCTCAGTAGAAATTACTCCACAACACATTTCCACAAATACAGTAACCACCGCTTAAAGTGATCAGTGGTTATAAGAAACAACCGTTTATAAGAATCAATATCGCGAAAACAAAAACAAATGTATTATTTCCATGTTAAAATTTTCGCTTTAAAGAATCAATCCACCGGATTTAAGAATCAGTTTACACTCTTCGTTTTCCTTTCATTTTTCCAAAAAATCCATTTAAACCCTCAAAAGGCACGAAGTTCTTTCTTTTTTTTTTAAAGGAAGATTGATAAGATGGGATGGAATATAGTCATAAAATTCACCCCTTTCTTTGTTAGATATAACATAATAGTTTCCCCTTAAATGCTTTAGCCCAACACTGTCCCATTAGCTTGACCCGGGGGCATCTTTACCCGTCCGGGTCCGATTTCACTTTTCTCCACTGACAAACAAAAATAGGCACTTTTTTCCCCACATCCTGGTTGCGGCTTCCTGGACCCTGAAACACTTAAATCTTCGGCGAAGTGTCCACTATCACTTAGGCAAACGTGACATGAGTAGATTCAGCACTTTATCAAACCGTGAAACATAAGCTAGAAAGTGAATCTTCGTCTGAGACTATTAGTATTGAAACAGGTATAAACAGCCTCCTGAAAACTTCATTACGTCAAACTACCATAGAAAACTTTTTCTTGCTCCCTTCCTGTAGTTGAAATGTTAAAACTGTCAAGCAGGTATGTTGTAACAAATATTGGATTTTTTCTTCTCTTACTATAATCATGTGTATCTACTTATACGTCGAAAAATTAAGTTGTATTTTTAAAATTATAAAAAATTATTTTAATAAAAGATAACGTAAATTAAAGAGTATTTTATGGTAAATTATCTAATATATGTATATATAGGTGTGTGTGTGCCTGTCCAAAAACCTAAATTTCGGCTCTAACAATCAACCGCTTATAAGAATCAAAAACAGTAATAACAAACGTGATTCTTGTAAGCGGAAATCACTGTACCTCCCTTGCCAGCATTCAGTGGGAATTGAGCAACGAATTGTCACGTCTCAAAGGTAATGGGCCAACAGCAGCTTTGTGGGTCCAGTACTTTGAAATGGTGGTGTTGATGAAAAAATTCATAGCAGCACAGCGCAACTGGGAAGATCATATGACATGCGCCCAACTGATGATACCTTACTTCCATGCCAGCGGCAATTTCATTATGCAAAGTGTAGTCACCTATATGTACAACACATGCTGGGACTAACAACTCACCACCTTCAACTTAAACAGGATTTTATAGATCGTGGATACTTCACTGTCAACAGAACTGGAACACCAATGGCTGGTGTGTGGTCTGACATGGCAATTGAGGTAACACTCATGTGTGACATGAAGAGTGAAGGAGAATTAACACTTGGGCGAGGCTTTAGTGATTCGGTGTTGGCGAAATGGGTTAGGGGAGCACGCACAGCTACAGCAATATGTAGTTCACTTGAGATGTTTTGTGGCGTCCATACTGCAAGAGGAGAACAACATGTTGAGTTTCGAGCATCACGTATAACGAAAGATGATCTATACAGAAGGAAGCTTGCTCAGTGGTTAGCTGATCACCTGCCTTTTGCTGAACGTAATTGTTTGATGTCACTTTTAACGGGAGTAATTGGAACAAGTAACGTCAACTGCTACCAGGCCTTGGAAATTGGAACCCGCACAATGATCACTTTTGTTGGAATGAATTTCTCAGAAGTGAAACAATCCAAGAAGGACTCAGTCGTTCCTTTAGATGCGATGAGCAATATGATCAAAGTTAATGATGAGGTAGTGGTTATAGAGCCTCTGATGATATTTCAAAGAACTCTGATCACCAAGAAGAAAGAAGGGGATGTAGAAGAGTTTCTAACGTACGAGATAGCCCCATACCCTATGTCTCTATTCGCCGAGGGGATAATGAGAAAAATCAAAAAGTCAGCACTGTATGATCGTTTCCCAAAATGTAATCAACTGATCAATGTGAAGAACAGTTTCACGGTAATCTATGGCGGCTTCCTGCTTCATAAAGTGGAACACCAACACCACCTTCGCCTCCATCTGCGATCAATATATATCGTACATAATCAACCATTACGGCAGCAGTTCAGCTGTGGTTTTTGATGGTTATGAAGGCACGAACTCCACGGAAACAGACGAACAGCATCGGAGAGCATCAAGTAAAACATCAGTGGATATTGACTTCAATAAGAACATGGTGGCTACTGTTCATCAAGAAAAATTCCTTTCCAATGAAAGAAACAAAACCAAGATCATTACTATGTTAGTTCAGGCCTTGGGTGCAATAGGTATACAGTCTACTATAGCCAAAGGAGATGCTGACTGCAGCATTGTCAGAGGTGGGTGGCAAAACACCTCTCATTCAACTGTGGCGATAGTAGATAGGCAAGACCTGCTAGTCTTTCTTGTGGCACTCACTCCACGAGACACGAATGTGTTTTTCATGAAGGCCGGACGGGGTAACACAGAAGACAGGCTCTACTCTTCACAACATCTTCAGGTCTTATCATTCAGCCAGTGCATTCTCTTCATCCATAGTTTGTCAGGATGTGACACTACGTCAGCGATTTATGGTAAAAGCAAAGCAGCAATAGTACAATGTTTCCAGCGGTATACCAATGAATCAACAAACATCGCCAAAGTGTTTTATGACACCAAATCTTCACCAGGAGACATTGCTGGAGCTGAGGAATGTTCCTGCTCATGTTCCAGGCCCCTCCAAATGAGCATGATCTCAATCACCACAGGTATCTTTCATTTTTCTTTGCTCGTACTGACCCCATTAAGTAAATTTTATAATTTATATAATTCATTAATATTCAATAATACGTTATACACTATCTGGCCAAAAGTATCCGGACACCCCCCTAAAGAAGTGGATCTAGCAGGTGAAGTAATTTGATGCGAAACCGAAAGCTTAAAAAGTATTGGTAGTGGTTTTTCAGGTCATATTTATGCGTTTGTGAGACGATGAGTCAGTCAAAGGAGCTTAGTGACTTTGATCGTGGCATGATAGTGGGATGCCACCTTTGTGGGAAATCAGTTCGTGAAAATTCGGACATTCTACAGAAGCTAAAATGATAGTGAAGACTTTGACTTGTTTGAAACTTTTTCCGAAGTATCAGATTGACGGTTTTTAATATATAGCAAAGCAGTTGAGGAAATAAATTGCATATAATATATTTAATGTAAGTAACTGTTGCTTGAACCTACTTTTGATAACCATTTTTTGATTATATGAACAACTTTTATACATTTTGGTTTCTTTTCTTACTTCCTCCTTTGTACTACAAGTGTTCTTCTGTATATTATGAGATATACATTATACGTACAAGTATACATAATTTATTATTTTTATGGGTTATGAATACTATACGTATCTAATTAAACAGCATACAAAGTAATTAAGAGAGTTACAGACCATGGAAACGAAACTTGAGTGACGAGCATTTTACAAGCAAAATGTTGAAAAATACCCCTAAACTTCAAAACGCTCTAACTATTTACCTGGTGAAGCTAAATTAGCATAACTCTATACATTTTTGAAGGACATTTATCGCTCTATAACTTTCTCTAGCACGAGTTTTCTGAGAAATGGAAGGGGAAAGAGTTAGAAGAGGAAGTTTGACGAGATACCTGAACCGCTACCCCTTTTTTTTGAAAAATTTTCATATTCAACGGCCCATATCTCGAAATCGGTAACACGGGTACAAACATGGATATATCATTTGGAAGGGAATTTTATAAGCTTTAATTTTTGAATTTGACAAATTTCTGTGCGACGCACCGTTTTCGAGATAAACGCCAAAAACTGACCTTTTTGACCCCCCCCCCCCGCGGCGCCTGAAATCGAGGTGACTTTATTAGGCTTTGTTCAGGAGACCAACCCCTACACATTCCTGAAAAAATCTCAACCCCTTTATTTAATGCATGATTCGCCGCCATTTTGAGTTAATTTGACAGGACTATTACGATGAAATAGTAGTTTTGAGCAATCAGTGCAAAGCGTAAACCTAATTAAATAATGTATGTAATCAGAACCAATGGGGGGGGGTTATAACCCCCATCAACCCCCCCCCCCCCTTGCGTACGCCACTGGGTGCCCCAATAATAAAATGACCAGCAAACTGCGGTGAATGATTGGCGAATGCCTATACGACAAGTGCCTCCGTTAGAAAATCTCATTTAAGGGGACGAGTAAAAACATAATAAGTAACATCTACCCCTAAGACGTCTCATGAGCACTTTGCCTCCCTCCAAGCAGTTTGTTATGATAAGTAGTTAACTTTCTATGGTTTGCAAATATCTGGGTGAGATGATTGTTCTCTATAAACCGATTTCTTAAGATCTTGTTATAGATAAAAACAAATGAATCCTTCAGTATTGTTGGTATGTTCTAGTCTTTCTACCACATGAAAATTATATCATGATATATTTTTAGCAGTCTTGAAACTAAAGCCGTGAGGGGGTTACCAGTTTTATTCTAAGTTATGGCTCCCTTGACGGATTTGTCAGCAACTTCGTTATCAACCTGACACACTGTAGTTCTTGATCCAGAATAAGGTATAACCATGAGATTATTTTGTTTAATAAGATAGAGTATATTTAAATCGGGAACTCCCCACACAACATATTTAAAATTTAATATCATTTGCTCGAATAAATTAAAATTTCATACAAAAATAGCTGGTAACTGGGAAAGTTTAAGGATAAAATTTATCAGTTAAAACTTCGATTCAAATATAGTATAATTCCTCAGTAGCCTTTTACAATGTACTACGAGCTTTATTTAAACACACCTCCTCGTTGAGTAACTTATATTTATTTTATATTTTTAGGAATAAAAAAAAAATTGACAAAAAAATTTCTTTCTTCATACTATGTATAGAGGAAAATAAGAATTCAAACCAGATTTACATTTTTTTTATCATAAAATGAGAGCAAAAATTATTTTATCAAAGTTTTATTTTATTGTGAATGAGAGAGATTTCATTAAATATTGAAAAAAATTATCCTTTTACATAAATTCATAAAATAAACAAAAAAATAGCAAGTTTTTTAACAGGGACAATACATAGAATCAGAAATGAGTAAACTGTCTAGGTAAAAAATAAGTATTTCATCAACCAATGAGAAATGTGTAAGTTACTGTGGAAAATACAGAGTATGGGAGAGAAAAATGTATTGAATAATTGGAGTAAATGTTTTTAATTCATTTCCAATAAATTTTTTCGCATTTTAGTCACAAAATGGGTGTTTAAAAAAAGTCCAACAGTGTGAGAGAGAGAGGGTCCTTTACATGGGAAAATCTCACAAGATCTAATAAATAAAGTAAAATGCATTCCAAGAATGTCACAAGCTGTCATAGACAAAAATGGACTTACAAATATTCAAAATAGTTATTATTTTTTAGAGATATTTTAATTGCAAAATTATGTTTAAATATATTTTCTACTTGAAAATTTCTCGATTTTGCATGTGCTGGTGTTTATATTTTCCTAGTGCTAATTACATGGGCACAAATTTTCCTTTTCTGTTAATATGAAATATTCGTTTCGTCAAAAATTTGATGAATTTCCTTCATTCACGATAAACATTTAAAAAAACTTTGTTCTAATACTTTTTTCCCTCCACTGTAGGTAAATGTGAATATGAGCGAGGTGAGAAAAAAAACCCCTCAGCACAGAACAATTTGTTTTTGACATGAAGTTTCGATTATTTCTGCATAAAAAATCAGCCTGAGGGTTTGCAAAAATAATTAATGTCAACGACATCTGTTAAACCCCCCTTTTTTAAATGTGAAAACAAAATAATATTAAAAATCGTGATAGATAAGGAGTCTTATTTAAACGAGCAACTTCAGAAACGTAGAAATCGCGTTCCATCTTTTATCTTTATAATTCCGCTTACCCCTGCCTTTATAGCGTTACATTTAACATTAAGAATATATAAGTAATAGAATTTGATGTTTAGCCATCGAACCAAGTTTCTTGTATGGGAATCACCAAAAATTGCATGATTGATATAAGGTGTCTTGCTTCAAGATACTAATATTTTTGTTTCAGTGTACATTTTTATGTACTTTTGTTAAACGTAATAATGACGTTTCAGAAAAATAATGGCAAAAGATCACTAGTAGCCTTAAATTCAAATTTTTTTGTGTATTTTTCATGACGAATCTAAAGAACGAACTAAAAACTTGTTGGTGATTTTTCACAGGAAATATAAAATAACTGTCCAAGGTTGGAGGGTTCAAAAATAAGAGCGAACTAATACATTATTAGTTGTGATTTATTTTATTTTAATCCAAATTATTTTTAAATTCTTAAAATACATTTATTGTAACCGTAATTTGCCATTTCACCAGCATGAATCTCATAACTGTAGTTTTAAATGTGTGATTTTTGAGGTCGATAAGTATATTATTATTGAAGCAATTTTAAAAAATTCAGACATATATTCTTTTTGAGATGACTTAAAATTTATCTTACATATAATAAAAACCACAGAAACAATTTTTTTAAATGTGGGTAAGCACTTACTGGATACCAGCCTTGGCCGAATTAAAAATCTTCCGTTGAAAAGAAATGTAAAATATTCCTCTATTAAATACTTAACAAGCTACTGTAACAACTTTTAAATGTACACAAAATTTTAGATTTTTAAATTGCATTGCCAAATATCTCAACGATAACGTATTGGACTTAATACTGGTATAGAAAATCTTAAGTTTCTTCACATGCATAGTAAAGTAATGTGTCCAACTCGGCTGTTAGATTGTTTCATACATTCATACCATGTGTTATGTAACAACAGAAATCCAAATCCAGCTGACAAGCTTTTCATCAAAAGATTGTGTTCTGCTTCAGAGAATTCCTCTTAAGAACAAATTCCTTATATCCGATTCAATTGTTCACTGACATACACCCCTTGATATAGGTATCCCATTATTTTAGGGGGTTTTCAAAGACCCAGTTGTGTTGAGCTTGTATGGATTCAACCAATTTCCTTTCCTTTACTTCCCCTTCCTGAGCAGTTACCCTCTCTCGTCTCGAGTCTCCATAAAGAGATAGATCTATATTTGTTTAGGGCAGTAATCAAGCCTTTTCCGATGATATATAGTTTGGTATTGCTGACATTCTTCAAAAGAGTCAGCGCGAGAAAGAGCTACTGACTTTAGTTTCAGCAATATTAGTCAGTTTTAAAAAGATACTTTTTTGTACTAATAAAAAGTATTTTTCTCGCAAAACTCCGAAAGTATGTTAAGAAGATTCTTTTATATTTATCTTTCATATTTATCTTTAATATGGTGTAACCAGTGGCGGATTTACAGATTTGCCGCCCGTAGGCTATTCAATTTTTGCCGCCTCTAAATTTTGATATCTTAGTCCACAATCATATCAATTTTCTATCAATAAAATTCCAACTTTATGATTTGTGCTCCATCATCCTCGTTACATCAACTTTTCCCGTATGGTTAGTATCATTGAGAACTATGGTACCGTGTTAGATCCTTGACTATTTTTACAGCAAAGAATTATCAAAAAACATTATTTTAAGCAAAAAATATCTCAATTAAAGTAAGGTAAGGTATGTCTTAAAACTATACAATACTTACATAATATGAATAAAGCTTACATAAAAAATATACATTTGGCGAACGTTGATAAATATTTATTATTACACTCACAGTTTAAAAACAATACAATAAATATATCTTTTCTTAATTATTTGTTAGTATCATAATTTAAGTTAAATTATAAAAGCATTACAATACTTTTTTGCGAGACTTTGAATTCACAAAATCATTCGTATTTTGTGTGTGTATAATAATTTTTTTTTTTTATTTGTAAATCGAAATAAAAAATTTATGAACTAAATTTGCCGCCCCTTAAAATTTGCCGCCCTAGGCTCCAGCCTACTCAGCCTGCTGGTAAATCCGCAACTGGGTGTAACAATTTTTATATTTGTTCTAAATTAGAGAGTATTTAAAATGAAAATTATAAATATCAAATTTTTCCATTATGTTTGCAGAAGAATTCTCCATTTGATCTTTTGAATCAGGATCTCTATCAATGAATTTCAAGCTATATTCTTACTTGAAGACAGGTAACCTGGAACCTTTGATTTCGAAATATCCAAGAGGTCTATGAAACTACTCATTGATTGTGTTTGGTCTAAAATGCGTAGCAAAACTGAGGAGGGGGTGGGATTGAGCGTTACCTGCTACGCCTCTCAAATACAGTCAGTTTGCTCCAGTTAGCATACTCCCACCTTTTTAAACATGCTTTGTGTCATTTTATGTTGTTAAGTAACTATTCCCCTGTAGAAACACGATATTTATTATATTCCCTAAAACATCTGTAACAGTCGATTAGACTTAGCATCATGTCACAAGAATATTTACTGACCACGCAGAAACAACCTAGAAATGTCTCAAACGAAAAATGTCTGTTAATTTTACTAGGTTTGGAAGAAAGGATGGGAAAAATTTTGACCGTAAGCATGCTATGTCAGCTTCAAGCGCCGTTTTCTTTCTACGAACTTAAAAACCTACAAAACATGGTTGTTCAAAACATGAATAATACTACACGTACAGGCAAAATAAAATAAAATAAAATAAAATAAACAAATAAAAGCGGATAACTGATGAGGAAAAATTCATTTATATAATGCCATACTTTGATCTCAGACAGTTCTGAGATAAAAGGTTTATAAAACTGAGCAAACTAGCTAGGAAAAGGTATAAAGACAAATTAAATTTAAAGTATAGTACTCCGCTGACATGAAATACAATTTATATTCGTACCACCGTTTAGAATACTGGCAGAAGATGCATATACCTTTGTCCTTATACGTCAAACATAAAAATTCTCCTAGAAGGAACAACTGGCTTCTATTATTTTTTTTCACCTCAGTGGGATTTTTAAAAATATGTGCAATGAAACAAATCACATTGATAAAGTCTTTTTAAAAAAAGGTTCTTAGAGAATAACATTCTAAAAAATTCTGGGTTCCAGAGTAGTGAAAGTAAAAGCAAACATCTAAGATTAAAAAAAAATCCGTGTAAATGATACCATTATTACAATAACTAGAATTGTGAGGACTTGTATATTGCATATGTACCTAGAGATGTACATTGCATTCCACTCGACAGAAGTTATGTGATTTGTTATGAAACGAATTATTTAGCATAAAACTAATCAGACGTAAAATACAGCTCTGTCGTATCATTAAATACAAAAAACAATACTGAATTTCGAATCAATAAGTCATATTTTTATGTCTACTGATGCACAGTATATTTTCTATATTACGATGTCTTGATTAAGTCACCGTATGCTAAATTCGTAAAATAAAAATACCTTTCTAGCCACTTACCTTTTTTCAGGGGATTAAAAAGGATTAAATAGGAAAAAAAATCTGGAAATTTTTATATTCGGTGTCTTATTAACAATATTAAAGTTTATTTCTTTAAAGATGAGTGACTTTCAAAATGTACTAAAAATGCAATCAATTTGAATAGAATTCAAAACAGAGGAAAAGAGAATAGAATAATTCACATTATTTAAAGAGTTTTAAAATAAGCACTGCATTCAAAAGAAATTCAGATTTTATATTTAGTGTAAAAATATATCTTAGGGTAGATGAATGAGCAGCAAGTAAGATTATATTAATTTGAAAGTACTAAAAAAATATTTCTATTGAGCTCAATTAATAAAGTTTAATCCGACATTAACTAAATTACTGGGGATAAAATCAATAAGATTCTTTCGTCGGAAAGCAGTAAAAATTTCATTCTGATCGGTTACCTTTTTACGACAGTTACAGTAAGAACAGACAGACAGGGGGAAAAACGTTAACATAATCATTTCAATTATTAATTAGGGGATTACTGAAAATGAAATGATATTAGCTGATGAGGTAATTTATAACTGCAGAAGAATATTTTACGCAGAAGTATTTGTTTCGAGGATAATCATACTACAAACAAAAACTACTTTTTTGCGAATATTTTAATTACGTATCTTACTCAGAACACATTTTCATGCCTATTTATCAACAAAAGAATTTATAAAGATTATTTAATTTATATTTTGCTTAAAAAAGTTTTATCGAGCTTTTTTTAAGCAGCATTTCAATTGTAGTGCAACATTTCATTTTGCCGAGCCGTAATTTGAAATTTGCTTGGTATCAAGATGCTAAGCATCTTGATACCAAGTATGCTAAGCTGCAATGAAGCTTGATGCAAGATGCTAAGCATCTTGATACCAATCGTATATGAAGTAGAGTTTAAGTGATTTAATTCATAGAAAAATACAGCTACATTTTGAAGGAATTTTTTTATGAAAGTATTTTATAAAATGTTTAGTTTCTAATTACTTTATTTTAGCTTCATTCTCTCCTTCTGTTGCGTACAAGAGGTTGCGATATGGTAGTAACGTCACAGGAAGAATTAAAGAGCCGACATTATTTCTGTGGCTTGGTTCTTAAAGGACCAATGTCAAAATTGTTAGTTTCAAGAAAAACACATTCAAAGATATTGAATATTTTGCTGAATGTTATATCTTTTTGATACTACGCGTCACATTATTATTTTTTACTGATTCGTTGTTAGTGTAAAAAACATTATTTTTATAATGTATAAAAATTTTCATCTGTTACTATTTTATATAAATCATATGCCTTTGGCCCTTTTTGGATCTAAAGTTACTGCATCTTAAATGACATTGGCTGATATTAATGGCAATATAATCTCTTTCTGTTTGTTATTAGACATTAGCCTTTTTAGAATTAAAGATTTACTCAAATGGAAACGTTTGGTATAAATAACTGGAAATCCGAAAAAATTCCCATTGGTCCTTTTAGAACCAAGCCACCGATTTAATTAAATAAATATTATTGATATATTATATAAAATTGAATCAGTTTTCCCAAAAACACATAAAGCTACAGAAAATAAAGTTTTGGTCATTCTGTATGTAGCCAGTCCCATCTTTACAGCCAAGAATTTATAATTAAGTAAAGGTATAACATTACCTGTGACTAATAACATACTGCAGAGAAAACCGATTAATCTAAGCTCAAAATATGTCGAGGATTTTCCCAATCGATTCTTACAGTCTGGGTCTTCAAAGCAAACAAAGCACGTTAAGAAAGCAGAATAGATGACACAACCGAAATGCTTAAAAAAATTAATGCCTTTTCCTTGTGTTATGATTTTGAAAGTTTATTGGTTCATATGCATGCTCGACATATGCACGTTTTATTAACGATATATCTACATGTGTACGTCGAAACGTAGAAAACAATTTGGTTTGAATTATGCACTTTATAAACGTGAAAAGTAAGTTTAATATTAGATTTCTTAAAAATCTAAAATTTTATTTGCCTGCCCGTAATGAAAAGCCCATAAAGTTAAATTAATAAGTCTGTCTTACAAGGTTTAAATGGAAGTTAGTTGAACTAAAATATCGTAATTGAATTTAAAGCTGATAAGGGGTAGATAAGGGATCTGGATGTAAATAACAAATGAGATGTTGTATATGCTTATTGAAACAGTGGAATTAAACGTAAAGGTTGCCAGACAGTATATTAGAGAGAGCGGCATTTTATTAAAATTTCATTTACTTCCCCATAATGAAAAAACCATAAGTTAAATTAATAAGTCTGTCTTACAAGGTTTAAATGGAAGTTAGTTGAACCAAAATATCGTAATTGAATTTAAAGCTGATAAGGGGTAGATAAGGGATCTGGATGTAAATAACAAATGAGATGTTGTATATGCTTATTGAAACAGTGGAATTAAACGTAAAGGTTGCCAGACAGTATATTAGAGAGAGCGGCATTTTATTAAAATTTCATTTACTTCCCCATAATGAAAAAACCATAAGTTAAATTAATAAGTCTGTCTTACAAGGTTTAAATGGAAGTTAGTTGAACCAAAATATCGTAATTGAATTTAAAGCTGATAAGGGGTAGATAAGGGATCTGGATGTAAATAACAAATGAGATGTTGTATATGCTTATTGAAACAGTGTAAGAAAACGTAAAGGTTGCCAGACAATATATTAGACATAGCGGCTTTTTATTTTCACCTTTAGACATGTTACATAAAGAACTTTAACATTTTTTTTTTCGGCAAAATTTTTTACAGTCATCCAAATGCATTCATGTGGAAGGTATTCCAACGCGTGGAATATAAAAAGATTTTTCCTTATATGTCTAATGACAACTATTTGTTTATATAAATTTAAGTGCAAAATTGTACAACTGCGTAAGAATAGTCAAACACGTAACTTAACAGAATACTTATTATAAATCAGAATAGCATTAAAAACATGTAAGAGTTGTATAGTAATCTCCCCTCAAACCTTATGCGTCAGCTAATTTTACATGTCTACCAGGGCTGACAATTTATTTAGAATTTAAACTTTTTATACAGATTAACTGCCTTTAATTTGAACAAAAAAGTTTCCGTGGATTTGACACTCACGTGCGAGAGAGGATATCCAGGGAAATTACCTTTTCTCAAATTTTTATTCTAACTTTTTTACTCGAGAAATAGTGTAGACTTAAAATTAGAGAGAGGAATTAACGCAAAAGCATGTCAAGAGTATAAAACTCAGAGATGACTAGATTCCCAAGTCTCATGAGATAGTATACCAAAGCTGTTCGGGGGAAGATTCTTCAAGGGAAATAAACACAGCGTTAATATTAAGAATGTTATGCAAATTATAAGTGCTGCAGTGAAAGAAAGAGAGTAAAAAGAGGAGGTTAAATTAAAAATTGTTCATAAAGGAAATGTGATTAAAAGAATAATTTAAAAGGATATTTTTCTCCACTGCAGCAGGCACTTATCCTGAGGATATTCACCAATACACAATGAGAGTTCTTATTGCCAGTTTTTTTTATGGGAACCCCCAGGAGAAAAACCAATGTAAAAAGGGAAATAACATTTTACAAAAAAAAAAAAAAAATTACAAAGGATGCCGCCCCCCCTCTAAAAAAATGACATTAAATAGCAACGAGGAACAATAAAACTACGGGTATTAGTCTCAGTTCAAGATCATACATCAAGAATAGAAGTCCAGTTGCAGTTGCGGATTTACCAGCAGGCTGAGTAGGCTGGAGCCTAGGGCGGCAAATTTTAAGGGGCGGCAAATTTTAAGGGGCGGCAAATTTAGTTCATAAATTTTTTATTTCGATTTACAAATTAAAAAAAAATTATTATACACACACAAAATGCGAATGATTTTGCGAATTCAAAGTCTCGCAAAAAAGTATTGTAATGCTTTTATAATTTAACTTAAATTATAATACTAACAAATAATTAAGAAAATATATATTTTTCGTATTGTTTTTAAACTGTGAGTGTAATAATAAATATTTATCAACGTTCGCCAAATGTATATTTTTTATGTAAGCTTTATTCATATTATGTAAGTATTGTATAGTTTTAAGACATACCTTACCTTACTTTAAAAGTGGTTCATGATTGAGATATTTTTTAATTAAAATAATGGTTTTTGATAATTCTTTGCTGTAAAAATAATCCAGGATCTAACACGGTACCATAGTTCTCAATGATACTAACCATACGGGAAAAGTTGATGTAACGAAGATGATGGAGCACAAATCATAAAGTTGGAATTTTATTGATAGAAAATTGATATGATTGTGGACTAAGATATCAAAATTTAGAGGCGGCAAAAATTGAATAGCCTACGGGCGGCAAATCTGTAAATCCGCCACTGTCCAGTTGACAAAATAGAAATGAATTATTTGTCATTAGAACTTAACACTACTGATGAGCATTTGAGAAAAAAAATGTTTCACTCTTTCACATCTTTGTCAGTAGCTTCTGCAGGAGTAAAATAAATAAAAGAATATTGGTTCTGAAGTCATATCACAAGTATCCCCGTATGCCATAAGAAACGAAGCATACAATTGTATTGCACAGATATTGCAAACCAAAGCCAGTTTACTGAAAGGTATATCTAAAATTATTACAACTTCTATTTCTAGGTGCATAACGCAAATGAAAAGCCGCCCCACTTACCTAGCAGGGAAAACAAGCTTACATCAATAAAGCTTGATTATTGTTGGTATTGTTGCTTATTATTCATGGTCTGTATTTAAGAATTCAGACCAAGTCCATTAGAGAATACACCTTCAAAAATTCAGAATAGTCAGAATATAGCCTAATAATGGAACTAGCTTTAGGAAAATGTGTAATATTTGAAGATAAGACTGAGAAATGCATCGGTGAATGATGGTTATATCAGATAAACTGAATCTATTGATGCCAACAATGACAAAAGATGAACGAAGGATAGGCTTCTGAATAGGCTGATCTTTCCACATGGCCACTCCATGGCAATAAATAAACCGTAGCACTAACCATTTTGAAAAACTGTCGAAAGTCTAAAATATAACTATAGAAACACGTTTGAAAGTAAGTTAAAAAACATACAAACTACGAATCCATCGGTGTGTGAAGCATCCCCCAAATTCAAGCAAATAACAGTAATGCTGTCACCGAGTCAATCTCTTCGCTAACACAAAGTTCTTAGAGATAAATAGAGACAAATATAATATCATCATCAGATTGTGACTAAACAAGTCCCCATCAACTATAAGCAATGGGCGCTTAAAGTACAAAATGGTAAAGCAGAGGAAAGTATATCGTCATAAACAGAAAAAATAGTATTAAATTATAGGATTAATTTTGAAAGAAATGAGAACACAAATCATAACGGTTAAAAAAAATTAGTTATTGATTGGTTGGTTGGTTTCTGGAGAGATATGGACATCTTTCGCTACTCGAGGGATAAAAAGATCCCAACCTACAAAAATCGCTAACCAAGAAGATAAATATGCTAAAGCTAAAAATGGTACCTCTAATATATAAAACAGAATCCCCTGATTTTGCTATTACTTTGTCCATCAAGATAAATTCAACACCCCCCCCCCCTTTAAATAGCTTAACGTAATTATTCCTCTTCTTTCTTTAGAATGGTGTATTTGTAGAATCACATACTTATGCCTTATCTCTGTTTAAATCGTCTGTGGGGGTGGGGGTGGGAGATTATGTTCATAATGCGATCGCCCGCGTCATATTTTTACTTTCCGATATTTTTTGCGTGCATTTTTTTTTTTTTTTTATGTACACATCTCAGTGTCTATATAATTTAAAATGTTAGGAACTGAAAAAAAAATCTAAAGATGTTAGGTAACATGCATTAAAAGTCCTTTGTATATATTTTCTTTCTTTTTCTGCACGCTATAGACACATGCACACGCCATGAATGTGTGTACTGCGTTGACACCCGCGCATTGATTTAAGAGAAAGAGGATGTGTAGCAAATATTTCCGACAGCAAGTGTATAAAAATTTGGATTTCGACTAAAATATTTCCCATCGTGAAATCTTTAACGAAAATTAAGGCGATGTTATGGAATATATATGTTATGAAAAATGACCAAAAGAAACAAAAAAAATCGCTACCACCGTCTAGCGGCGCTGAGTTGGCGACATGCCATGAGTGTGCGGCGGCGTTTGAGCCGGTAGCCCGGCAACCCTGTCTGCGCCGTCGGCCGCCGGGGTTGTAAAGAATGGCGGCCGTCGACTAGAAGCGCGAGCAGCCTGCCTCGGATCAGCATCCCTTCCGCGGGCTCCCGATCATCTCCAGCGGATCTTCCTGCCTCATCTCCCAGAACTGATCTGCCTGTCCTCCCAGCTGATTTCCCGATCCTCGCGGGGCCGGCACGTGTCGCGCGCTGCTCTACATGCGGTCGCCCGGCCGCACAATGGGTCTCGTCATAACTTCATAGCGGCGAGCCCGTGACTGACGTGCCACCAGAATGACCAGCAACGCGATCCGCAGCATCCGGCGGAAGAAATCTTCGCTCTCCGAGGTGAAGATCGCCGTCATCGGAGCACCAGGGGTCGGCAAAAGTGGTGAGTACTGCTCCCCAGTTAACAGTCACAACTGCTCGCTTATCAGCTTGGAGTGTGAACGGGAATATATCCAGATCTGCTGCGGTATTATTAAATGCTCAGTGCATTTTCAAGCTTTTAAGGAGACAAGGAACCTTCCACCCTCATTTATTTATTTATTTTTTTATTTTCAGTATTTACTCTTTATACAACATGAGAATAAGTATTACACTTTTTTACTATATTGAAGACTTTTAGAGTTCAGAAATAGGTATTTTGTGGAACAATAAAAGTTGTGTTTCAAAAAATTATTAAAAAAAGCTGGAAATTTTAAAAATGCTCCATGCGCATTCATTTTCTTCTGATTTCTTTAAAATTTCTCTGGATTTTTAAGTGAAGAGTTTTTCCTAAAACTGTGCACAATTCTTTGAAAACTCAAATATTTTTCAAATTTATAGACCATGAAATAAAGTAAAAAAATAAAAAAATAGCAGGCAGATGAAAAATAAACTATTTATGACTTTTGATTCATAAAAAATTGCAAAAAATAAAATTCAATGCACAGTTATATTTATGTATGTATGGTAAACGTACATTAAAAAATTTAAGGTTTTCAAATGACATAGAATGCGATTGGAGCATTTTGAAAAATGCTAGAATTTTTGAAAATTTTTTTGAAAGACAGGCATTTTTCTGCCAAAATATCCTTGTTTTGAATTCTAAGGGTCTTCAATGTATTAAAAAAGAATATTTTTTATTCCGATTATGTCCTAAAGAGTTGAAAATTGAAAATTAAAAAAATCCAGGTTGAAGGTCCATTATCCCCTTAAGAGAACTTAGTTAGTGGAGAGGTCTTATCTCTTAAATGCAAATCTTCTCGTCTTTAAATTAAATGACAACCGGCGGGATGAATTTGGAGTTATCTTTTGTAGGATACATGTTGTTTGTGAGATATGTGTTAGTTAATATAACACACTAGTTTTCTAAATATCCCATATTTACTTACTGAGTTTGTCATACACAACTTTTATGCGTTATAATCTTAATTTTTCCAAAATCTGTTGAAATGTTATCAGACATTGTAAAGGTCTTGGAGTTACATTTTCATAACGTGCTTCCTTTGTATTATACAGTTTTAGCGATGTTAGATACTCAAGCAATACCCGGTACAGATTTTCACTTATCGTTTACTTTTGCATTAAACTTCTTGATTTGAGATAATTACTTTTTAGGTTTTATCTTAAAACATATTACAATGCTTTCGGGAAAACTAACTGTTTGAGTGTTACATACTGAATATAATGCTTGAAAACTTTATGTTTTTCTTGAAAATCTTACGTTTTCAAGCACTTAAATTTTAAGCTTCTAGAAAGAATTTTTTAATTTAATAAACGTTGGTTTTCTTAGACTTAAGATTAAACATCTTTTCTCTGTCAGAAACAAATAGAAAATAATTTTTACTGGCATTACAGGGTTTCAGAAACGTCCTTTTTATATAGTCATCTTGATTAACTTTATAACTATTTGAAGTCTTTAGTTCTGAGAATCTTCTTTTTTTAAATACATTTAGGTGCAAATGAAAGTTTGAGTCTTAAATGTTAAATAAAGCGTGTATAACGTGTTTCTACGCATTTTAAGCGATAGACTTTCAGATGAATATGTTCTTAATTAAAGAAAAGGGAATTTAGCGGGTCTCAAAATATCACTGCGTATGACAGAAACTTGGAGAGAAGTGACTTTAAGATGTTACTGAAATAATTTTTGCCCAGAAGCGAAAAATATTCGGCAACCTTTTCATGAACTATTTTTTTCGGAAATTACTTTTTTTTACCTCTCTTGCAATAAAATTTAACACTGTTTTACATGTTTAATTTATATAGACATTTAATTTACGGCTGATTAATATTATTAAATTGTTGATAAAAAACACCGTAGGAATAGAGAAAATTCTGAGGTCTATAAATTTTCTCTGAATTTCACTTCGCTCTATACAATTCTGCTATCTCTTTTTAGTATAAGATGTAATTCATATTTTACTGCATTGAAGGATTTTGGCTCCTGTGGAAAATTTTGTTGAAAGAAACCCGGCTAAAAATCTTACATTTACGACTGAGTAAGGGATCCAATTTGTACTCATTAATGCAATTGTTAATTTTATCAGGCAAAACACGTTACACACATCAGATGTCATTCTCAGATTTGAGGTTTTTTTTTACCACGGGGAGAAAGTAGTAATAAAAACTCCTTTAGGGTTATTTGAATTATATTTATTTAACTATAACTCGAGAAAATTATTTTAGTATCAGTAGTTCTGTTTTGTTTTAAATAATTTTGCTTTATTTATCATTTAACAATTAACATTGTTTCTCTGATGACCATAATTTTATTTTAGGCTTTTAAATTAAACGCTAGACTTAGAAAGGAAATTACGGTTGAAATTTTGCATTGTGTCTTTGTTTTCATTGGATGTCTGGGATGGAGATTAGGCTTTCAGTCATGTAAGCCGAAGAAATAAGTTTTCCGTCGTGTGAAACTCAGTCCACAATATTTTTACATGCTCGAGAAGTCACGGACAAATACAGCTCTAATATAAATACCCGAAAATTTTCTTAACTGAAGTTTAACTATTCTACTAATTATATTTCTACTATTATTCATAGTAAATATTTTTTAGTTACAAGAGAACTGAATAAAATTAAAAGTATTCTTTAATTAGAGACATCTTATATGCATTTTCGATCTACTTAAAAAGGCCTATTAAAGGTTTTGACATCTTATAACTTTTAAAATGTGAAAACATTCTCTTAAAACAAAAACAAAAAGTGCTGAGTGTGAAGGCTAAACTTTATGCCAATTTTAGGTAGGATCGAATTTACTTATTTAATATAAAGTGCAAAAAAATAGGTTTTTCCCCATGATGCTCTCAAATCGATTTTTAGTTTAATCAGCATACAACCGAGTAGATTCAACGAAAATCGTGCGCCAAATGTTGAAGTGACAGAACAATCATTGCAGCTTTTAGAGCGTGCTAACATCCACGTATTATTTTGCTTTTGTAAGGAAAGACATTTACGGATATGCGAAGGAGAGAAAAAAAACCACTTTTAGTCGCTAACTTAAAAGTATATGCAGTTTGTTGATTAAAATAAAGGCTATTATCTGAAATATAAATCTGAACTCTCTCATAAGAGAAACTACATTAAGAAGATATAAATTAAAGCACATACTGTATACAATAGTGATAGAAATTAGCATAGGTGCTAAATATAAAAGAGTATAAATCAAGGGATAATTTCAAATACGGACGAAGGTAGAGTAACGTATGTGAAACTATTACAGTAACCACCGCTTATAGTGATCAGTGGTTATAAGAATCAACCGTTTATAAGAATCAATATCGCGAAAACAAAAACAAATGTATTATTTCCATGTTAAAATTTCCGCTTTAAAGAATCAATCCACCGGTTATAAGAATCAGTTTGCTATCTTTGCCTTCCTTTCATTTTTCCAAAAAATGCCACTTGAACTCTCAAAAGGTACGAAATTCTTTCTTAAGTTTTTGAAAAGAAAGATTGATAAAACTTTGGGGTGGAAAACAGTCGTAAAATACATTCCTTTAGACATAACATAAGAGTTTCTCCTTATACGTTTTTACTAAACACTGTCTTATTAGCTTTACTCAGGGGCATCTAACCCGCCCGGGTCCGATTTCGCTTTTCTCCAGACAGGCACTCCTTTTTTCCCATCACTTACTTCCTGGTTGCGGATTTCTGGACCCTAAAACACATAAATCTTCCGCGAAGTGTCCACCATCATTTACGCAAACGGGACAGTGGATTCAGCACTTCAAACCGTGAAACGTAAACGGATTCATTTTGTTGAATCAGATGAACCAGATGCTGAATCAAACGTTTCACGGTTTGATTCAGAATCAAACCGTGAAACGTAAGCTATAAAGTGAATCTTCGTCTGAGACTGTAATAAGCATACGTCGCTAGTATTCACTTTAGTTTTCTAACAAAATTGCCAGTTAGTGTTAGAACATTTTGATAGTCGAATTCAAATATGATAAAAACAAAGAAAACTCTTAGTTTTTCTGAAAAACAGAACTTGTTAATTAGATATGATGCTCTTCCAAAGTGTAGTCAAAGAGAAGCTGCCTCTTGTTGATTTTATAATCATGTGTTGTTACTTATAGGCCTAGAAATTGAGTTATAGTATTTGTTTAGAAATTGAGTATTTTTAAAATTATAAAAAATAATTTTAATAAATGATAAATAACGTAAATTAAAGAGTATTTAATGGTAAATTATGTATATATGTGCCTGTGTGTTTATATATATGTACAAGTATATATTTGTGTATGTGTGCCTGTCCAGAGGGAAGTTTCGGTTATAAGAATCAACCGCTTATAAGAATCAAAAACAGTAATAACAAACGTGATTCTTATAAGCGGAAATCACTGTACATTTAAAATACCCTGTTTATAGATAACTTTTGAAAGAATTTTGATTGATTTTTAAAAAAAAATATATTAGGGCAGTAATTGTCTTCATTTATTATCGATGAAGGGTTGAAGGTGTTTAATTGTGAGTAAATAAGTTTTAAAATTTTTTATTCATTAAGATTCCTCGAGATATTTATTCTGAAGCAATAAGAAAAAAACGATGTCTTGTTTTAATAACATTCTGCAACTAAATTAGATAAAACGATTCTGAAAATTTAGTTTGAGTATTGGGAAATAATCTTTCAAGAGAATTAATGAACTGTCAGTCAGTAGCCAGAAATGAAATTTCTGCACCGGCAGAATGCGAGCTAAGCACAGACTCTTTCTCTACGGGTACGAACGGATTCGAACGACTTGTTTCTGAAACTCGTATGATATTAACTTTCGTTTTATCCCCCTGATCAATGTATTACTTACTTAAAGTAAAGGAGATTAGCAGTAGGCTTAATTCTTAACAGACTTCCCTTGCAAATAATCCAATTAATACATATATTAAGCGGAAATATCTCCTTTTATTGAGATGGATCTCTTTAGATATGAGGTTGTTTAAAAGCAATTTATGCTTCGGAGTGTAGAAAGATAAAGAAAGGAAAATATTAATTACTATTATGTTAGTAATTAATATTAATTACTACTGCGTTAAAATATGCTGTACGTAATGATATGCTTTATAAAGTACTGAATTATATTTTATTTTGAAAAGCTTTAAGTTTTGCACCGTTCTGATTTGTTGTAATTTACTCTACAGCTCAGTTTAATTGTATTTCCATTATTTGTGGAATCTAAGAAGCCTTTCTGTATTCTCTGAAATCAGATTTTGTCATGTTGTGCACAGTTTTGTTTCTCACATTTTTTAACTCTATAAACCTGAAGTCTTTATTGTGGATACCGTAATACTATTTCTAAGCCAGATAAATTTCCTCACTGCATTGCACCTGTATTTTATTCGCGAAAAAAATAAACTTTCCTTCAGGGTAAATCTCAGTACGTAGTATATCTTAAAATATATTCAAAGTATTTTGGTCATATTTGTATTTATATTTAATATTCTGTTTGGAATAAATTAAACCTAAAACTGAATAATGTTTTAAGAATTTGTAAATTGTATTTATATTCATCATGAAAAATAACAGTTTTAAAATACTTACGTTTGGTTTCTCAAAAAGTCTTAAAAAAGTGTTTCTAACAAACGTTTTTAAATAATCGTCAGTTACAGTTTTGCTTCTAAATGCATAGTTTTGATATATTTTTGAGTGCGGTAAAAGACAGACTTAAAATTTCGATGACATTATACATATTTTTGGATAATAAGGTTTCTTTAAACATACTTGTAAAACTAAAGATGTATATTTAAGGCAATACTATATCCAAGGCAAAAACTTCATGCATGTATGAGAAATAGAGAATGAGAAATAAATTGCTCTGAGAGACATGAGGAAATTTGTAAAGTAAGCCTTTTTAGACACCTTGTGTATAAAATCAGCAGTTTTAAAGAGGCTGTATAAAATAATCGTTCACTGAGAATAAATTCTCTACTGTTTGCTCAGGTTTCCCGAGGATAGCATTTAATTAGTGTTGTTATTATTATACTGATAAATTTCTAGATTTCCCTAAGGTCCAATTATCGTGCCGCTCGATGGACTTAAAGAAAAGTTATGGAGATTCTAGAATTTAATCTTATATTAAGTATTAAATTGTCTTTTAATTGTTTTAAGGAATTCCAATGAAAGTACTGTCCGCAATGAAATAAATTTCAGAGTCAGACCAGAGTTAAATTGTAACAGGGTTAGATTGTTGCAGTTTTAATTATAATTAATGCGTGCTAACAAATTATTTTTCCAAAAAATCAATAAAATTAGACTGTTTTTTTAAATAATTGTTTTTAAAAGCTCTTTATTCTTTACTGTTTTATTTTATTCCTCAAAATTGCAAAAATATTCCTTTAACGAACTTTCCTTTAATTAAATCTTCTTTCGAAATCTTCTTATGAAAAATTCTATAGAATCTAGACTTTGGATGACATGTAAAAGTGAACTCCCTTTATACGAAAAATAATCAGCTATAACTAACATATTCTGACAAACGCAAAATTTGGATTTTTTTTATGATTTTTTTTGCTTAAGTTTTATTTTCCAGCTTTTAGAAAACCAATAGGTCTTGTCCTTTTATGGGAAGTTCCTTAATTCTGTTGATAAAAGCCATCACATCTTTTATGAATAAGATGATTTCTAATATAAACCTTACAGAGAAGATTTACTGATTTCGTGTAGTTTCGGAATATACACATAAGTCTACAATTTATCATCTCTGAAACATGGAAAACTGCATTCACATTTACAAGATACAGTTTCCGTTATGTAACTTATTTTAAACTGATTTTTCATTTCTCAGGTATTTTTTAAAAACAACTACACAACGAATTTTCTTTATAACGTAGTTTAAGTGTAACAATAAAGTTTCAGTAAATTGGGACTCAGCTGTAAATGCTTCTTATAATGTCAGCTAACCCTATCTGAATTTTATGCGATATGTATAATTTAATAGTAATTGTATGAGTATTATTATATACAGGGTAGTGAACTGATGAATTTTATCGAAAATGCATTCGGGAACTATGAAATAAGTATATTTAGAATTGGTTGCACCTCCCAAATGCATATCTTTTATTTCTCAAACATTCGTGAACTCTCCCATAAATATTATAAATGTATTGTTTACATGTGTTATATTATTACATGGGAATATCGTAATGAACATTAAACAGAACGTTAACGAGATGCTAAACAGGCTTTGATCTTGTATTAGCAGACAGTGACTTCTGATTTGTTCTTTATGACCTTACAGCCTACTCAAATATGTGAGTTTTCTTGAAGGACTTGTCCAGTAACTAACACACACACACACACACACATATATATAAGAACAGATACACTGCAAAATCTAGTGTTGAGTTGGTAGATAAATCACTTTTATATGGGACTAGCTGAATACACGTGCTTCGCTATGGAGTACATTAAAATTAAATACAACGGTCAATGTATGCAATTAATGCCAAAAAAATCCCAAAAGTATATTTATAACATTCGCTTTTATTAATAAGATAAATACAACAGCCAATATATGCAACTAATGCCAAAAAAAATTATATATTTATAAGACAATCGTAACGGATATTTTTATAGACAAAATAATGTAGAAGAAAATATTCAAATCAAATACAACGGTCAATGTATGCAATTAATTTGCATGTTTAATATCCATAAAACATACTGATTTGAATTAAATTCTTCAAAAACTTTCATCTCAATTAGTCTAGTGGTTAAATTTTATCTTTTACCGTGATTTAATATTTCTTTTGCCAATTTATTTCGTTGTTATGCACGTGACGCAAAATTAATTTAAAGTATCGCGAAAAGAAAAGAAACCACGTGATCAGCATTTAATAAATTAAATTCTAAAAATTAATCTTTAAAAATTCACCAAAAATCAGAAAATGGGGGTAAAGATTCGAAAGAGATTTCATTTTAAAGAAATTTTTATGATCTCTCTCGTAATACAAATTTTATAACCCTCAAATTATTATTTTAGATGCAAACTTTAAAAAATGTTACAAAAACAGCTTAAAAATTTAATTAAAAAAAATATCTAAGAAGAATTTTTCAAAAATCTTTTTTAGTGCACCCCTACACTATAAGAGAATCGCCATGCAAAATTTCAGCCCTTTAGGTCTAGCGGTTTGCTCTGTGCGTTATCTGTCAGTCAGTCAGCCAGTTACGGGACTGTTTTATATATATAGATTACCCTATGAGTCAATAATATGACATATGGGTCATTGAAGTTCAAGGAAAATAGTGGAAGAAAAATAAAAATAAAAGTTCAGAAAATAGGAAGAAGAGGTTGATTCAACAGCTGGGAAAAAGAGTTTTAAGAGAACGATATTCATCCGAACATAGGGACTTCGTTTAGATATCTTTCTTTTCTAGAACCATTGTCATTAGTAAATTTTATCCTCCAACTACTTTTTCCTTTCTTAAAAATTTATAAAATACTAACAAATAGAAAATACTTATTTGATGTTTCTCTAATCTGTAGTAGTAATTGAAATTGACGTCCCAATTTGAGGAGTCGGATAGTGCTCTGGCATTAGAATATATGAAATAAGTATGTAGTCGTGATATTTATTTAAAAAAATACATTTGAAAATTCTGTTTAAAATTTTGAGACGACAACTTTCCTTACATAATAAAAACTGATGTGTAGTTAACGAAATCCATTCACTCTTTTCAAAAACATTATGGAACAATTAAAGCTTTTCGTTTAACTTGAGACATTAAAATTTCACTTCACTGACATATTGGAAGCAGGTAAATTTAAAAAATAATTCCTAAGGACTATAATTAAAGTCTTGAAAAATCAGTGAAATTTGATTTTAGACGAAGCAGATTTGTTTTACGTTTAAAGTTTGGCAGATAAAGCTTTAAAAATTCCTCTAAAAAATTAACTGTTATGATGCTTGTGCAGTTTCAACAATTGCTTAATTTTGTAATTGCTAAATTTCATCTTCTTTCAACACTTGTTGTACAGAATTGCAAGTAATTCGTATATTTCTCACAGTGATTCAAACGTCTTTTTCATTCTGATACACATAGATCAACAAAATTTTAATACATACATGTTTTTTCAATGTAATAAACTTGGTGGTCCTTTAATATCCGGGGTCTGGAGCAAAATACCCTTCCCCCTTTCTGTCAGGGCGTGGCTATGTTAATTCTTTTAACGTTTGAAGAATACAAATAAATAATAATCTCCATAATTACCTTAATTTTTTGATATTTTTTATTCCAGATCCAAAATTTCATATTTAAAATTCTTTTTCAGTGAAATAAATAGTTTTTTCAAAACTGTGCTTGTTCTGTAAAGTTTTCTGTCAATAGAACATATAAAATAAAAACTAAAAGATAGCATAAAACTCTATGAAAAACTTTTTCATTCATATGAGATTTACTTCACAAGTTTCGTGCTTTTAATATTGTTCGAGAGTATTTGCAGATTAATAGACAGTTGCGTAAACAGTTAATTGGAACTTGTTTACTTAGATCTCGGATATAAAAGGACTGTTGCTATAAAATGTTTTTTATATTTTGCTCTCGAATGTATCTATTATTTTTAAAATCAATTGAATGAAGGATCAGTCTTTTAGGACTGCTCCGTTAAACAGTAACTGTAATAAAAATTATTTATCCTGAAGTTTTTTTTTTCTGCTACGGATTTAAACAGAGATTAATGAAAATCAACATGTTTTCTCCCCTATAAGCAAATATAGACTTAAACTGTTCTGGATTTGTTATTCATTTGTGTTGAATATTTTTGATTACTTACTTGGAATAATGTGTTATCTATACTGAAAGATGTATCAATTGAAATCGCATACGATGGTTTCTTAAATCCTTAAAATGACTTTGACAATTCATTTTAAATAACATAAATATAATTTTCATTATGCAGTGGATTTTAGATATCATACTATGCTATTTTTCTTAACAAATTTCTAGTAAGAACTAAATATGTTGATAGGTCAAAATCATGTTCATTTGATAAAAATGTGTCATTTTTATAGCGTATCAGTTGAAAGTGTTTTTAGCATACCAGTTCAACTGATGTGTGGTATCCATAATTCTTCTTGCGTGCCGTATTATTAGTGCATAAAATAGAAATTTTCTAAAGTGTATACAGTAAAGCAGAAAATTTTCTAACCGAGATCGCGCGATAGAAAAGAAAACAGAATAAAGTACCCAACAGAATAAGAGAAAACATTTGAGGGAAGAGAACAAGTTGATTGGATTCCAACAGTTACAGAAAAGATCAAGGAGAACGAAGTTCCTGGATGATATCTGTAAAGTTGGGAAGTTCGAATATCAGTAGACTTAAGTTTGTGCCAAGTTATTTATGACAGATACTGTATACGCAAGAGAAAGTTGTTTCAAGCAAACCGATACAGAACTCGCATAATTTTAAACGCATTATTGTTAAAAAAATATTGTGCACAGTTTTGTTCACAGAAATGCTTATAAAACAAAGCTACTTTACTAGATGGAGAAAAAAGTTCTACTTTATGTATAAAAAAGTATTTTTGTTAGGTGTTTGATCTTGCTAGGAGTGATGGCTCATTTAAGGTAAAATTGTTGAGATTTATAAAAGAAGGCGATTGATTTTCCAACGAAGATCATACTTATGCACATCTGAAAAAAAAACTCTGAATTATTAAAAACTGAATACAGTTGAACCCCGTTATAGCGAACCCGGCATATAACGAACTCACGGATATAACGAACGAAAAATTTTTGTCCCGCCGTTTTCCTATTGTACGCAATTTAATTAGTATTGTGCCAGTTTAATGTGATCATTTTTAATAGATTTTATCATTTTTTAGTACATGATTATTGAATACACATTGCAACTAAGGAGTTATGCATTTTGTAAACTCTAGTATTTTTCTTAACGGTTCGGATATAGCGAACCACCGGATAAAGCGAACGAAACCTTTGGTTCCTTGAAGTTCGCTATCACGGGGTTCGTCTGTAACTATTATTTTAATTCTGCTTTGCACACAATAGGATTAAAAACTTTCTTTTTTTGGGGGAGAGGTTTGAACTGTTGTAAATTATAAGTATAATTTTGATATCGCAATAAAATTTTTCAACTACTTCCTCATTTAGGATCGAAACATTTCGTTTGAAAAAATTGCAAGCATTTAATAATTTTTCCCTCCTCCACGCCTCTGGATGTTGATATACAGTGTGTACATAAAGGAATATCCCAATTTTGCAGGGCAATTGAAAGAAAACTAAACAAACACAAACTTTTTTTTTCGGGGCTACATCAAACGTCATGTGTTTGTTCCACAGCTACCAAATGACGTTGACGAACTTAAGACACGCATGTCTGCTGCCTTTCAATGCTGAAAAGAGTGTGGGATGAGTTATCGTACCACCTCGATATCCTTCGTGTTACTAAAGAGGCTCACATTGAACACTTATAACTGTGTCGAATTTAAACTTTCAACTGTTATTTTTGATTTCCGATGAACAGCAAGTTTGTACTTTGTTTAGTTTTTTTCAATAGCCCTGCAAAGTTGGGATATTCATTTATGTACACACTGTAGAATATAGCGTAGTAAATTTCAGTAATATTCTACGGAAACCTATACTGGAAACTAATTTGTCCGAGAGGAATATACAGAATTCTACTAAGGAGGAGTTGGTGAGATAACATCGCTGTCACAGAAGGAACCTCAAAACTGTCAGTTGTAATTATATATCAGAAGATTAGAAGGCGTACTGATCTCACTAGCATCTTAAAGCTATTGTCTAGAATGCCATAAAATTTCAACAGTTACGCATATGTAGAATGCACTTTGCACGGGAATGGCTAACGCATGAAACAGCTAAGGTGCGGTTTCATTAGACCTCGAAGTACTTAAAATGCTGTGTTAAGCTGTAGGGAATTTTTCTAATGGCAACTTTCAATAATACATGTGCAATAGGTATTTTAAACACATTTCTTTTCCATTTGAAAGATGTTAAATAAAGGGCACGTATAATTCCAAATTTTGAAAAATTTTATGATTATTTACAGGACCATTTTTACCACCTGATGTCTCGCACTGTAAATAATTTTTTAAATGAATTCAAAATAACAAGCCCGCTTCATTTTATACATTTAAAATCTGATGCGAAAACCAGAGCTAAAAAAAGTACTTTTGCTGATGTGTGTCACTAAAGAAAATACCATAAAACCCCCTTGCTTAACATAGGGGTTTGAGATCTGAGTGATGAACTGACGCAGATATATAATATCATTAAGTTAATACTTTCAAATTCTGTGTTTGCGATTACCAAGGTTAAACATCATGTCAAGTAACATCAGGTGGCGATAATGCAGTTAGTTGCCGGCATCCTATGCTGTGAAACTTCTCTAATTAGTCACCCCTATTCGGCGGGTTTATTTCTGTTCAGAACGGCCATATTTTTGTTCAGAACTGATTAAGTACATCCCACAGAGTCAAAGTTATTTTACCTCCTTTTCGGCGGCAGCCCCTCCAAATGGCCCCTTTTTTTCGGAATCATGACTGGCCGCCATGGGGAGGTTTCACTGTATTTCCCTTAAAAACTGAAGACATGATTTATGGCGAGCTGAATATAACTGTTCGATCAAATGTACGTTTTTAAATCGTGACTTTCACCTTTAGATAACATTTTCTCACCATTTAAAGTTAAAAAAGGACAAGAGACGTAGTGTTATGATAATTTTTATTATGTCTTGAAAATGTAAGCGTCAGAGGGCAAATAGAGTTTTGAATATTACAAAAAAGGGATGATAGGATGGATTTTAGGAATCTCTACAGGACATTTTAACTCTTGTCATCATGCAATTCTTCGAAATCTGTAAGAGCATGATTTGAGGAAATGAAGATGACCAAAGTATGGAGTTAGACTACCGTAAAATCTCGGCTATAATACGCACCCGAGAATAATACGCATGCTTGAATTTGCGCAAAATTTTTCGGAAAAAATTAAAATTCGACTATAATACGTACCCATAACTTTTCAATAATTTATTTAAAAATTGTACAAATATTTATTAACATAAATAAAATTTGTAATAAAAGGAATCGAAAACGTCAATTTATGTAAAAAAAAACTTAATTTGTTAATTCAATACAAACATTACCGTCAAATTATCAGTCTTAATCACTGTCACAGGAATACAGCTCATCTATTGTTGTTGCGTCCATGTCATAATTATTGTTAATATATATCGCCATTATCATCCTCACTTGACGATACGAACTGGGAGTTCCGTTTGTTTAAAAGGAATACCGGCTTAGTAAACGGGTGGATGAATCACGGAGTGCAGATTCGCACTCACTCGTGTTGCGACGTCTTACAGCTGCTGTACGTTCGTTTATCCAATATTTAAAACTACTTTTTTTCTGAATATAATGGGGGAGTATAATATACACCCCCATTTTTGCGGACTAAAATGTGAAAAAAAAGAGTGTATTATACTCGAGATTTTACAGTAATAGAACAATAATAGGGTCCTAGAATGCTGCAGCTAGACATACTATTTGGATGTTATTATTGTGAAATGTAATATACATAAATTTCTATACCGTGTAAAGTTTTGCTACTTTTTCTCTTAACATGGACATGATAGACTTGTCAACTGTTTTTCTAGACACTTATACCGATGCAATCCCCGTTTATGAATTTAAAAACATCTGATATTGGCAAAAAGTATGAAACTTTAGCTGCATGGTAGACTAAGGTTTAGACACCATTGAATGTAATTGAAAATAGCTCAGCATCTGGCTTACTTTTTCTCGCCAGAAAAAAATAGTGTGAATATTTTTAACGTAAATCATAAGTAGAATTTTAATTTAGAAACAAAATGTTTCAAGTACTTTCTTATTTAGGATCAAAAGATTTTCTTTCAAAAAACTGCAAGCTTTCAGTAATTTCCTCACAGATATTTTTTTAACATGATAAGTTAAGCAATTTTATCTCCGTTGTTTAAAATATCTCTCTAATGGTATTTTACCGAAATGCATTGTTAAACTGATTTCTGTATTTAAATCGATCCATAGTCTGAAATCTGTCAAAATAAGCTTCAGAAATATTTATTCGAAACAAAAAATATAGTTAATGTAAATTATAAGTATAATTTTGATATCGAAACAAAATGTTTCAACTACTTTCTTATTTAGAATCGAAAAATTTTGTTTGAAAAAATTGTAAGCATTCAATAATTTCATCACAGATTTTTTTTAAATGACAAGCTAATCAACTTTACCTACATTGCTTGAAATATCTTTCTATTCGCATTTTACTGAAATGCATTTTTAAACTGATTTCTGTATTTAAATTGATCCATAGTCTGAAATCTGTCAAAATAAGCTTTAGAAATATTTAATCGAAACAAAAAATATAGAGAATCTTATTATAAACGAGAGTAGAATTTAATATAAAATTCTGGTGTTGGTGCGATCGACCGAAATACTTGATATTCCCGTATGTTGGCTATTCCTGTTTTAATTTACGAGAAATTATCTCAATGTTAAGTTTATGCAGTCATATATATATACACGCATGATTTTACAAACACAAAAAGATTGGTATAAATAATGAACCTTTCATTCCCATCATATATATATATATGTTATATTTTAAAATATGCGTGAATGCAAAAAGAGAGTAATTTGATTCCTCATGCGGGGTTCTGAATTATTCGCGACAGTCCTAGTAAAATCACTATCGATTTCTCGCACACATCTCCACTATTACCCCACCCCACCCCACCCCTGGCTCCCAAGCCACAAGCAAATATTCTGCTGTAATGTACATCAGCGATATGAATAACATTGCACATATGCTGAGAGATATAAGGTAGAATCACTATACTTATGCAGCCGCATTCAACCCCTCTGCTATTTGCTTAATGCAGCAAAAGACCCATTTATAATAGGGTTAAATCAGGTTTTATTCAAGCCTATTTCAAATCATTGTGAAAATATATCAAAGACGTTCTACTGTAAATTATAAACCAAATATGTATACAGAAAATGAATATTAAATTAAATATATTATAGGTTGATGAAGCTTACTAAAGTCCTTTAAGAACCAGTTACATTAATATCTTTCTTTTCTATGTAATTTTCAGTAAATATCTTTTTGAACAGTAAGTTCACAGTTAAAAAATGCCAAGAGAAACAATTCTCAATGCTTTTAATATCATTCCGGAACACAATAAGTTGCTATAATTCTTTTCTTTTTCTGATGAAGTTTATTTAAAAAAATTTTTTTTACATTTTTCTTTCTAACTGCGTTTATGTGAGGATTAAAATTTAAACTCTTTGATGACGTTGAATGTTGAAAGAAAATCTGCATATCTTTAATCAATGACAGACTAATTTTAAAAGTTACACGTAAAAGTGAACCCAAATTGCCTATGAAATCATGTGAAATTAAGGTATGAACTGTTAAGTGACATAGAATGTTAAATAAACATATTTTTACCTCCAAATTATAAAAAATTAATCATCTAATCTAATATATTGCTTCAAAAGCAAATAGAGTAGATTTAATTGCAGGGTTGCTGGGGCATATTAAAGTCTCTAGAGCAGAATTTAGCAACCTTTATTTAACTTTGAGTCTAATCGTATTTGATTTCATACTTTGGCATAAAAATTGAGATTAAGAAGTAAAACTTATTATGCAATATTACTTTGATGGATAGCAAACTAATGCGGAACTCAGTCCTACATACGGCAGTCTACCAAAATCCTTTTTATATTATTGAATTAAGAAACATTTTGAGTGAAACTATGATAATAGATATGATAACTGCAGTTCAACCTTTTATATGTTAAAAGGTGATTAAATTAAGAGGAGTAAGTATATGAGCGGAAGTATTTAAAAATAAAACATCTGCTGACAAAAATTCTTACTGATACTTAAGAGGACATTTCCTGAATCAGTCTGCTAAGAATCTAACATGGAATAATTATAAGTATTATGTAAAAATACTTTTAAACGTATTAGAACTGAAAAATTGGGTGAAAAATTACAGTAACACCCTTTTTTTGCAATATTACTCTCTTACAGAGACATTTTGAAGCTATTTTTAAGAGAAATTCTTTATTAACTGTAGATTTTCTAGCAGCCAAATGAATATTTTTTATTTAAATATTTAAATTCCTTAATATAACAGCATAAAAATTCTTAGTTTAAAACTTTTAGTTTAAAAGTAAAAACCAACATTTTTAAAAAATAACAGAGAGCAATATGACCTCTGTTTCTAGCCATTGAAATGAAATAATTTTTGCAAAATAACTAAAAGCAGTTAAAAAACAGACATGTTGACATGCCTTCTTAAAATGTATATATTTAAGCTTTGTTCTTAAAGGTGTATATCTCTAGGTTATCTATTGGATTTTTCAGTTGAGTGTTTATTAACGATAAGTAGAAAAGTTCTGTGGTTGTTTATGGATAGCTTTTGGGGTAGTTTCTACCATTTTTGGAAAATTATAAGACTGATTTAGAAAAAGTTTTCTCACTTACCAAAGGCTGTATTAGAGATGTATATTGTTGACTACAGGCGAAAAGATTTTCAACTCATGTTCTTCACCTCTTTCATCGGAAGTGAAATATATTCATTGTAAATTTCTATCTGTACAATTTAATGCTAAAAAAATCTTTTGATAACAGTTGAAACGCAATATACTGTTTATTATCTTTCAGATATTTTCTGTTATGAGAAATTATTCAAAAAAGTGCACCGGAAAATAAAATTTGCTTTAAACAAATAAAAGTCATTATTCATTTCTTCCTTTTTTTGGCTTTTGTTTTTGAAGACAAACTATCTTCCGTCAACCCAATAATTCTTCCTTTCTCAAACCTTGTGAACTGTTCATAATGTTATCTCGTTTTGCGACGAGACAGTCTATGTATTAGCAGAAAAATATCAACCGAATTCACCGTTTCTATGTTTGGTATTTGCTTTTTGGGGCCTTTTATATCTTCCCTGCCTAATTTCAGGCTGTATTGTGGGCCAATCATATTTTCCAATCATATTTTCTCAGGAGTTTTTGCATAGACTCTGAAAACAGAGATTAGAAAATGAAGTACAGAAACGTGGATCTATGCATACATACGTTTTCCTGATTATAATTCAGACGTAAACTTTCAGTTGGCTTCTAATGTAAAATTTTTAAAACTATGGTGGCCTGTTATATAGAATTTGTTTAGTTCTTTTTTCAATTCTTCCTGTGTATTGAGAAGTTTTATTTCGAGTAACTTTAAAAGTTTATAAAGTTTTTGACAAGCTTTTTGAAAGTTTCAGATGTAAATTTTACATTTTATCCGTGGGGTCACAGAAAGGTATTTTCTTAATGCAAGGAAGTAGTTGAATCGGAAATATATTTAAAATATCCCTAAAATATATCCAAACAATGATTAAAAATAAGGAAATGTTTTACTACACTATGGAAAAAAGAACAAGTATTATTTAATATTTTTAAAATTATTTTAAATCTTTTCCCCATGTAAAAAATATTTTTCAACTAAAATTTCTTTCACTGAATAAACATCCTCATGTGCTTTGCGAAGTTTTTACAGTCTGCATATTGGTTTTTAATACTGCTGCAATATTTTTAAAGCGATAACATGATTTCTTGTCATGGGATGTACTCTCCTTTTCGTAAGGAAAAATTATCTTAAAAAGCAGGATACATATAATTGCACGTTTAGAGGACAAAATGCCGCATTCAAGGAACCACCACCTTTATTGATCGCCTTATCAGAAACTTTAATAAGAAAAGAAAGCCTTTTTTTTACACTTTACTGTCATAGTCGTAAATAAAATGTTTTTAGAATCTTGGGTTTTAGGTGTAGCAAAATACCAGAAACTAATAGAATAAAAATGAGGGACTTTCAATAGAAATGCAAAAAAGGATTAGGTTTCAAGATCTCGGTAAAATCGGAGGGAAATGAGATTAATTTAAATTCGTGGATCTTTATTTCCAAGCAGTAATTTTTATAAAATTATATGTATTGAACAATTGAAATAGGAGTAGATAATACAGAAAATGTTATTTACATGATATTACTATAGTCTTTAATTAATATTGATTTTATACACGTGGAAAGAGTATTGATTTCCAGAATATTATTTAACAGGTTACATAAGTCTATTACTTACATGTTTTTATGTCTATTACTTACATGATTTTATGTTGTACATATATGAAAATGCCCTTAGACTAGCTATCTCTCTCTCATAGTTCATTATATCTGATATTCTCACATTTCATAATTTCTCTATCTCACAAATTTCATAAATATGGGAGAAAGAGTTACTCAAGCAGGCAGGCATATCTATTGATAATATGAAAGATGATTACATATGCGTATATACCTATTTATTTAAACATTACACCTTTGCATTATCCATATCTCTATGACAGTGAGTTTTACGTTAAGAATGATTCTTTTGTTGTGTGTGAATCTGCCCAATTAGCTACCACAAAATAAAATTAGGATATATTAGAAAATAAAACAAATTTGAATGTAATATTTTTATAATCTATTTCGTGTGTAATAATAAGTCTTGAAGGCATCATGAGTTTGAGTCATTGAACTTGATGCATTTTATTCGTCAGAAAATTTTAAATTTTGTAGATTTAGTAGAATTTACAATTTTTTAGTTTATTTTTTAAGTTAAAACTTATAAGCAATACAGGATTTTTCTGTTTAAACTGCAATAATTGAAAGCAGATGTACATACGGAGAATATCTTTTAACTTTTATAATCTTAACATGTATTTATAATGTTTAAGGGGAAAACTTCTCAGTTAAACTGTGCTACTAGAGTGCTCTTTATATGTAATTTTTTGTGTCCATCCGCTCATTTAGTCATCTAATAATTACTTGGGAATAGAACCTATAATTTTTCAGCATATTGCATATTCACATTTTTAAAAATTATCTGTCATGAAAAATTATTTGTAATATTAATCAAATGAACACTTGAATTGCGGATATTGAAGCCCATGTTTTCTTAATCTATTGTAAATTGCATTTAATATAATTTGCATTTCTTAAAGGGTAAGCATCATTATAATTTGTTATTATTATAATACTAAGAAAAATCATCGGCTAAGTTAGAAAGTTGCCATTTCTAAAAATCAAACAAGAGAAACACTAAAAGAGATGATATGAAATTTGTCATATAAATTATATAAGCTCTTAAATTACACAAATTACACAAATTTAAGTAGGTATATAAGCTCTTAAATTACACAAATTACACAAATTTAAGTAGTTATTCGATAGATTAGATGCTTATAGAAGTTTTGTTAAATTTTTCACTAAAATAGCATGGTTTTATTTTAACATTTGTTAAATTTGTTGCATCAGAATTTCATATTTCATAAAATTTGTACATAAAATTTGCACAACTTATTTGAAATAATTTGAAAAGAAAATATTTTCAAAGTTCAAAATTTGCGATTCTTGAAAAGCAAACAGAACTGGTCCGAAAAGCAATTAACTTAAAATATTGCACTTTTAAATATTTTTTTTCAGGCTTAAATGTTTATAAATAAAAAACTTAATATTAAGTTTTAAGCTTTAAAATTTATTTAGTATATTTTCATATATATTAAAAAAAGGGAAATAAATTTTAAAGGGCTGTTAGAAATAGGCTTTTTAATATCGAAAAAGTTTTGATTCTTTCAAAATGCGCTCTCCTGCAAACATAAGCTGAAAACGAAATCTGGAGCAATTTTCCTCACTTTTATATTCTTTATGTAAGAAGATAAGCAAACAGGAAATATATTTAGTAAATGGAGTAATATGCATAATGAATGAGTAAACGAAAAAACTCACCGTTTTTCAAAGAATGTCTACCGTTGGGAGGAGGAAGGAAGAAATGTCTTGCAAAGCAATTTTGGATATCAAAAAAATAGATTGCTCAAGAATTGTTTGACTGAGACAGCCCTGAGATTTGGCAAAGTTCTCTCTCTGAGTTTGCAAATATTTTGAGTGACGGATGAATAAAATGCTACCCTATCTCACAGTACATTTTCTGTTATTCTTTGGCATAATTTATTCGATGGCAGGTTCACTTGAGCGATAGGTGTGATAATAATTTAAAAAGCTCTAATTTTTTGGGCAGTGAAATGAGGTTTGAGTTAACTTATAGGAAAAATCCATATATATATGCTTATGAATATAAATTAAATAAAATAACAGGTGCGTATCTTAAGTGTCATAGGTCTTTAAATTTCGGGCTATTTTATATGATTTAAAAAAGTAATATAGATGTAGAATTTTTTTATATGATAGTGAAGACAACAAGCATATTCTTTTGGCATAAATGCGTGCTTTCGTTTTTTAAGGGATATTTTGACAGCTAAAAACAAGAAAATTATTTATTTAAATCTCTCAATAATTATGTTTTTTACCATGCTGATATGTCAACTGTATGGAGAAACATTACAGAATTATTACTTTAGTTTCACTTTTCATATATATTTTATAGAAATATTTTTTCAGGCTGTGTCAAATATGAAAGCAACAATTCTAAAGAAATTGTTTGTCCTTTGTGTGAAGAACCTTTTTTAAAATATGATTCTGCGTCGAGTTTTAATCAAACACCCGAAGCACTTTGAGTCTACTTGTACTTATAGATACACGTGCTACAAAATACAATTTTGTACATATTTTCAATTAATATAATTTAATATGTTTGCAGTAAAACACCTAATTATGTGAATTATTTACCAAGTCGCAAACTTTTTGACGTACAAGAAAAACTTGATTTCTAAGTTTATTTTCTAAGTAATCTGTTATATTTACATGCAAGAAATTTGCTACGAGAATATTAAACAGTCTCAAATCCCCTTATTTTAATCTGTAAACATAGATCAAATTAATACATCAAGATATAGAACAAAAGTATAGTAAAGAATATAATTATGCTTAAAACTTAAATTCATGGTAAAGTTGATTTATACAAAAAATATCAGAGTAATTTTATGTTTCCCGCCCAAATGTTATACTCCTACTTAAAACGTCATACTTATAAAGCTTCGTAGATTTTATTTAAAAACACGAAATTACGAGGATTAAGGCTTCCACTTATCAATAGTAGCATATTTTTCATTGTCAGTGTAACAGTTCTGATTTAACTGATAAGAAAGATAATCAGCTTCATTAGAAGAAATGCAAAGAGACACAGTACTTAAAATTCTGAGTACTTCGAGCCATCTGTAAGGATCATTATCGCAATTCAAATGCTTAATCATTTATTATGGGAAATTCAAAGTAGGAAGAGAGAATATTAAATCACCGTATGCTAATGTAGATTATTTTATTTATTCAAATTTCCTCCTATGTTATTAAATATTCAAATGATTTTTTGATTCAATGCATGCGTGCAACTGATAGGCTTTGTACCCATTAAATTTTCTATTAATTTACTGCTTTGTTTCATAGAATTAGCTTTGAGGAAAATAAAGAATGCTAACGAGACTTGCTGAACATAGTTAGGTAAAGAACAAGCACATTTCCAGTTCTTGCCTGTTTCAAATAAACTTGATAGTTGTCTTAAAAGATAAGAGACTTGACAAAGATATCTCTATTTTAAATTATCAGTAGTTATGAAAACCTTTTATGCAGGAATATAAAAATTTTATTATGAGTTAAACACACTTTCTTCTTTATAAATGTGGCTCTTAATTTTTTCTAGCTTGAAGATACATTTAAAAAATTTCAACCATTGTTTTTTTCAATGTTATTATCATTGCACGCAGCCTTACGTCCGTATATTAATGATTCCAAGTTTGGTTTGGTTTGGAGCGCTACGGTCATTTCTTGCTAATTAGACTTTTAGACTAGGGCTAATTAGACCGGGACTTACATCTTAAAGCCGATTTCGAACGGCTACAAACATTCATTACAAGAATGGGACTTGAACCCACAGACCCCGGTACCGAATGACAGCGTCCTAGCCTTTCGGCCATCGTTCGGCAGTATATTAATGAATATACATATTTTTTAATTTTAAAATTAAGTTGTATAATCTATATATATATAAAACAGTTCCGTAACTGACTGACATATGACGCACAGACCAAACCGCTGGACATAAATGGCTGAAATTTTGCATGGCGATTCTTCTTATAGTGTAGGGGTGCACTAAGAGAGATTTTTGAAAAATTCTTCTTAGATTTTTTAAAATTAAATTTTTAAGCTGTTTTTGTAACATTCTTTAAAGTTTGCATATAAAATAATAATTCAAGGGTTATAAAATTTATATCACGAGAAATATCATAAAATATCCTTTAAAATGAAATCTTTTTCGAATCTTTACCTCCATTTTCTGATTTTTGGTGAATATTTAAAGATTAATTTTTAGAATTTAATTTATTAAATGCTGATCACGTGATTTCTTTTCTTTTAATTTTGCATCACGTGCATAACAACGAAATAGAGACAAAAAAATTCTTGCTAATGAGCAGACGATTGGACATTATCCAAAAAAATATTAACATACAGTAAAAGAAATGTTCCTCAAACTGCACTATATTAACTGTACTATATTCTTTAGTATGGTCTATTAGATTTAATTTGAATATTTTCTTCTACATTATTTTGTCTATAAAAATATCTGCTACGATTTTTTTATAAATATATTTTTCGTTTTTTTTTACATCAATTGCATACATTGACCATTGCATTTAATTTCAATGTACTCCGTAGCGAAGTACAGGTTTTCAGCTAGTATATCTTTAAAATGGCGAACGTCGAAAACAAAATTTTTAGTTCTTCGAAGAAAAAAAAATGTTAAAAAAATGCATTTTTTTAAAATTTCAAAATTGTTTGATAAATTTTACTGTAATTCAAATTTTTATGGTAGGAATGACATAATTGTTCGTCATTTCAAGGATACATGTTTATATTCAACGTGTATAAAATTTCATGGTATTCTAGCCAACTGTTCTGGTGATATTATGTGTGCAATGATACAAAAATGAAAAAAACAATGGTTAAAATTTTAAACAATTAAAAAATTTCTCTTCAAGCTAGAAAAAATTTAGACCCATATTTGTAAAGAAGACGACAGAGTGTTTAATTCACAGTAAAATATTCATATTTCTGAATAAATTATTTTAGTAACTACTCATAATTTAAAATAGGGATATCTTTGCAGCGTCTCTTGGTCTTTAAAAGGCATCTGAAACCTTGATTAAATTATTTTCCAACACAGTGTTTCATTAATATATTCCTAGCTTCAAGTTAAACAGAAAATAACGATTCTTCATAAAAATCCAAAAATATTAATTTCTTTCATACTTGTGCATGAAATTTCACGATTTGTTCCAAAACTTTATTTCTTAATCAATGAAAGTTAACGTATCGCATATATATAAAAAAATAGAATTGAATGATCTGAACAAAATATACTCTACTCTATATTTCTCGATGTCTTTCCTGTCACATTAATTATAGGACATAACATCAAAATATTATTGCAAAAAATTATTGCAGGACGAGACCAGAGTTCATTTTCTAAGGCATCACCGAATATAACTGATTGATACAAAAAGCAATACTAGCCAATATATTATGAATGGAATAAGACGGTATGTAAGTTACTGAAGTACATTGTATGTAAGATACTAAAGAGGAAAGCACAAGTCACGTCCGATGTTTGTGTAAAAGGAAGCCTCTAAAGCATGTAATGGAAATGTTGTGTTCGCGGTGTAGCATAACATTCATGGTATGCCTTGAAAGAAATATAAATATCCGCTTTTGTCTGTTCTTCCAAGGTATGATATTTTTAGATACAATACATAACTGCAGAAGTATTTACGCCATACTATAAGAAATAAATGAAATTCCTTGACAAACCGAGTAATGACATGTAGCTGCAGTATAATTACCTTAGGAGATATTTTTTCGCATTAATTCATAAATATTTTGAATGAAGTTGAATTCTACATTATTTTTTATGTTTTTTAACTTTGAAAGAATAATTTTTATGAAAAATAGTTTATAATTAAGATCTTTCTGTATATAGGTAGTCAAGTATTCCTAATCATGCGTACACTCGTAGTATGAAAAGAGGCCTCGCGTAAACTTACGGTCACGTAAAACTCACGTCACTTGCGCATAAACTAGAAGTCAAAACAAAAACGCTTGCTTAAATGTAATTTATGCATATTATCATGCTCAATAGAACTTTATATTTATATATATATATATGTGTGTGTGTTAGTTAGTGTTAGTGTGTGTTATACATCAGTATGTTATCAAAAGATTTAATTAAAAAAGAATACAAATTTTAAAAGAATTTCCTATTTTAAGACAGATTTATTTGTAATAACGTCATTTTCTTTTTGTTAAATGCGATGTATCGGTAGAAGTTTGTCGTTACTCCTTAAATTGCAATTTTACATATACATTGAAATATATACTGCAATGTAAACAATTTCTTTATCGCGGTTTAAAAAATATACTTTATTAAGTAATTAATTATATCATACCTGTATAACACATAATTTAAGTATAATAAGTTTATGTTTAGTTACAACTGCATTTTAAATATGAATGTATATATATATATATATATATATATATACTGTAAAACTTCTCTAGCCGCCCACCTATTCGACGGCCATATTTTGTACAGAACCGATTAGTGACTCCATACAGCCAATGTTATGGAAGAAACCACCTTTCAATGGCCACCCTTCAAAATGGCCACTTTTTTTCGGATCCATTACTGGCCGTCATAGAGAAGTTTATAGAGAATCGCTACTTCTACCCTGCCTTTGGGTATGAATATCTTGAAGTGGCACTCAATAATTTCATTCAAACACAGTTCTTACATAACAATGTTTATTTTAATATTTGCATATGTCAATTGGCTTTTCAACATAAAGCATACGTACTACTAGTACGAGATATATATAGCATTCATGCAAGGGAAATATAATTGAATATATTCACTTGTATAACTACTCATTCAAGAAAAATACACTTTGCAATACTCACAGATACTTTGAAAGTCAACCAGCAGTGCTGTCACGTAAAATTTGGGCCTAACAAGATCTCGCGTAGGTTTGAAGCAACCTAGCTATGCCTCCAGCAGCTGTTCGCAAAACTCAACTATTATTAAACCAGACTCTAAGCCTACCTCCAGCTCGATACTTCGTTTCGCCAACACTACTCCTCCTTTCACTTCCTCTCACTTCCTCAACACTTCGACGTCCACACTTCCTAGCTCCTTCGTTTCTTTAATCTAGCTGCTCGGTATTTATACCAACCGCGTATACTGAAATTAGCATACCTTAAGCGGCTTCTTTAACTTTATTCACTTAAAAGTTCGATTATTGCGAATCGAATCTTATGTAAACCTTACAAGTTTCACTGTATATGTATGCTCCCTTTGTCCACAATTACCTGTCACACGTGCACATTTTTTTTCAAATGTTGTTTTCAACAAGCAGGGGCTTTGTCTATTAAACCATTTCCCCATACGTACCGCAAATTAGTTGGCTTCTTTTTTATGGGGGCACCATATAAGGCAGGGGTGTCAAACTCGCGGCCCGCGACGAACATTTTTGCGGCCTGGCCATTATATTGGCACTCAATAATATATCTTACTATTAACAGCTGAAGGCAAACAAATGTTAGTTTGTTAGTCAGCAAGACACGAGGACGGGCTAATCTCGCGAACCGAACATAGCAGGATATCGCGACTGGTACCGATATACGCGGACGGCCGAGACGCGTGCACTGATGCTATCCTCAACTTTCAAAACTTTAAACTTTTTTAATTATTCAATTAAAATCGCCGAACTCAATAGAAGAGGAGAGCAGAAACAGCTGACATTCCGGGTGGGCCAGCTCCTTTCCGTTTCGCAAATTTCCACTATTTTCATGCATGCAAAATTAATTTTTTCCGTCCTCCAATCGGCAAATTTTTTATTTCCATGTGTTTTACAATTCTCCATCTTTAAGGATATACATATTTTTTATAAATTTAAAAATGTTTCTCATTGCAAACAAAGCTTTTTCCCCAAAGCAGTTTTCCGATTTTTCCGAAATCGACAATTTTGATGGACAAATATTTCGTTTTTCTGCACCTATTAATGTCAATTTTACGATTTATCGGCATTTGCTAGATGTTCAGCTTCCAAAATATACCAAATACATTCAATAAAAAAAAGTTTTCATTCTAAAAGAGCGTACTTTCAAAACTCACTTTTAATTGAATGCCGAGTTCGTAATTTTTCGACTTATTTTACTCACTAATAATTCCAGCAAGTTCGTGAAATTTGTTTCTAATTAATGATCAACTGATAGGATTCTTCCACCACCAATTTTGAATGCGTCAGAACTGTCTTTCTATTTTTGTAAGCACTTTTTCCACCCGAGATTAATATTTACATTCGGCCTTACCGCGACACACCAGCCATCTTGCTAAACTGCCTGTGTGCGCTGTCGTATCGCAGTGCTATCGCGCCGACCTGGTAAACCCTACGTTACGAGTTCGGTCCTAGGTGGTGCCGCATTTACCAATTTTCCCTATCTTGGTGTTTTTGTTTCCCCCCCCCCCGCGGAACTCTGCAATCATCTTATTACGAATTGTTTGACCCTGCACAGGGCCTTTTTTTTTCTTTTATTATGCGAACTTTCCATCTTGTTTGCTGAGGGCCATTTTTTCAGTAACTTTATAATTAATATCAACTTATATTCTTTAAATTTTTTGATTCTTCATTTTAATCTTAATTTATTTAATCTTAATATATTTCTAATTTTTAAATTTATCTTACCCTTCTACTTTTTGAAGGTTTTAAACTTAATTTTTATATTAATGTAACTGGTAACTTTAAATTTAATTTTACTTAATAATTTTTTTTATTATGCACATATACATTGATAATAAGCATCTTGCGACAGGAGTTAAAGTCAATAGACCCAGGAACTCTACTTTTCAAAAGAAACTCTGCTCAGTTGCCAAAAGGAAAAATTATTAGTTGAGAACGAGTCATTTAATAATTGAAATCCAGAAATAATTTTAAAGTACCAGAAATAATTTTAGTTTTAGGAAATGAGAAGTTAAAACCTTTTGAATTTTTTCTAATTGAATGAATTTATTTTTTGTCAAAAAGCAAAATTTGAAAACGGAAATTTGAAAGAATTATTTCAAAAGCCAAAAACCGAAATTTGAGAAAGAAATTTTTAAATTATTATTTCCTTTTTTAAAAATTCTACTGTTTTTAATCATTAAGAAATGAAACTATTTCATTTTAAATCGAAAAAGCAACACATCGGGTTATCACTCAGCTAGTAATAAAATAACCGACGCAGAAATATAAGATAGGAATAATTCGCTAAATGTTTTTTTAATGATACTTTTTTTGCTATTATTAAACAAAATGCATATATTTATGTTGAATATACTGCAATTAGGTAAATAATCTTACGTTTCTATTAATATTGATTTTTTTTTGCGGCCCACCTATAGTTAAACCTTGTTTGTTTGGCCCAAGGTAGCCTTTGAGTTTGACACCCCTGATATAAGGGAACCAACACAACTCCCTAATCTCAGCCTTGTCTTCGGACAAGCGGGAAACGAACCTACGACCTACCGGCGAAGGCCTTTAGATAATACCCGAAGGTCAAACCACTGCGCCACACGGACAGCTTCTTTTCAACTGTTAAATATGTGTTTGTAGTGTAAAGAGTGTCAAGTCCAAAACCGTAGTTTTGAAAAAAACGGGATTGAATAAGAAACGGGTTTTGTAATGTCAGTTTTTTTAAGTTTAATTTTTAATTTTTTAAAGTAAATTTTTCTAATTTTATTTTTGTTGAGTAAAGGGTGTTAGGTCCTTGATTGGGACATAACCCCATTAACACTAACATCTTTGTGTTTTGTTTCACATATCCCAAATTTTCACTGATGAATAAAAATATTTAGGATTGAAATTGGACTTCGCTTTCTGTACCCTGCAGTAGCCCTTGATTTTTCAAACATGCCTGGTTTGATAACTCATTTTAGCTCATTTTCGACCTAACACCCTTTTCACAGCAAACACAGAAATATGACACTTTGTTTGAGACAGAGAGCGGATAATCTTTTACAGGAATGTCAATATTCTACAGCAAATGTCAGTGAAATTTTCCCACACATTTAGTAGTTATTTGTCGATTTTTTTTCTTTGTTTTAGTGCTTGACTGTGAAGGTTTAATACAAACTAATACTGAGAGCAAGAGGTTATTTTTATGCTTTGGATTTTAAATTAATGGCTTGAAACGCAGCATTTTTAAGTTTAATTTTTAATTTTTTAAAGTAAATTTTTCTAATTTTATTTTTGTTGAGTAAAGAGTGTTAGGTCCTTGATTGGGACATAACCCCATTAACACTAACATCTTTGTGTTTTGTTTAACATATCCCAAATTTTCACTGATGAATAAAAATATTTAGGATTGAAATTGGACTTCGCTTTCTGTACCCTGCAGTAGCCCTTGATTTTTCAAACATGCCTGGTTTGATAATGAAAAACGAAAAAAATTTTTTTCTTTGTTTTAGTGCTTGACTGTGAAGGTTTAATACAAACTAATACTGAGAGCAAGAGGTTATTTTTATGCTTTGGATCTTAAATTAATGGCTTGAAACACAGTTAGATTATGAAAAAAACACTTGAATTGACACTGAACCGTAGCAGATTCATCACTCATGCTTCATATTTAAGACTGTCATGCTGAATAGGTTATATACGTAAATGGATCACAACTTTCTTCATACTAATTATTTATAATCTTTAAAAGACAACAGCAGAATTACAACCTTTGATATAGCGCACATTTCCTTTTCTCTATGTAAATTTATTTTTGGTCCAACTGTTAAGTTGAAGATAACAGATTGTTTTAGTTAGTTTAAAGCTTGCTGTCAAAACGTTAAACTGTAATCATACAGCGGGATTTACGGACATATTTACACTTTACTAAATTTCAGTAACAGCTTATAAGAATTTATTTCAGTTTTTTTCAGTTCAGTCAGTTAAACAAATTTGCTACATTTGGTGCATTTATCGTTCCTTCGAAAGAACAAATTATTCGCAAAGAAGCATCTTAAAAATCCACAATCATGCGCAACATTGCAACTCGTTTTGACCTGACTGTTGCCAAATCTTTCGCCCGAGATGCACATCTGTTACTTCGAAACTACTTACAGATGCGTATTAATTCTGTATTTGAGCGGCTGTTATTTATAACTTGCGTGATTTAGCTTCATTGCTTGAAGAAATATACAGCACAAAATACTTAAAAACACCGTAAATAACTCGCTAAGTGGCTGTTCTAATAAATCATATCGTTTTTTTTTAATCACTTGTATATGTACAATCGAAAAAATACGCATCCTCTAATTCAGATATGGGCAAAATGACTTACACGCTATCAAGGTTAACGCGTGATAGCGGTAATCAATCACATAGATGCAATCAAAAAGTGCGTCGTTCATCCATGGATCTCCAACAGTATACGGTTAAGTGAGATAAATTTATTCTTTTCGAAAATCATAACATGAAAGGACAGTGTACTTAAAGATTGTTGAATTTGGAGTAAATTGCCGAAAATGATGTACAGCTCAACGTTTGGAAAATTCCATGTACGACGAGGCAAGATGAGGTTAATTGGCCCTTAAGATGGAGCTTATCTAAAGTCATGTTTGAAAACGAAGTCTTCAAATAATGTTCTTTGAAATTAAATGCATGAAGAATAATAAAATGAAAAATAATGCAAAAGTTAAAAACATACGTACTGAAAAAGTAGCAAAAATTGCTTCAAAGATTTCTCTTCCTATCTTTCTTCAAAAGTTTCTGTTACTCTTCATTAAGCTTCTAATTTAACAGTCAGCTATACCAAATCTCGTGTGTTCTATATTTTCTTTTCCTCTCATAAGAATCTGAAAATGAGTTTTTTTTTAGTTTATTTCATTATTGCTTAAGTAATTCATTTCTTCATCTAGCCCAGAGTGACATAGATATAAATTAATGATAAAGACCAGAAAAACTTATTTTTTTACTAACTAAACAGAATTTATATTACTGCAGTATTTGTATGCATTGAAAGTAATATCTTCACTTGCTCGTAGACGTTAAACTTCACTTTTATGGTTTGTATTATAATTATATAAATAAATAAATAAAAGAATTTTTGTAGATTTATTTTACAGTAGCTTAACCCTGGATAAATGACAAATATAATGTATGGCATAAACCCTCTCTAAATTGTGGATAGAATTTTTTAAATTGAGATTTCTGTTCTTATTTTACCTATGACCAATAATATCAAATAGCGGACATGAAAAAAATTAAACATGTCGATAGAATGTTGATTGATTTAAGAGATTACGCGCAGCTATGCCTGAAAAATCTTAAACTAAGTACAGAATTTGAAATTTTTTTGCCATTCTATAGATCATAGGTTCTGATTTGCAGCAAAAACTTCATTATCTCACAAGACGAATTACATTTATTAGTAAATCGAGAATAGTGGAAGTTACATGTTTATAGTACTCTCAAGAAAATTTTGTTTTTCTCTCGACCAATTATTTTTATTTGTAAATAGATATTAGGTCTGAGTTCTATTGTAGAAAAGTTCTTTACTAAACAGAAATAATCCGGAAAATATTTTTTTCCTTCAGATTTTTTAGAATTTTACTTCTTTTTTCATATTTTTGGGGTTGAATCAGGTATGGTGTTTCTCTGGAAAGGCAACCTCATCAGGAAATATAAAATCAAAACGTTCGAAAGATGGGTAAAAAGACGAAATTTTTTATACCTTTCAACGGTATGTGTTTTTGAGTTTTGATTTTGAAAACAACATTAAAAAATCTTTGGTTGTTTGGTGAAGTTTAATGGCACCAGGCCCAGAAAGGACAAACTGTACCAAACACAAGAGCAAAACCACAATTAAAAGGCTTTGATTCCTTTTAACTTACATCTTGGTATCGGACATGTATAAGAAGTGGTAAAGAAATAAAGTGATGGTGCTGAATCCCAAATAATTATTGTAACATATTAGTTTTGAAAGTCTTACTCATGCTATGCAGATTTAATTAACAGTAATTAAAGTAAATTTCAAACAGAGTGTATTTCTAAAACACGCTTACAGATTATCCTCTTAATGGATCTTCCCTTAATCAATCATGCTAATAATGAATACTGAAAGTTAAATTTATTTAAGTATTTACTACTGCATTCAGTATATTTTCACCCATCTAAAGCTACATACACTCTCTACCAACAACAAAACAAAAAAAATTTAAATCTACGCACCAAGAAGTTGTCAGATTGTAATGAAATTTCGTATGCAAAGATGTTCCAACAGAACATGCAAAGGATTAAAATTTGGGGTCCAACGAATGAATAGAGGGAGCTCCACCACATCCAGCACGTGCATATAAGCAGCGATTCTCGATCTGATGTTGCATTTTGACTGCGGATATTAAACGTCGACTGTAACAATGCCTCGCCGAAGGATTCCTGCTCATTACGAGCATATTTCAGAGTTTGAAAATGGTCGTGTCATCGGATCGAAAGAAGTGATGCAGCGATTAGACGATGCTGGCAAGAGTGGGTCAGCAACGGCAGATTTCAGCGTCAGGACAACAGCGGTCGACCTAGGACCACAACAGAACAGGAAGACAAAGTGATTATCAGATCAGCTGTCACAGCACCGGATTCGTCGTTATCAACCATGCGATGGGTGACCCGCCCACAAGTGTCCAACATGACCACTGACAGACGTCTGAGAGGGCGGAAACTAGGCTTCCGCCAACCGTTACGCCGCTTATCCCTCACGCCTGTACACCGTCAAGTCCGATTGCAGTGTTGCTGAACTCGAACCACTTGGAACTGCTCTAACCGGGAACGTATAGTCTTTGGTGATGAGTCCCGTTTCCAACTGTGACCTGACGACCCCCGAACGTGGCCTGGATACGTCCAGGGCAGAGTGGAGATCCTGGCCTTACTATCGCTCGTCACACAGGACCACAGTAGGGCGTTATTGTCTAGGGTGCAATTTTCTTTGATAGCCGGGCCCCTTTGGTATTCATTAGCTTTAAGTTGATCCAAGAGAGTGTGTGTGTGTGTGTGTGTGGAGGGGGTATTCGTCATCCCGCTAATTAAAATTTTGGGTATTTTGATTCTGGCACAAGTTTGAAGGTGCAGTGGTCCAGTTGACAAGAACAGCGGGCTGGTGATCTGAAAGTCACTGGTTCGATGCTCGTCGCTGACAAATCCACTGCCGTGTACACTAATGGCGGCTGGTGCAGGTAAAATCTGTCGTCAATGTCCTCAAAGTTCTCAAAATTACCTCTCGGGGTGCGGGGTCAAGTGTTCTGGTCTCGTCACTTGACTCTGTTCAAAATTACGGGACTGGTCCTTTGGCCAAGTCGGACTCCGACCCTTGTGGTGCGAGTCAAAACAGGAGCCGGACCTTCAACGCCCATAGCCTTCGGGACTTGATCTGATGTTGCTGTCGGTCAAGTGACATAAGCAACACCACCACCACCAACAACAACAACAACAAGTTTAGGAAAAGAACAGCTAAAAAAGTGATAAACGGTCGCATGACGCTCGCGAGCAGCAGCTTGGCCAATCCTGAAAATAATTTAGGTCATTTTTGACCATGATTTCCAGACCTCGTAGATGACGAGAACTTTGTATCCAACTATCAAAGTAATATGAGAAAAAATAATACTTTGTTTTCTAAAACAACCATTAGCTAGCGTCAACTATTATTTGACCCACAAAAACACCCTAATAAAATATCAATGGAGTTGTTGCTGCTACACAGTATGCGAAATATGAAACTTTCTGGACCTTGTGCCATTGAACTTCAACAAACGAGCCAAAGATTTTTGAATTTTGTTTTCAAAATCAAAACTTAAAAACACAGACCGTTGAAAGGTATAAAAAATTTCGTCTTTGTGACTAACGTGTTTTTATCAAAAAATGTAAAGTATACCATTACTTTAAAGTTATTCCTCGAAGAAATAACTTATTTAACTAAATTTCACCAGAGTATTAATTTTCTTATCAAGCAGTAGTTCTTGATTAATGCAAGTAAAATTATTTTGTGTTTTTTATTATTTTTTTTGCTAAATAAACAAATATCTCTCCCATTTAAGGATTTTTTTACTTTGTGTAAGAAGCATCTAACATATCGGCAGGATTCATACAAAACTAATTCTGAATGATATTTTGCTCCATGAAACAGACTAAAGAAATAAAAATATATGTGTTATAATGAACATGTTTGTCTGCACCTAAAAATATTTCTTTACAGAGGATATAGGATAAAATTGATGTCTTTTAAAAGCGTGTATTTCTCTCAGTTTTTAAAGATACTAAACGAGAAACGTAGCTATTAAGGCACACATAATCCTTTTACTTAGCTTTTAATGAAATTATCCCAGACTATTTAATCAAATATCTCTAAGAATTTAATCAAATTTCTCCACCATAGGAAGTAAATGATTTTAAAATTGTAGGAAGAAAAGAGCAATCATTTTATTATATTTTAATATCAAATTTAGAGTAGAACAAGAAAATAATAAAAGGGGGGAAAAGTTTTTTTTCCTCTTTTTGTTACAGTAATATTTGCAAATATTATCACGGTACCCAACATTTTAAAATTCTGTAAAAAGAAAGTAACTTTACTCATAGTAAAATACATCAGAAATTTATGTTGTACCATATAAGCTTCACTGGCTAGAATATACACTTTTTGAAGAATAATAAAAACACATAATATAAAATGTAATGAAACTCTAGCTTGCTAGCTACTAATCTATTCTTACGTACAACTTGAAACTTAAATTAGAAAAGGAAAGGTCTCCTTAGATGATTATTGTCGATGTCTCGTCTTCAGCAGTGCTAACACACAGTTGAACACTGGTAGTGTTAGAAGTGTTGTAGACAGGACATTACCATGAAACGTTGCTTTTTTAAGGTTAGTTTTCTTTCTTCGATTTTCGTTTGAAATTTTAATAAATACATTCTTCCTCAGAAAAGATACTTTTTAAAAGATTGCACTTACTACGGAAGTATCTTTACAATATCCGTATGAATCTTTTAAATATTTTTTTCATTCCTTCATTTTTCGCTTATTGGTTAGTATGTGTTTGTTGATGTGTGTATATAAATACACAAGTATTATGTGTGTGTGTGATGTATGTGTAATTTTCAAGCATATATCATGATTTATCCCCAGAGATCATAATTAAGATTATAATGTAGTGGTATAGCAATTAACAAAGAAACATCGTTCACAAATCATTATTTTATTTGAATCAAAACTTCTTTATGTAAATTGTGACATTTATATTTGTATATATTAATATAGCTTTTAAATGTAAGGTATTTATAGTAATACCATAGGTATGTATAAAAAACTAAAGGAAAAATAACTTGTTTCTAACGCACATGTCTAAAAATTTCTCTAAACGGCCCCTGAAGTGAGAATGTCTGACGCCTTTTAAGCTTTTTACGCCCTTTCCAGTTTATCTAAATTCCGATCCTTTTTTTCTCGTCAAAGCTTTCCTCATATTAATATTCTGATGTTAAAATATCATCCAGTATGTTTGCTCTTTAATCCCTATTAAACTTAATGATTTCATGATTACAAATGAGAGATATTTCAGAGCCTTGACTACTTCTGTTATAAGAGCTTGGGCCTTCTCTTTAGATTACCATTTTAAAAGACATTGATAGGTAACTCTGCCGTTAAATTGGAAACACCTTAGCGAACTATTTTAAAAGTATATCTGGAACAGGAGAATTTCTTTTTATCTGTAACCATATGTATAACATACACGAGTCTTAACGTGTAGTGGATTCTTAAGTTAAGGTAGCTTCTGTTTTTGTATGCATTTAACTACATTAAAAAATCAGTTATTATTGACGTAAAAAGAAAATTTTCTTAAACATGAAATTTCATATTTATAGTATTAGGAATATATAAGAGTGTGCGCGAGCGAGCTAGACCACTGAAGATGCTGGCTACTATACACACAAATTATCTAGATTGACTGGTCACAGTGTAACTTTGTTTGCAAAGTAAATTCACACGGATTTGTGTATTATATATATATATATATATATATGTGTGTGTGTGTGTGTGTGTATATACATAACATACAAAACAAGAAACCTTTTCTAATTTCCAACTTCTTTTCATTTTCCTTTAAAATTACTTGGGCGTAAGCAAGCTAATTTCGTTTTCGTTTTATTGTGAGTGACCTAAAAGCAATAGTAGGCAACTAATATATCATCTCTTAAACCCCCAGTCTCGTGGGCACCAAAACTTATTTAACAGGCCACGGGATTCAGCCCAGAAAACTGTCCTAGGGACCTCTGGCCAATGGATGCAGAGTGCAAGGGTCATGTGACAACGACCTCATGAAGTTTATTTAAGCCACAGTAAGGTTTTGCCAGGGCTTTTTCTTTCTGTCTTCGTGCTTGCTATGCAGCGTTCGTCCTGCATTTGTTTCGTCGCGAGCGTATTCTCCAAAATTCAAGATATGTATCGTCTGCGAGTTTTGTGTCATACTTACGTCTATGTCACTCTCGTGAAGTATTCGCCCATTCAATAAATAAATTCAGCTGTTCAACGTGTGGACTATGTTTTCCTAGAGTGTTTATTCGTGTTCTCCACTCCGGCCATTTCTGCGTTGAAGTGATATTATACCCTGTATAACTCCATCGCCTGTGGCATTCCATCTCGTGTGGCTGCAGTGTGTCCGGTGTTCCAGAATCAGTGATGTGCTGATGTTACTTACAGACACACACACACACACACATATATATATATATATATATATATATATATGTAATAATAACGCCCCACTAATATTAATTGTCTTACATCTAACGCGTATCCTAAATTTTTCTCAATAAAGCTCAGCCCTATTTCAAAAACGAAATCGGAAATAACTTAATATTCTCTTTTAATGCACGTGCGGGAAAGTTATTTTTAGACTTCCGGGATCTCGATCCCCCTTCGAAGAAATACCACATGATCGGAGTCCACCAATTAAAAGAATTCTAAGCCTAGCGGCAAAATCAGAAGTTACTCAGTATAAAAGGTGAGACAGAGGATTTTCGCGCTCTCTACTTCCATGGCTCTTCTTTATTACTTCCTTGCTCGCTGTCCGCGTACTGCTTCCAGTCCTATACCATAATGTAAAGTCTGTATTATCAAGCCCCGGCAATCGGCCCGGGGGCCTCCAGTATTGTTTGTGTGTGTCCTGCTGAATCCGGAATGTCTTCGTTATGTGGAATGATAAAAATAATATGTATCGCATCAGTGTTGTGCGTCTTCATCAATGCCTCTCCTTTCGATGTGTCTTGGCTCCTGAAAAAGGTGTTCGTCTCTGGATCTCAAGTGTGTGTGCGTTCCTGCTCTTTCCTCGAATGTGTCCACCGCCACGTCTACAAAAGTGTGAATCCATCACCTGTACCGGTCTATTAGAAGTCCTCTAATAGTCCTCTACACAATTAAAGTTAATCATGCGTAAAACTACCCGTTTATCGCTATATCTCTCTCTCTCTCTCTCTCTCTCTCTATATATATATATATATATATATATATATATATATATATATATATATATATATATATATATATATATATAGATGGAGAGAGAGAGAGAGAGAGAGAGAGATAGCGATAAACGGGTAGTTTCACGCACGATATATATATATATATATATATATATATATATATATATATATATATATATATATATATATATATATATATAGTAATATGGTAAAGGTTTCAGACTTTTGGGGAAAGGTTACTACATCTCTGAAGGTTTTTAAAACTTTAAATTGATCATCCTAATGTTACACTTTTTGCATACTAATACTATAAAATTTCGCTAGGCAGAACAACAGAAACAGCTGTATTCATTCTAATGATGCACAGCAATATCTGCGATTTATTCAAACACTATCATCGACTATCTTTTATTCATTCCAACGGAGGTCGTTTAATAGATTATCAACGAAATAAGATTACCGGTTATGGGATCAAACATTTTTAGTAACAAAATGTAAATTAATATGCATACGACTTATGAAAAATGAAAATATTTTCAACTTAACAACCAGTGTATGTATTTATGGAAATAAAAGTTTCTTTTAATTCTGTACAGATCCGTAGATTATTCGTATGAAATTATACAAACTAAAATTATCTGCCACAGTTAGACAAGTCTTTCCTCAACCAAATTTATCCATCCCGAAAGTAGAGTCCGCTGCATTTCGCTTTCCTCATTAAACGAATACGTAATTTTCGGGAATTACTTAATAATCTGATTTACCTGAATCTCATATGCGACTGATGTGTTAGAGGTAGTAGAGTAGAATAATTGTCTTTAAATCGATATCTTGCTGTTGGCTTGAAAATACTGGGATAAGTTTCAAATGCGGATCCAGTTTATATATATACATGGTCGATGTCTTTAGCTTATTTGCAAAATATCTGAATATATAGTAGTAACGTAACTCATTAGGAAGCCTTAGAAATGGGACCTGAAATCAATGATTAACAATGGAAACACTTTCTAGAATAAACGCTGTTGAGATAAACTTTGACCAATTATTTGAAAGTGGAAGTACATTTTGATACGTTAATGTGTAAATGTATTGTAAATTAAGAGTAATCTTAATTCAGATAACATGAAAATCTCTGTTTATTTGTAGTTACTAATTAAATGTTTCCGTTTTGTTTAATGCTCTTTAACAAAGAAGATCAAATCTTGATATTTAATTTTGTTTCTTTTTCGATTTATTCTTTAGTATATTCTCACAAACTCTACTGCAGAATTAAAAAACCATATTAACTGGAGCTATAAATATTTTGTGCATTAACTTTTCCCTTAGGGGGTGGGATAGCTTGTATCCCAACAATACGGAACCTAGAATGAATATATATATATATATATATATATATATATATATATATATATATATATATATATATATATATACAGGGTGTCCCATAATGATTGGGACAAACTTTAAGGGGAGGTAGGACATGTCAAAAGGATTCAAAATTGCATAGCAACCCATGGTCGCAAACGTCATGGGAAAGTGGTATCAGAGGTAGAAGAAATGAAGGAATACGAGACAGAGATTATCAGAAATATTTATTCCTCATAAATATTACATATGCTGTTGTAGATAACACCATTTCAAAAGGTTAGAAAATATGCTCAAAGTTTCCACCATTACAAGAGATGCAAGCGTTACAGCGACGGACCATGGATTGGCGGACATGTTCGAAAGCACCTGTATTTTCTTGGATATCTGCAGCAGCGCAAACAATTCTTGCAACCAGATCCATTTCATATTTGACATGTGTCTTATACACAGCACCTTTAAGTATACGTCAAAGAAAGAAAATCCAGGCTGCTTAAATCCGGAGAGCGTGGGGGCCAGGCAACCAGGTCCAAGCAAATCCAGGTGTTTTCGAACGCGTCCGCCAATCCATGGTCCGTGACTATAACGGTTGCATCTCTTGAAATGGTGAAAACTTTGAGCATCTTTTGTAACCTTTTGAAATGGTATCATCTACCACAGCATATGTAATATTTATGAACAATAAATATTTCTGATTATCTCTGTCTTGTAGTCCTTCATTTCTTGTACGTCCGATGCCACTTTCCCATGACTTTTGCAACCATGGGTTGCTATGCAATTTTGAATCCTTTTGACATGCCCTACCTCCCCTTGAAGTTTGTCCCATTCATTATGGGACATCCTGTATATATATATATATATATATATATATATATATATATATATATATATATATATATATATATATATATATATATATACCCCCTTAATGGCCATTCTTACAAAGGGGATATGAAATTTCCCGTTCTAAAAGGGAATCGGAAAAATGGGCCCCGTAAGCAAAAGGTTAATGATTAATGATTAAATTAAAATTCTGAATCTAATTATATTATAATATAATATAATTTTAAATCATTCGAATATTTGCCTTTAATTTTTATTGTGATTTAATATCATGCACTTTTATCCCGACTTTAATAGCATAGAAAAAACTGATATACTGTTCCCTTTTTACTGATAACCATAATACTTAACTACCCTAAATACAACCTATATATTTGACCGGCATAATCTCTCCTACAACAAAGACCTAAAACTTTCATAAAAGATATCGTTTCATAAAAAAATATTCCACTTTCTCTTACCCCATCTAATCACGCGAGAGGTATTGACAAAGAATGCTGGAAAGATGCTAATTAAAACAGAATCAATATTCCTAGGGCTACGGCTGGAGTAAGTAAATTGGATTTTGTTACTGTATTAAATTTTGATCCAGCGTTTGAATGGAATCCAAGCATTCTGTTTTGTGCGAATCCATTTCTAAAGTGTCGTGTTAATCAGTGAAAGTATTAAAGTGTAATGTGTTATATGCATATGCACAGATGGTCATACTTAGTAAAAATTTTGAATAATTTATAGTTTGCGTTAGTCTGTTTCAACATTCATCTGGTGATATTATTCGATGTATGTCCATAAATTCAACTATCATGAAAAAAGCATTTTAGCAGCGTTATATCTTTTTATAAAACTGACTTTTTTCATTTAAACCCAATACAAATTCTCTCGTTAAAAAGTTAATTGATTTAATAGGACCATTTCCGTCAATTTTTTCGTTATAAGCGATGCAAATACTGCGAAAGAAGGGTGGATCTAAGAAAAAGGTATATGTAGTATTTATGAAGGAGTTTTTCTAGTGCATACGTTATTTCTCACTTAAGGATTGGTGAAACATGCGTAAGTTAATTAATTTAGTCAATTTTTTAGTATTATGAGATATTTTCAAAGATATATAATAATTTTCATTCACTTCGGAACAATAGGCTTTTGTCTGTAAATACAAATAATATAGTATAATATGTTCTTCAAAAATAGATAAATATGAATTGCTGTAGCTCCAACTAAACTCACAGCAGAGACATTTCATAATTAAATTCCATGTTTCACTTTTTATGTCTCAGATGTTTAGTTTATTGTGGAACCAAATATCTCGCATCAAGGAAGCAGATGCTTTTATACAGTATCATAAAAGATAACAGTGAGTTTACAGTAAGTTTATAGAGTATCAGATTCTTTCGAAATAATTGAAATAAAAATTAGATAACTTTGAACCTCTTTAGCTATATTTTCAAAAAAGCAGCAAACTGGCGAGAGATTGAATGAAAGCTAATACTATCGTTAAATGCAGTACATTAACTATAAATGATAATAATAAGCGAATATTTTTGTTTAAAAGTTTTAGCACCATTAAGATTTATAACTGGGTTTTGTACCATGATGTATAGGTAAGTTGAAAGAAAAAAAAACAGTGGCAACCTTTATCGCTCATTTCTCTCTATCCTTTCGACTTATATATCGTACATATTTCTATATACGAAGTTTTGGATACTTTCATAAAAAAAAGAATCAGACTAAATACACTTAGTTGTTTTTCTCCCATGAACATTAGTTATTTTGATAATTTCTTGATTTTTTTGTATGTTATTACTATATTATGTGAAGCAAAATTGGTTATATGTAGAAGATTATTGCATTTAATAGTTTTTGCCATCAAGACAAAAGCATGCGATCGAAAAACAGTTAGCGATTTAAAGGAATTTTAATGGGACTAACCTTGCGTAGAAGATTAAATTTTCGAAGTAATATAATCTCTGTTTATTTATCCTAGCTCTATTTTAAGGCATATAAAGTATTTACAGAGAATGACTATTAATATTATTTTTGGTTTTGGAGCAAATGCTCATTAGTTTTTATGATAAAAAACGAATTAAACACAACTTTAATTTACCAGCCTTTTTTAATTGATTGATCATTTACAGACTTTATTTTCAGCAAATATTATCCATTATCTGCGAGGAGAAAAGACAACTTATCCAAATTATACATTGTTTATGACATTCCTTTCAAGCGCATAATAATATAAAAAATCCAGACCTCCAAAAATTTAATACATGTCTGTGATTCCATTAATATGTGACTTAAGTTTTCTGTATGATTTTTTTAGGAGATAAATTTTTTACACTGAGTATGTTAGCAGAGAGAGAGAGAAAGAAAGAGATAGAGGTAGAAAGAGAAAGATAGAGATAGAGATATAGATATAGAGATAGAGGTATAGAGATAGAGGTAGAGAGATAGAGATATAGATATAGATATAGAGATAGAGGTATAGAGATAGATAGAGATAGAGATAGAGATAGAGAGATAGAGATAGAGATAGAGATAGAGGTAGAGGTAGAGATAGAGGATAGAGATACAGATACAGATAGAAAGAGAGATAGAGAGAGAAAATAAATTTGTGAAATAAGAAAACTGTGCGTTGTAAAAACAGCGCCTTTCACTACTCGGTAAATATTTTAAACCAAGAGTTGAAGAGGGAGCGCACGGAGTAAACAAAGATTCGAGGAGTTTTCTTATCCGTTGCGATAAGATAGTTTTGGTTCGAACACGATCTTTCGTAGTGGCATACACTAGCGTCATCATTCATCCTCTTCTTTCCCTGAAATTGAAATATTTTACTCGAGAATAACAGAAATGTAGGAAAACTGATTATTTCCAATTTCACTCTCATGGATAAGAATAATTTCTTATTGTCATGAAATGAAGCAGAATCAAATGAAATCCTTTCTGTCATCGCACTATTGATTATTTGCTTATTTAGTCATTTAATATCCTTAAAAACTTCATGTGTCCCAAATAAAAGTTTAAAAGTTGTTAGTTCACCGTTTAGAGTAGTTTTCATTAGGATTTCTCAGCAATGAGATCATTTTCATAATAAACTACGTACGTTAATATTATTACTAAAGTGAGAGAACGGGTACGTTACATACAATCAGTTAAAGTCTTTTTGATGATTGCTCTATGAATAGTTACAGTATACTAATCCGATCTCACAAATTTAAATTTTGTTCTCCGCGATAACCATAAATGTACAAATATTATGCAATTCAAATGATAAAGGTATTTATACCCATAGATTCAAAACACGCTAAATAACATACACTTATTTGTTATATCAGATAGGCAAAATTCCATTATCTTCAAACTTGGCTCAAGTAGATCTCCTAATCTTTGAATTTACTGACCATAAGAAAAAAATATCATTAATTTAGAGAATTCGTTGACAGTAAAATGTTCATCTATTTACTCGATACATTATAAAGTAACAAGATGTGGTGTAGTTAGAGGAAAGAGATATGAGATTCTAATGTTTCCCATGATTAATTTAGTTGGAAACAAGTGCACCTGAGATTGAAAAAAGTTTGTACATTGATTTCGGGCCAGTAGCTTGTCGTGCAAAATTTATATTCAAGCTTATGCACTAAAATAGCTCTGTTATACTTTTCGGTCAAAAATGTAGGAACCTCTGATTTCTCTTAAAAAGACATTTTAGATGTTATGATAAACTCCCATTTTTAACACTTATGTTTATTAAAAAATGTATATATATATATATATATATATATATATATATTAAATCGCTGTGTGTGTGTGTGTAAAATATGAGTACATGTATGCATACATATGCTATGTATGCACATTTGATGTTATAATTCTTCTTGACGTACTATGAAAGCATGAACTCTTAAATATTAGCCCTATATCTTGAAAATAAAATGTTGGCCATATTGATTTAATTTAATTTTGGGGGGATTTTAAACTATAATTTGATTTTACTCCTAGGCTAGAAAAATGGTCAGACTGTAATTAGCTTTGACAGTCCACTCCTATCTTTAACTAAGCATTTCACTGAAATTGATCTTTGTAAAACTAAAATGTTATGGTTGTTCCTTTTTATCCCTCTGATAGTTTTTTTAAATATTTTTGTTATAATTTACTTAAGATGAGCACTTGATTATCCGTTATGTTAAAATAACAACTTACTTGTTTAGGATAACTTGTTTACAACAACTTACTTGTTTAGGACAAAATAGATTTAGTCATCAGCGAGATTAAAGATTCAGTAGTTTTCAACTGATATCCTAAATCCAAGAATAATAATAAGTAATTCTTTAAAAATATTTAAAAAAATAGTCAGTCTGTAGTCTGACAGAGCTTAGCCTTTAAGAAGTCCTGAAATGAAACAGATTTTACCCAATCTGTTTTTAAACTCGTCTCCGCTGTCATGTCATTCTTGTGGCTGGAGCAATGTCTGGTCTACTTTCGTTTCGATTATCCTGTCCTTGGAGCAGGCCCAGAGATTTTCGACTCGCCTCACAGATTTCAGTCATCACCCTCGTGGCTGAAACGCAACTAGAAATGCCATCAACGAAAAAAGCTTATTTTTCTGATCTTACCAAACTACAATGGTCATAGGCAAAAGCACTTTATCAAACTGATGACCTGTTGCAAAGATTTGCGATATCACAGCTTATTTTCTTTACACGCTATCATTATTTGTAAGATTTCATATTTCCTAAATTAGACTTTAAAGGCAAGATTAAATAATTTCTAATGACGTAGGTAATTATACTCTCTTAAAAATATCTCCTTCAAACTTTTTGATGTAAAATTTTATATCTGAAGAAAGATTTAGTTGAGCTACATTTTTCAAACTGAAGTCTCTTATACACATTAAATGAGCACTAAGTTAATGGCAGCTTATATTAAAGCTTAAGAATTCGACGATCGTTGCGAACTCCATACCGTTTGTTTCTGTCAAAATGTTGTAATTAAACCATGAATGTTAGAAAACACTGCACAAGCTAACCTTTTTGTTTTAACATGTAGAACTTTTGTGCATCTATCTGAGGATTAAGTAAATTCCTTTGAAAAATATCAAGATATCTTTATATCATCAAGTAACTTTATGTTTGATATATTCATGAAAGGCACCACAACCTGAAAAATTTTCCCAGTCTCATTGGTGTATCACCAGTGTTAATGTAAGTGGTCTTCAAAATTAGTATGTAGGTTGAGTTATGATAACTTTGGTTATATGATCGAAGAAGGGTAATTTCGTATTAATTTGGCCCCACGATATATTAGTTTAACTACAATTACAGTGAAAATTTGTCCTTACTTATGGCAAAATTATATGGAAAAAATTCATATGTAAAGCCTAATACTCACCTATTCAAAATCAACATATCTCTAGAAATGCCATCAACATTAAAAGTAAACTATTGGAAGCATTATGTTAAGACGTGGAGAGAATAGTAGAATTTGATAAATTTATTACTTACCTTCGAAGCCGATCATCAGATCCATGCATTTTCACATAAATGTCGACCTATGAACTTGGTGTTAAATGTATCACCAGATGAACATGGTATTATACGAGTTCATCGTATGTGTAGTTGATTTTTAAATGCTTAATATTTTATAAAAACTGAATTCATATGTAAGAGGCATTCAGGTTATATTTTTGGTAATATTGGCATCGCGCAGTCTATCTTATTCTAAATTCATTTTCCTAGATTATGCATGAACAAAATTTGCTGTTGAGGTGATACTTCTTAGTTAAGCTACAGGATAAAAATAGCAAAAGTAGAAATTTAACATATAACCTTAGTTCCTTATATTTGGAGAGCTAGGTTTTATTGGTGGAAAAAAATGTACGTTTGGTTTATTTTAATTTCATCCAGCATTTCAGTATAAAAGTATTTTCAGTTGCCCATGAAATTTGATCTGTGCGAGAAAAAGAACCCGTTTAATTCCCCTGTACCTTCTGTAAAAGTTTTCTATACTCTTGCCGTTTAACATCAGTCATTTAGTTTTAGTTTTGAAACAATATTACTCAGTTTTCAGTTTTTAAATAGTTTCAGATAATTTTTGTGCATGAGGCTTGACGAGGGTTATCTACTTACTGCTAATTATGTCATTACTTTTAATTTTTGATCCTCTTCCTTATGCATGAGCAGATTTAATACTTTTCTGTATTATTTCCTTTCTTATCTAGTTTCGACTTTTATTTGATGGGAGAGAAAAACAGAAACTTTTATGATACTTCCAAAGTATTATTTCGAATTTTAGTTTACTTTTTAATGATTACAGTTAAAAACAACTCTTATTTAGTATATAAGTTATAAAAATGACAAATTATCTCAAAAATAAGTTAGATAATTGTGTAACTTTTATGATCTTAAACAAAATTAAGAATTTATTGAAATCACAGCTCATTTTTTAACATATTTCATTGTTAAACTAATCAACCGGTGAAATACGTGGGTAGCATTTTTAACGATAATTACCAAGCACATTTTGTACCTTTGCCCTTGTAATTTTTGAACACACAAGCACACATTTCCCTCACCTAATGATTTTTTGGGTATCCCGTAGTCAGTTTATGAAAGTTTCTTTTTTCTAAATTTTATTTTTGTCTTCGTGTTAGACGCTGCATACAGAATACTCAAAGCGAAGAAGACTTCATTAAGAGCTTTCTTCGGTAATGACCGACATTTTTATGAGCTTTTATTCATTTTCTCTACTAATCCGGTTACCGCAGCTCCAATTGTTTTCAGCTAAGGATAAATCATATTATTTTCTCAAAGGCGCATTATGGCTCCTTTTTAAATCTCCGAGTAATTATCATGGAACTTCCAGGAACGTTTTGTGCTCAAGTATCTAAGAGAAGCGTGTAGATGCACTTTAATTCAGCCAGAAATTTTTGATGATACGTTAAATGTAATTTTAAAAAGTGTTGTTTCCGTATCGGCGCTTCGTTTTAGAAATTTTTGAAAAGGATATTAAAGTATGGAGAAGAGCGAGTTGAAAAGGACTTTCAAAGGTATATTGTTAGAGGGAATAACACAATAATCTTTCAGATTATTCCGCTACGTGTGTTTCAAATAGATATACAAGTAGTTCTGATCCTCAATGCTTAAAAATAACCAGATTTATTTCTTTTAAAGAATGTTTTGAAGTTTATAAAAATGTACGTGTCTGTCAAAAGTATGCAATTTCACGTAATTTCAAGATTTTTAATTACTTATTTTCTTGTATATATTCAGAACGCAGCTTTATTCTTTATATACATCTGTGTTGATATTATGAGGTTCCATTGAGGGACTTACAAAATTTCTTGGTAGCATGACAATTCAGAAAGTTGAAAGTTACGGGTTCAATACGGGGGTCAACATTGTGGTTCTAAGGCGAAAGAAAAATGTGTGAATCTAGGTGTCTAGTTAAGATAATTTAGTTATAATAATTTAAAGTCTTCAGGCATATGTTAGAGTCCTCAAAATAATTAAAAAACTGCAAAAACAGTTAAGGGGACTCACGACTCTTAAGTCGAGGAAATAAGGCATATTTTCATATTTTTTGACTCTTTGTAACTATTTCAATTTACTCCCAATTTTTCCAAATTTTATGTATATGATAAATTGATATATTTATTTTAATAAACAAATTTTCAACTCTCAAAATAATTTTAAATAATTTTTTTAAATTCTTTAGATATACCTTGTTTTTTAAGCATTTTTATTGTATACTGGCTTGCGCGCAGAACTATGAAATTAATTTTACACTTACATGTATAATTCCTGTTTTATATTTAAAAGAAATAATTCAAAATACAATTGAACATAAAACATTCAACATTAAAGTATTTTTCAATTTTTTTAAAACTGCTCAATATATACTTAAAATTTCCTTAAATTTTTGCATTAATTTACCCCTGAAAAAATAACAAAAGGTGCGGTGACTGCAATAATTCTACTTCAGACGCAATAAAATAACATGATTATGCAGTGATAAAAATTTCATGGAATTATGTTTCATAGTTTTTGAGATATCAGTTGCGTAATGATGCAAAATTACATTTTGAGAAAACTGAGTTTAAAATTTTTCTTACCATAAACTTTATCAGCAATTAAATATTTAGAATATCAATATCTCTGGAACTAAGTGGAATATTTTTATGCGATTTGCTTTATTTTTTTCAGAAATGATCAGGATTTAACATATATTATTTTTAAAAAATCGAATGTTTTAAAGATTTGAGGGTAGTGAGTCCCCTTAGGGAACATAACGAATCATTCTAGGGTTTCTCTAATTTTCGTATAGGATTTAATGCCTTTATCGATATTTATAAAACATCCTTTCCTATAATATAATTACTTTTAGAAAATCTAGGCAGTTTTGCCTAATTGTTTTTTAAAAAAACCTGTTTATTTTTTTAGAATCGTTCTAGTAAAAGAAGCTATTTTAAAAAGTACTGATATTTTCTGAAACAGAAAAGTATAAACAAATGCAATAAATTTTCAATCCTTCCCTTAAAATTGTCTTAATACATTAACATGTATGTTCGTTTATCAATTTTTAAACGACAGTTAAAATTGTTCCTCAAATTGCTAGAAGTTCAATCTATTCCAAAATACGCTCTACTGGATCCTTCAAATAAAGGAATGTATTTCACACAAGAAACGAGAAATTAGAAACTATTTTACTTAATCTTTGAAACGTGAAAATTCTGCTGCTACCAACCAAGTTAAAACTTTTTAAGGCACCTGCGACTCATACCTGACGAGTTTTTTAATCGATAACAATCCTCCAAAACAACCATGTGAAAGTACTTCAGATATTTTTTGCAGTTTAGAGTTATCAAATTTCAGTATATTTTGAAATGCATATTAATATGAAAAAGCAGCAAAAGTCTATATGTTTTATGGAAATTTAAATTTAAAAGGAGCAAAAGGTAGGTATATAGGAAAATATGTAGTAGTTGAGAAATTCTGGATGTTTGAAAAAAATCTTGTTTTATTATCAGTTATAATCAAAATCGGCAGAAAATAATTTAAGTATTAAATCTCTGTAGGATGCAAAAATGCCTGTTTAAACTTGAATGTTTTAAAATTTTATATACTTAAATAATTTAGTCTGTATAAAAGCCTAATGACTGGAAAGTGAAGAAATATGTTTTAATGTCATTTCGAAAGTAAATAAAGTCGCGTTTAGAAGCCATCAAAAAACACAGTCCCGATTGTTCAGTGTATAATTAAGGTATTTCTTTTTCATCAAAATTTTAAGATTCATGGTAGCCTTTTGAATTGGTTTAATATTTAATAACTTTAATATTTATAAAAATATTGAATAAAAAAGCGTCGTAATTTCTAACAGGGAAGTTTACAGTATCAAAAAGATTATATCAAAAGATAATGCCATTGTTTTATGAATGAAATCAAAACAGAACCCTTTTTAATTCTGTGTTGTTGGTGAAATAAATACTCTCCTTGAGCGGCATTATAATCCTACGTGCATTGACCAAATGCAGATTAATTCTTATGATGCGTCCATTTCGTTTAATTCAAAATGCACCCTACTTCCAAAAATGTATGTTTGGAAGCAGATGATCATTAAAAAAAATCTTTTTTTCCTTGCGCCCACGGTTATCATAAGCAATATAGAAATAGTAAAGTTTGTTATATTCCCCTGGCGTATTTTTTTAAAGTACCCATTTCAAACATATTATTATGATTATACCGTAAGATGATTGTCGATTCATTGTTTTTAAGAAAAGGCCTATTGAGAACTTGTTGCTCTTGGAAATTTAAATAACTAACTATGGAAAATAATATAGATACTAAGAAACACTGAAAATTAAAAGTCATAAAGTATCTCTTCGTAAAGTGTTATGACAGTACTATTATTATTGAAACCGATAACAGATTGATGCGCAGTAGAGAAGTAGATTGGTTGGTTGGTTGGTTTAGGGCTCTACGATCAACATTTGCTACAAATGGGTCAATTCGACTTGGACCTACAATTCAGAGCCGATACCGAAAGGCTACAAACATCCTTGCCAACAGTTGGTCTCGAACCCACAGGCTGTGGACCGAATGTTAAGAAATAGGTAATAATATTATTTATATATGTGATGAAATTTTAAAGTTATGACAGCTACAACTATAAATGCAGTGCAATCCGAAAAATTCTCTGCAAAACACAAGGTAGTGGGTCTATATCTTACTTACTTCATTATTATAAATAAAAATTTTATTCTATCCGTATTTCATCAGAATTTTAAGATTCATGGTAGTCTTTTGAATTGGTTAAATATTTAATAACTCTAATACTTATAAAAATATTGAATAAAAAAGCGTCGTATTTTCTAACAGGGAAGTTTACAGTATCAAAAAGATTATATCAAAACATAATGCTATTATTTTATGAATGAAATCAAAACAGAGCACTATGACTCTACTATGCGAGCAGCTTGGAGAGGTAGCATTTAACTTTTTTTCACCTGAACGACGATATTACTTTTCAAGTTAAAAATTCAACATGAGACCGTAAAATTCTGTTCTTGGTGCATTCTGTTATAAATTGTAAGGCAAACAGCATATAAACTTGCTTAAAATGGGGCTTTTGAATACAAAGGAACAAATTTTATTACCATCATAATTAATTGGCTGTTCTGTGTACAATATTGCATGAGGAAATCTTCAAATTCTTCTTCCTTAATACTTCCAAGACTTTGTCTTTTTACTTGTAGTCACTTGATACCCATAAGAATAGACTTTCAGTTATTAATTAAGGTAGCTAGTTACTCAAGAAACGGTACCTAGCGATGGATATGAGCTTCATTCTAAATATAGGATGCAATTAGTTCTATTTTCTTTCGTAAAAGCCACTAGTTAACTAAATGGTTTCTCTCCGTTTCGTTTTCATGCTGGTTTGTCTCCGACAAAACATATTCTTTACACAAATGGATATCAGTCGTCTGTCGAAATACATATATCGAACGGAAGATTCTATTTTGATAAGATTTTTTCTGGAACATTGTAAGATTCAATTAGCTTTTTTTTAACGTCAGGGCAATGAGATTTATGCAAAAGCCCCTCAGATATAATTATAAATAAAAATGAAAATAATGAAATATGTACTTATTCTTTGAATTGTAATTTGATTAGGATTGGTACGAGGCAAAGAAATAATAACAACACTCTTTAACTATATGAAATACCTTTTGTTTATGACTACGAGAATAAAAGATACACCAGACGTATGCAATAATGTCTGTCTCGCTACTCAAAATTAGTAAAAGTTGAATATACTTTAATTGAGAGGTACATGAAACTTTACCCAATGCTCACAGCATTTTTAAAATCTCCATTTACGTAATGTATTGGATTAATTAAATTTTGCAAATTATTAAAAGTTCATATATTCCGACACAAAAAATTACCAAAAAGGCTGACTAACAGATTCGCATTTCAAGAAAATTAACTGTAAATTGTTCAGTTTCGGTTATATTACTTTTGACATTAGGATAATTTCATGACACTTTGGAGCATTTAGTTAACTTTTTGAGAGCATTTAAATATGAATACGAGTCAGATATCTAGCATGTTAAAAATAAATATTTAATGCTAGATGTTCACTATTTAGAAGAGTTTAAAATAAGCCGAGAAAAATAAATAAAGCATGTGGATTTTTACCAAACGAATGAAAAAAACTAAAAACTGAGAGAAACTGAAACTTGACAGTCACATTAATATTTATTCAAGTTGTAAAAAAAGTTTATATTGTTTGTTCCTAGTACATATGTACTGTGTCTCGTAACAATTATTCAACAATTTCTTTCTTTTGTGTATACATTAACCAGGGATAATTATAAAATATTTTTGATAGTGTCATGCATTTTATTAAGCAACAAAATAAAACTCTGCATATTGTATTTAGAAAAATCATCATAAAGTATTTTATCTGTAAATATCAAACAAATGGCAAACTTTGAAATAACTGAGAAATTAGTTTCTTCCACAAAAAGCTCGCAACAATATTTTTGACGGGAAATAAAAGTACAATTATTTTTAAAAATGCGTTTAGAGTTTAAAACAAAATTTTTTACGTAACATATTTTTCAAGGAAAAGCTATGTTGAATGATGAAAAACATAATCAATATGTCCTCTATCAAGGATTAAAAATGAGTTTTTGAATTAAATAATTATATTTAAAAGTACTATTGTGAAACCCTATTCTAAATTCAATCATCAGGAACTTAACTTTGAAATAAACTAAGATGGGTTTATTACACAGATTCAAAAAGACACTAAAGTTAGGCCAGTAAAAGATGAATGTCGCGTTTCAAAAATTCTTTTATCTTGCAATTATATTATTATAATACTGTATTTCTGCCAAATACATTACTTCTTAGCTGAGTTTCCTCCTCTTTTGTGGTAAACTAGACCGGACAGAAGGGCCGGTCTAGTTTACCACAAAAGAGACCGGTCTTCTGTCTAGCTACAGTGAACGTATGTATCAATGATATCAGAATATGGAAGTTGCAGCAATGACAAGAGAAGATATATCCCCCATCCAGAAGAGGTACGATGTACGGCGCCAGCAGGTTCTTTGATGTAAAAAAAGGCAAAAACAGAACAACTTGTCGGCTGCAGTTGGTCCAGCAGGTGTTCATGGAGTCACGACAACAGTTAAATCATCTTCTCGAACACACAGAACTATGAAGGGCTACTGAAACTGTGAGGAGTGGGTGCAATGATGCAGCTTGTGAATATCCGAGTAAAGTGTACAACTGAGGTCGCTGTATAACTTATTAATCAAAGGCAGAACGGGTCTCCAATAAGAGAATACGACACTTGCACTTATGGTATCTTATATCCCACTAGACAGAATTAAAAAAAGTTAACTCCTAGAAGGGAATGTTCATCTTGTTGTGTTGAAAAATTAAGTTTACTCGTCTTCAAAGTCAGAAGTTAAAAAATTAGCTATGTACTTAAATTTTAAATTTAAATAAATAAATTTAATTCAGTTATGGCTAAATAAGATTTAGTTTTATACTTTATGTATTTAATTTATTTTTTATTAGCTTGATTTAAGATAGTTATAATGCAGTTTGATTCAAACATGTTTTCTTTACCTTTAAAAGTACATTGTTTACATTAAACGTATTAAATAGTTAGTAAAAACAATAATTAGCTCTAATCCAATATCCAACAACTTCGAGTATTTGAAACCATTGAGAGTGATGGTTCTAACGTGCGTTGTGAATGAATGCGAAACACTTTCACTGACTTAATTCAGATTTTATGAAAGAGTTGAGGTCTATGAAAGGAGCATTTAATTCACCTTTCTGCAGTGGGAAAAGGTGGGTCGGTCCTTTGGGCCTATGCCTTGGATCTGTGCCTGTAAAACGGCGAACAGTTGTGAGAGTACGAGGTTAAGATTCTTTCTTTTAGCAATGAATCAAAGTTTACTTTCAGGAAATGGTTGTCAAAGGAAGAGTAGGAACACAAAATGACTAAAAGTTAAGTGAAGCAAGAAGACACATTCATTAATTGTGCATCTCTCTCATATGATGCAACTATTACTCCGCCTTTTTTTCAAAAAGAAAAAGTTCATATGCCAAAACGAATTAAAAGGGCTGAAAGAGATTATATTGAATTATTTGCATTTTGCTCCAGTAATCTTATATACTAACGTCATAAAAACTATTTTGAATCTTTAATAGAAAAATTTTAAAGATCTTGCTAAACATCACATTTTTAATGAGAAAATATATTTTAACTAAAATTATTTTTGAATCTCTTTTCCGTATGTGAAAACTGCAGGGGGCTCTTTATTGATTTGTATTTTAAGCTTTTGACATTTACAGTGAACAAAAACAATACTTAATTCAGGCCTGGTAAAATATTTTGTTCTAGATTAATTTTTAAAGGTTTCAAGTGAAACTTATGAAATGAATTGTTATAAAGCGCATACTGAAAATGTTTAACAGATTGTAACGAAAAGCAGTTCACCCCAATGTTGTATGATTACGAAAAGCAAGTAAATTTCAAGGGAATACTTAAGGAGAACTACATGACTTAAAATAAATAGCATTTTAGGGGGAAAACTACAATATTTTCAAAGTATGAGAAAAATTAGATTCAAATATTTAAATGGGTGCAATATGGTTTATACTATGTTTTTACTTTGGATTGAGTACATCTTAAATCTGGAAATGTTTTTACCTAATAATCAAAATACTTTTAAGGCGATTTTTACTTTAGTTTTTTAAAGTACTCAAAAATGTTATTTTTTTTAGTATGTTTATCTTATAATTTTGCTTTCCGCGTGAGTGACAAAACAGTGGAAGTAAATGAAATATTTGAAAAGTATCAGAAAAATAGTATAACAGGAAGGCATACACTTTTTGAAATTTTTGTATAATCTCAGTACTAAATCAAATTGTTTTTAAATTAATAGATTCAGTAAAATTCTTTTAGTTGCATATGCAGACTATATATTTTATGTTACGCTACGATCAATATTATGGTTGCTGTCGAACGTATAACCTGTTAGAAAAGCCGAATTTTGTACTTTTGTTTTCCGTGATGTTTTTATCTTTAAAAAGACCTACAATTCTTTAATTTACAGTTGGAATCATTAAAGGAGAAACTTCATGAAATGTCCTTCAACGATATCCATGTTTATAATTTGTTAATTTATATGAATTTTTTTAAATAATTGGAACGAATATGATTCTCAAAAGCTAAAAAGTCAGAACACATTGAAATAACTTCTTTTGTCCTTTATTTTTTTATAACTGAAGCAAATTATTAGTCTGGGGATGTAGGAAGTACTTGCAACAAGGCTGTAATTGCTCTCTGACTGTATAATGATCTGAGAAACAAGTATCTAAATATATAAACAATGTGATATATTATTTTAGTTTATTATATTTTAGGGACATTAGCAAAATTCCTTTTCTTGTTATCGAGAGGCTATAGGCGCAATGACTTATGTGCTTAGTAAGGTATTTTATGAAAGAGTGTGCTTAGCCTTTATTTTTTAAGTAACAACAACAACGATAAATTTTGTTTTTTATTTTCTAAAAATTTTTTCAGGAAATTTCAGGAATTAAGAAACAAGGATCTAAGAAACAAGGATCTAAGTATATAAACAATGTGATATATTATTTTAGTTTATTATATTTTAGGGACATTAGCAAAATTCCTTTTCTTGTTATCGAGAGGCTATAGGCGCAGTGACCTATGTGCTTAGTAAGGTATTTTATGAAAGAATGTGCTTAGCCTTTATTTTTTAAGTTACAACAACAACGATAAATTTTGTTTTTTATTTTCTAAAATTTTTTTCACAAAATTTCAGGAATTAAGAAACAAGGATCTAAGTATATAAACAATGTGATATATTACTTTAGTTTATTATATTTTAGGGACATTAGCAAAATTCCTGTTCTTGTTATCGAGAGGCTATAGGCGCAGTGACCTATGTGCTTAGTAAGGTATTTTATGAAAGAATGTGCTTAGCCTTTATTTTTTAAGTTACAACAACAACGATAAATTTTGTTTTTTATTTTCTAAAATTTTTTTCATAAAATTTCAGGAATTAAGAAACAAGGATCTAAGTATATAAACAATGTGATATATTATTTTAGTTTATTATATTTTAGGGACATTAGCAAAATTCCTGTTCTTGTTATCGAGAGGCTATAGGCACAATGACCTATGTGCTTAGTAAGGTATTTTATGAAAGAGTGTGTTTAGTCTTTATTTTTTAAGTAACAACAACAACGATAAATTTTATTTTTTATTTTATAAAATTTTTTTAGGAAATTTCAGGAATTACATCAATTGCAGATTTAAAATTCACAGGCGAGTACTTAATTGTTTACACTACTGTAGATAACAGTTGAAACTATTTCACTTCTAGAAAACTTAAGACGGGAATGCGTCTGGTTGAAACATTTTAATGGATATCCTATATATGACAGTTCAGATCCCATTTATTTATAAGTATCTGCATTTTTTAGGTTTTACTATTTGAAATTTAGTTTCAGTAGTCTTTACGAAGGTATTCTCATATTTTCAACAATACATATATATACGAACTTTGCAATGTGGAAATAATGTTTTTCCTGTAATGAAAATATTTAATCTTTTTTTTCTTAGCATGATATTGAGAAAGATTTTAAGTGAAAACATACTGCTAAACAAAGTATAAAAATATTTTGCTTACTTTATTTCTCTTATCACTCCATTTATTTTTTATTAAAGAAATATGCTTTCATAATCTATTAGCTCAATGCCAGTTCTACTGAAATTTATAGAAAAAGTTATTTTCGGAGTTACGATACAGATTAACTCTAATATCTCCTAATGCGTTCCTTAGAAATCAGAACAAACCAAAATTTATTTTAAAGTGATGAAGAAGCTGGCAAATGAATGACAACACTGCCATAAAACAAAACTGTAGAGTTTATTATCAAACCGAGATTTTAGAATAAGTACTAAAATGAATATTCAGTTCTCAATTAATTATTACTACACGTTATGAAGTGCATCAAACTAATATATTTGAATTAAATTTAATTAAATTTGAAACAAAACCCCTAATCTTTTGAATCATCAAATGCGTTCAAGGAATTTTTTTTTCGCCGACAGAAAATTTCAGTTTAATTGAAATGTAGGAATAAAAGGTTTTAATCCTTTACAATAATTATCTACACACGGTTAAAATCTTAAGCATTTAAACGGAATAATCTTTTCCATAATTATAATATTTATTATAAACAGGAAAAATTATTCCATGCTGACTATAAATATTAAGAAGAAAATTACTGTGATTACCTAATTAATTCCATTTGTTGTTACAGTTTGCGTAAGTTCAATTAAGGACAAAAGTCTGTCTCGCCGGTATTCCGACCTAAAATTTTGTTTGTTTGTTTTTTGTGTTTCATCTCTTAACTTACCAGAAAGAAAAGAAATCGTGTCTCCATTACGACATTTTCTGCATCGCGAGGTTTATAATAACCATTTTATCGCAATTTGTTGGATCCCCCTTATGTTTTGAAAACAAACCTCTCTCGTTCCACAATGGTTGCCAGCCGGGGGCCAAGGGTAACCGCGCCACCACCCTTGGACAGGGGCCAATGTTATTTGGAGATCAAGGATAGCTGATTGTCAAGGCGCGAGCACAGACGCCAAAGGATTCATAATTCCATCGTCCAACCTTGTTAATACTTACGTTACTTGCTAGCGACTCCTTTCAGTTCCTGGCTCTTAGACATCGATTGTTGACATTCTTGATTTGTACGAGATTTAGGTAATGCAGAGACATTTATTTATGAATATATAAACTATGGCACAATTATATATCATATTAATGCTTTTAATGTAAAAATGATAGATGACAAATACACAGAGTCAAGTACGCAATAGCAACAGGTAAATTAAAAGTTACCTTCAAAGGGGACTCACATTTTGGTTTTCAGAAATAAAAATTCCTCTTTTGCCCCTAAGGAAAGAAGTTATCAGAAAAAGTTACATAATTAACAAATATTTTTTTTATCTATATGTAATATCATTTACAACATTTATTTATCATATAACTTTAAAATACATTTTATTCCTGAACAATTTAATTATTCTTATATAACGTAAGTATTCTTATATACTTACGTTACTTGCTAGCGACTCCTTTCAGTTCCTGGCTCTTAGACATCGATTGTTGACATTCTTGATTTGTACAAGATTTAGGTAATGCAGAGAGATTTATTTATGAATATATAAACTATGGCACAATTATATATCATATTAGTGCTTTTAATGTAAAAATGATAGATGACAAATACATAGAGTCAAGTACGCAATATCAACAGGTAAATTAAAAGTTACCTTCAAAGGGGACTCAAATTTTGGTTTTCAGAAATAAAAATTCCTCTTTTGCCCCTAAGGAAAGAAGTTATCAGAAAAAGTTACATAATTAACAAATATTATTTTTATCTATATGTAATATCATTTACAACATTTGTTTATCATATAACTTTAAAATACATTTTATTCTTGAGCAATTTAATTATTCTTATATACAGTCGATTCTGGCTAACCGGACCACATCGAGACGCAATCATTTTAGTCCTAATATCCAGTGGGTCCAATTAAACGAACATGCCTTATGTTACAAGACGGGATTCAGTCCAAATAAGCGGCTGGTTTGATTAACCGGTGGTCAAATTAGCCGGAATCGACTGTATATACGTGTATACACATACACAAAATTTATATGCATATATACAAAAAAAAAAATGCAAATTTTGTTGACTACCTGAACATCACAATTTAAAGGTGCTAAAAAATATATTTAGTGACAAAAGATTTTGAATCACTCATAAGTTTTTTAATTATATTTTTAATTCAATTATTTCCTTAGTTTTGCAGAAAACAGAAAATTAAATCATGCACACATTTGAATTAATAGCATTCGATGTAAAATGTACTATTTCAGTACATTATTGAGTGATTTGCAAGCGTGAGACATTTAATACATCGATTCAATGATTAATAATCATTTTATTTTGTACTTTAATAGACAGTCCTTTCTATAACTTATGTATACTCTCAATAATCAGAAAATGTATTTTTATGATTTAATGCAGTGATGCGCAAACTGTGGGTCGCGGCCCACAGAGGGGTCAAGAAAAAAAAATTGAAGGAAAAAAATTGCGGAAAGTTGGAAATAAATTTATACCATTGAATTATTTAATCAAAAAGTATACTTTAAATTTTTTATTGAATATTTATAATATTTTTGTTCATACTTTCTTACATGATATGCTTTTGTTAAATAAAAATTCATGATATGGTATTGTTATTTAAGGTCTTGCAACGCTATACAGTGGAGTCCCGATAATTCGAACTTCGGTAATCCGAAAGTCCGCTTAATCCGAAACCAAAAGTTAAAAAGAACTAAGGTTACAATAAAACCACAGGGATACTGAGTAATATAAAGTATATTTCTGAAAATTACACGAAAATTCAACATTAGACAATGTACAGAACTAATTATTACTGAACTACAATGGTGTTTTCTTCTTTAGCATTTTTTCTTCTTTAGGTGCCAGACTTTTGTTTGGCAATGCCTTAAAGTTAAGGCCCGTCTCATCAGCGTTATATATTTGCTGCGGTGAATAGTTTCCTTCTGCAATCATTTCCGCACCTCTTCAACAGTCAAACACTGTGACGTATTGTTAGAACAACTTACACTCTACTGTACTGTACTAGGCAGCATTCCGCTCTCTTATCACCCATTTCGTCCCACGATTTGGTTATGTTTAGACAGACCTTATAAAATAAACTGTGTAATCACACGTAATATGTAATACAGGGTTATCGAAAAAAAGGACACATTTCGAAAGCTCATAGTTCTGAAATAAACTGAGAAAACGCAATAATATTCTTTTTAAACAACTTGCCAAGTGTCCAAGATTTCTAAATGTAACTGGTACTCAACCGTGACGTTGAACGTTGCGCAGAAGCGATGCGAGGTGGAAGAGGTCTTCGTTCGGCTTTCTGTCAGTGCAATGGCGACCGTTCAGGAGAAAGCTCAATGTGTGTTTTTGTTAGCGGAGTACAAATCTGTTAAAACAGTACAGCGAAATTATCGTCGTGTTTATCGCAAACAACCACCGCTTCGAGCATTCTCCTGAACGGTCGCCATTGCACTGACGGAAAGCCGAACGAAGACCTCTTCCACCTCGCATCGCTTCTGCGCAACGTTCAACGTCACGGTTGCGTACCAGTTACATTTAGAAATCTTGGACACTTGCCAAGTTGTTTGAAAAGAATATTATAGCGTTTCCTCAATTTATTTCAGAATTAGGAGCTTTCGAAATGTGTCCAACCTTTTTTGATGACCCTGGATTTATGTAATCACACGCTATTATGTAATTTAAGTTTATTTTAAGAATGATTTCGCTTAATCCGAAAGATTCATTAATCCCAAATAGATCTGGTCCGAATCATTTCGGATTATCGGGATTCCACTGTACTTACATTACTTACATTTGCTTCTACCTATGTGTGTGAGAAGGCTTTTCAAGATTAGTTGCTATCAAAACCATACAAGGATCAAGACTTAACCCGGAGGAGGATGCAAGAGTAGCCCTCTCAAATATTTCAACTTATATTGAACAAATATTATTCAAGGTCCAGGCTCCCCCTTCTCATATTTTTTTCTTATTTTAGTTTTATATAAATAAAGGCAGTTTATAATTTTCAACGTTTTTATACGAAGCTTATAATTTTAAAATCAAGCTCTTTTTACCAAAATGAAATACAAGTACATATTAATATTTCAATACGAAGTTTTGGTCACATGAGATTTGACAAAAACAATTGTAGACGGTAAGCGATACTTTTTAATATAGGATTATGTTCCTCCATAACGGTCCTCCGGAAAGCAAAATTTCAGAGCTAAACCGTCCGTCGTCGCGAGTTATAATTTTGGCAGCGTGCCAAACCCAGTCTGTATCGCTTGGGCAAGCAGCAAACAGTTAAACAGAAAAGTACCAAAGTGCGTCAAAATTTTGACATTCATATATATATATATATATACATACGTACATATATATAGATAGATATATACATAACACATACATGCATACAAAGGAGGTCAGCAACGATAAGTAATCCTACGTTAATAACCCGCGGTAGTTTCGTTAGAGGAGACTACCTTAAACTTTTTTAAAGGTTTTTAGGAAAAGTAAATACATACCCACAATCTATAGTTCATTGATTTTTAAAATAGTTTGTAAAAATTTGCTTATTTCTTTTTGTTTTTGTTTTTTTAAACATTTTTCTAGTTTTTTTTTTGTTTTTTTTTAAATGCTACTGCCAAAAAATGTTCTTTGGGAGTCCCGTAATTTTTTATATAAAGAAAATGGGTCGCGGTTGAAAAAATTTGCGCACTTTGATTTGATGAATAAAAAGTCAATTAATTAAGCTTTATCATATATATTTACTTGGACAGTGAAGTTTATTACCGTTATCATATATGATATCTAGTTGTCACTGGACATCATATTTTGGTTAGTCTCAAAATTATATTAATGTGAAATTTCAAGGTATATATATAAGGCTTTAACTATATACACATATATATTATATACACATACATATACAGAATGTCGTTCGCACTTTATGGAAACGATTTTGTAATTTATTTTTGGCGATTGCGTTTCGAGACAAAAATTTGGCAACTTCAGAATAATCGTCTTCAACTGTTTTGTTTTAGTTGGAATGTAAAATGAAAGATTTATTTTGAAAAGGGCTCCAAAAATTGATAGATGGCTCGAAAGTTACGTAACTGCCTTTTCTGAGGAGAAATATTTGTATCAACTATAAAGCGGTGTAAAAATAGCGGTTATGACATTGCATAAAAAGGCATTTATAATATATTAAATTTGAAAGGAAAAAAAGTCTCAGTGAAAGTAAAATTGAAAACATGACCATGAAACCTCATCCTAAAACTGTTCGAACGCAGGTAAATATCAAGAAAGTGAAGTCTGATCCTAAAAGAAAATCCGCCGACTCAAAGATCCATTGCATCGAAACTAGGAATGTCTTATGGCACTGTAAGTAAAATCATTCATAAAGATTTGAAGTTAAAAAAGATGGTTAAACCTAAATTTCATTTGCTTTTGCCAAAGAATATTGCTGAAAGAAATGTAGAAAATTACACGAAAAACACCTAGCTGCTGAAAAATGGAAATTTTTGGTAACACTCGATGTGGCATTGGTGTATTTAATTGACTGTAATAAAAAAAAAAGATCAATTTTCTATTGCTCAACTGACGGGAATGAACTTAGGAAATGGCTCCGTCAGTGTACAGAAAAGTTCCTAAAGGGATTCATGATAGTTTCAGGATTTTGTTACAACGGCAAATTAAAAATCAAAAATGTCTCAGGTAAAGACAAAATTAATTCACTCTACTATCAGCAGAATATTTTAGAACCAATTTTTGAAGAAGAAATTCCAGCCTTATATGGAAAAGACATTAATAAAGTGGAGCTTCATATGGACAAGGCCTCTAGTCACACGTCTAAATCAACTGCCGCTTATTTAGCAAAGAAAGAATCAGAAACAGGAATAAAGTGTATCCCGTTTAATGAAATACCAGTAAAATCACCTGACGCTTCTCCATTCGACTTTAGCACTTTCGGTTTATTGAAACAAGCCTTAGGAAAGCGGCATCCAAGAACACTGAACGGACTTTGGAAAACGGTCCAAGAGGAATGGGGTAAAATTGACATGACATTACTAATAAAAAGTTTACTTTCATGGAAAATTCGAGCTAGAGCTATTGTCAAGAACCATGGCTATCAGATAGAAGCAAATCGCCGCAAAAATTACGGCATTTATACATAAAACTTAATTATCAAAATCATTTCCATAAAGTGCGAACGACCTTCTATATATATATACAGAGGAATCTCGATCTATCGTTTTTCAAGGGACTGAATCAAATGAACAGTAAATACGAGAAAGCGATTGGTACGGGAACATAACAAAGTACACTGGTGTAAGAAATTAAGAGAATTTGCAGACTTGATCGATTATCTCTTGAACTACTGTACCGATTTTAATGAAATTTGATATGTACATACACTGATACAATACAAAACAAATAACCATTCAATAATTGTAATACACACACATGATCGTGCGTAACACTCGTTGGAGTCGGAAGGTATGAAACAGCGGTTGCAGAATAAACAAAAAAATGTGTTAATAGATGGTGTTATTTTGCAGCAATCGGTTAATTTCAAATTGTAACAGTAAAAATGAGTAACCACCAACGTTTAGATGATGGAATGAGGTGGCGAATTGTGGGGAAGCTAAAAACAGGCCAATCTCAAGTCCAAATTTGTAGAGAGTTCAATTTAACGCCCAGCGTCGTGTGTAACTTATGGAAACAGTTCCAGGATACCGGATCCATCGTGAGAAAGCCTGGGCAAGGTCGTCCAAGAGCCACGACGACCAGAGAAAATCGCCATTTATCGATTCTAGCGAGGCGTAACAGGAGTGCTACAGCTTCTTATCTCTCTCGTGACTTGTATGCAGCCACAGGAACCCGTGTATCAAGGGTGACTGTTTCCAAAGGACTTCATGAGAGAGGGTTGTTTGCAAGAAGACCTGCTGTTTGCGTCCCGCTCACTTCTACGAACAGGAGAATCCGTTTATCATGGTGCAGAGAGCATAGAGATTGGAGTATGGATCAATGGGCGACCGTTCTCTTCACTGATGAGTCCCGGTTCAGCCTAAACACCGATTCTCGCCGTACGTTCATATGGAGAGAACCAGAGACCCGCTACCTACCCTCCAATGTCCACGAAATCGACCATTATGGCGGATGAGGTTTAATGGTCTGGGCAGGTATCATGGTGGATGGCCGCACACCTCTCCATGTCTTTGAAAGAGGCACTGTGACTGGTGTGAGGTATAGGGATGAGGTCTTGGAGCCCTATGTTCGCCTTTTCAAGCGTGCAGTTGGCCCTGAGTTCATTTTAATGGACGATAATGCGAGGTCACTGGTCGACGAATTTCTAGAGAGTGAGGATATTCGCCGGATGGATTGGCCAGCCAGATCTCCAGACCTTAACCCTATAGAGCATGTCTGGGACGCTCTGGAGAGGGCAATTGCAACTCGCAACCCCCCTCCGAGAACCATCCAGGGAATGAAAGCAGCGTTGCCGAACGATTGGGACCAATTGACACAGGAAATGATAAACTGCCTTATTTCAAGTATGAAATCACGCTGCGAGACCTGTATATCTGTAAGAGATATACAGGTATATCCATACCCCCTATTAACCCATTTTTTTGTTTATTCTGCAACCGCTGTTTCATACCTTCCGACTCCAACGAGTGTTACGCACGATAATGCGTGTGTATTACAATTATTGAATGGTTATTTGTTTTGTATTGTAGCAATGTATGTACATATCAAATTTCATTAAAATAGGTGCAGTAGTTCTAGAGATAATTGACCATGTCTGCAAATTCTCTTAATTTCTTACACTAGTGTAATATGGTCGTTGGGACCGGATGAATTTAACGACACATACGGGAAAACGATGATTCGGGAAACGATCGATCGAGATTCCACTGTATATATATATAAATATATATATATATATATATATATGTATATATATATATATATATATATATATATATATATATATATATATATATATATATATATATATATATATATATATATATATATATATATATATATATATATATATATATATATATACTATATAGACTTTACAAAATTATATTAATCTGAAATTTCAAGGTATATTTTAAGGCTTTAACTCTTTGCTTTTCATAAGGGAAAATAATCCAATATATAATTTCTTTGACAAAATTAAATTTAAGAGAAAAATTCCCTTGAAGAAAAAAAAATTCGCTTGAGAAAAATTCACTGTTTTCCGAAGGGCATAACTTATTTCGTGAGCATATATTGTGCCTGAAGAAATCGTTTTTTTGATAATGATAACATCTTATTTCTAAGTTGTAACAACAATTACTTAACAATCGCCTTAATTAATAATTTCACGACATCACGTATCTCCCGTTTGAAACTAAACTTTTCAAACCTATTTCTGCTTAATCTTTAAAATATATGTGTAAAAAGTAATTTGTAGATGAAGAATATTATGTAGATGACTAAATATTTCTGATTTTCCTGTTTCAAAGAAAAAACAACATGACATGAACACAATCTTATTTTTCCCATCAAAGCTTCAATTTTATACTAATTAAGAAATGAAAAAATAATTGGAAGTAGAAATGAATGGAACGATTCAGTCAATAGGTCGTCTTCATTATCTTCATACGCAACTTCATTATTATACTTTAAAAACCTAATATAGAATAAGAATTACTTTTTTTTCTGTATGTGGAAAAGACATTAAGCGCCAATTCATTTACGTCATTCAAAAGCAAATGAATGCATCCATTAGTAATTTTATTTAGAAAAATGAACTAAAAACGGGAATCGCTTGGTTCACGTATGATCCTCGATTGTTTCCCCCATAAAAAGGTAATATTAAACAAATTTTGTTTACAAATTTAGCGGCTGTTATGGGTAGTTGTAGTGGCGAATAATTTTTATTCACTTTTTGTGACTAAAAAATATTGCTTAAAATTAATAAAGTCAAAATTGCCTTGACTGAATCTCGTTTTGCGTATTATAAAACATTTTAAAAGTAACCAGTTTTGGATGTTATCAAGCAAAAGTTACACTTGTTATGAATGACAAAATGTGTCAAATTCAACGTGTCAACCGAGATTAGGGATGCAACATCGATGTCGATGTTTCTGTAAAAACATCGATTTATTGAAGCCGATTTTTTTAACATCGATGTTTTACATTGTTCGATGGGTTTTTTTTATGAAAAAGCACCATAATAAAAAAAATTAACCACTTGGCACAGTTTTCACACTCAATAAATGTAAACTAAAAATTTATTTTAGATGATTTTGCCGTATACTCTATTGATATACCAATCCTTTTGTCTTGTGTTACAGTCATGAACTTCAGAATTTTTTTTTTTTTTTTTTACAAAATTATTTAAGCCTCCTGGAAGTAAATTATTCTCCAACTTGTACATAAATGTGACTTGAAATTTACAATAATTTTTCCCATTCAACCAATTTAAATTAGAAAACATCGCGGATTTTTCTTTAAGGCTTTGGTCCTACCAATTGTTTTTATAGCAATAATTTCTTCCCCAATTTTCTGGTAAAAGTAATAAATTGTATGATGGAAATTCAGTGATATGCGCTGACTCTAGAGACCAAGTTTTTGACATTTGTGTCAGCTCAATCAGAGAGTAAAATTAAATCACCCCTCTCCCCCTCCGAAGGACTAACCGAAATAACATTAATGTTAGAGGTTACTAAACCAGTTTAAAAAAATGGATATTCAAAAATATCGATGTTTAAAAACATCGATGGTTTTTAGGCGATGTTTTATTAGCATCGATGTTTTAATATTGCATATCGATGTTTCAAAACATCGGTGTTTTGTTGTCGATGTCGCATCCCTAACCGAGATAGTTGCTGATCGGTAAACGAGGGAAAAACGAGAAGGACGAGAAGGTATGATTAAAATTTATATATATATTGGCACAGCGTAGCGTCTAATTTTTTTAATGTATTAATGTCTAAATGTCAAAGGTCTAACACCTATAAATGATTAAATATTTTCAAACTAAGTCGCATAATAAAACTATCACACAATATTCTTAAAACATTTTACAAAAGTCAGTATACACTGGATTTACTTCAGTTCTTTTATTCTTACTAGTTTGATTGATAAGTGGAAATATGTGACATTCCTACTTGGCAGTGTGACGCTAAGATAAATTGCATCACGGAACAGTTGTCTTAAGAAAGGATAAAGTTTGCTTACGGGGCAAACACTGCATTACACTGAACTGTGAGCGGATCAGATTACCCAAGCGAAAAAGGTTAGAAATCAAATACCAGCTTTCGAAAAAAATTTACGTGCATTGTTAATAAAGTAAAACACTCCTTTTTAAGAGGAAAAACTAAAAAATCTTTTGTAAGTTTTATTAATATATTAATTATTTATTATTTAAATCACTTAATGTAACTCATTAAATTCATTTTTTACCCTAAATAGTGTCATTTTAGGGTTATTATATTTTACAGTTTTCCATGCACACCCATACAATACTTACATTAATATCTGGATGAGCCGTAAGGTGTTAATACTATGAATACCAAGAATCTGAACTAAATAAAACTGATATCGCAATCGAAATTCGTATTCGTGTCATAAGCAGATAACAATCACAGTATTCTTTATACATAGTTATTAACTTGCTTATAACAACGAGACCAGATTTTCTAGTATTCATCTATTTTACAGGACAATATTTGTTAATATTTATTTAGTATTCTTGACTTACTGGTACGTAAAATTATAGGTTTAATTGGTAATTTTTATTGGTCACTGTGAAAGACAAACTTTAAGAATTGCTTAAATGTTCATCTGAAAAGTTTTCCTTTAATTAGAAAAAAAATCTGAGAAATATTTACATTTTAATAGATAGCTATAGTGTATATGTGAGTGAGAAGACAGATTCTAAAGAAAACTGGATATAAGTCATCACTGAAGCCTCAAATATATAGTTTATAAATATATATATAATAAAAATATATATATATATATATATATATATTTATAATAAATACGATGATCAATGTATACAACTGATGTAAAAAAACAAAAAAATATATTTATTAAAAAAATCGTAAGAGATATCTTTATAGACAAAATAATGTAGAAGAAAATATTCAAATTAAATGTAATAGGAAATATTAAAGAATATAGTACAGTTAATATAGTACAGTTTGAGGGACGTGATATCTTTTACTGTATTTTAATATTTTTTTGGATAATGTTCAATCGTCTGCCGCATTAGTAAGAAAAAAAATTTTTTTTGTCTATCTAGTTGTTATGCACGTGATGATAAATTAATTTATTGTACCAGGAAAGAAATCACGTGATCAGCATTTAATAAGTTAAATTCTAAAAATTAATCTTTAAAAATTCACCAAAAACCAGAAAATGGAGGTAAAGATTGAAAAAGATTTCATTTTAAAGGAATTTTTATGATCGTTCTCGTAATATAAATTTTATAACCCCCAAATTATTATTTTAAATTCAAAGTCAACAAAAGTTACTAAAACAGCTTAAAAATTTAATTTAAAAAAATCTAACAAGAAATAACAAAAAATCTTTCTTAGTACACCCCTACACTATAAGAAAAATCGCCATGCAAATTTTCAGCCCTTTAGGTCCAGCAGTTTGTTCTGTGCGCTGTATGTCTTGTGAGTCAGTCAGTCAGTTACGGAACTGTTTTCTATATATAGATTATAAACATCCTATTAAATAGAAATCCTCTTTGGTTACTTGTGGAAATTTAATTCAAGATGCAGGAAAATAGAGATATCAGTTCAGAGAGAAGGGAAGGGTCGGTCACTTCTCGTAGTTCTTTTCAGCTTCACTTTAGAGTGTGTATTCTTATTTTTAAACTCTCGTTTGTGAGAGAACAGCTGTAAAATTGGGTCTATGTGTAGACTCGTCTGTGAGTAATGGCTTCAGGTATTTATGAACAGTAAGGGAAAAAAATCCTAGCGCCCTACTATCCTTTGTCATGAGGAGTCAATGTTTGATCCCTGACCTCAGATTACTCGGGCACATTAATCACCTTGCAACGTACGAGTTAGAAATTGTATTTGTTAATCCTATCTATATATATAAAACAGTTCCGTAACTGACTCATTCATTCACTGACTGACTGACTGACTGACATACAACGCACAGACCAAACCGCTGGACCTAAAGGGCTGAAATTTTGCATGACGATTCTTCTAATAGTGTAGAGGTGCACTAAGAAAGATTTTTCAAAAATTCTTCTTAGATTTTTTTAAATTAAATTTTTAAGCTGTTTTTTAAACTTTTTTTACGTTTGCATTTAAAATAATACATTGAGGGTTATAAAATTTATATCACGAGAAAGATCATAAAAATTCCTTCAAAATGAAATATTTTTCGAACCTTTACCTCGATTTTCTGATTTTTGGGGAATTTTTAAAGATTAATTTTTAGAATTTAATTTATTAAATGTTGATCACGTGATTTCTTTTTCTGGTACTTTAAATAAATTTATCGTCACGTGCATAACAACTAAATAGACAAAAATGATATTCTTTTTCTTTCTAATGCAGTAGACAATTGGATATTACCCAAAAAAAATAAATATCCCTTACGATTTTTTTATAAATATATATATATATATATATATGTATATATATATATTGGCATTAATTGCATACATTGACCGTTGTATTTAATTTGAATGTACTCCGTAGCGGAGCGCGGGTTTTTAGCTAGTCTAGCATAAAAATAGATATTCTGTAATAGGATAAAATTAAAGAGAGCACTTTGTCTTGGGCTTCTTTAAACTATTATTTACTTGATTACTACTTGATATTAACTTGAACATTTTTATATGCCGAAAGGATATTCCTGCAAAATGAGGAGAGACATTAATCTAAGATGTCCCCAAATTTACTCACTGAAAGAAATTAAGTACCACATCTGCTTTATTTTCTAAATTTCACGCGGAACGAGGGGGAAACACAATTTAGAAAGTTCTTAGTTGTCCTTAACTTAATTTAAGCACATTTTCTGCAGTATTAGTTAGGATAATTGCATTTATAAAGAAAAACCGGCATAATCAAGACATTCTTGAGACATAAGTAAAATAAAGTCATCAAAAGCCCTTTTAAAATGAAAGAGCATTAAGTATAGTTTTATGTCACTACGTAAAATAAGAAAAAAAGAATTAACTCTTTGAATCGACGCGAAAACTTATTTCGTTTTCTGAATTTGATTTAGGTAAAACTGAATATGCTTTTCTGCAATACTGAAATCCCAAAATAGTAAAACATTCTGATACATGTATAACACATTTACATACATGATTTAATGTATTGAAATCGCTACTTTAAGGGGAGGGGGACTCATCACCTTTGCACCTTCGAAAAAAATTGAATTTTACCTTTTTGCATTTTTAGAATATTTGAAAATTTCTGAATCATTTAAAACAAACCGAGTTAAAATATTCCAAATAGAACATTAAGAACCATGACATGAAAGAAGCAGTTCTAATGGAAACATTACCAGTGTGGGAACTTTAGAAGCCTTTTTCTCGAAATGATCATTTTCATGCTTGCGCGCACTGTATAAAGGAAAATACTGCAGATATTGCTTTCATATTTTCAGGATAGGTGTATAATGATGCTACCAAAAACATGCACCTAATTTTTTCTTTAAAAAATTATTTTACTATGAATTTATAGCATTTGACTTGTAATTTTTATGGGCTTTTTCAGTTTTTATAAATCTGATTACCCTGGAGTAAATATTTTTGGGTGTTTTAAATTTTAAATAGGTGTAGAAATATTCCTAATGCTTTAACATCACAAAAATGCAAAAATTATTATTGAAACTTAGTGAGTGTTGCCGTAAGTCTGCACGCAGTGTATCAGTATAAATTTGAAATTTTCAAAAATTACACTCACTTCTTACTTCACAAACAAAATTCTTATTAACTTGTAATAAAAGGGGCTGGGGGTGCCTTGGGTGGATTGCAGATCTGTACTGTATATCCAGCAGCCTTCAGCCCCGCACTATTTGAAAATGCATCCGAACTTGGGAAATTAACCCTCTACTGCGTATTCAGGCTCTTGCTACGTAGTGACTGGTCTTCAGGTGTTTTACATGGCCGATATTCGAAAGAGGAGGGGGCCGAGGTGGATTATATAGAATTACTTGTAATAAAATTAATTCAGGGAACATAATCTACAACGTTTAGAGAACTAATACTGAAAATTTCATATATAATGGACAATATTAAAAAAAATTATAGAAGTTAAAACAAACAGCCAAAAATTCTGTCTTTTCAACTTGTGCAAAAGTGATGAGTCCCCTTAAACATGAACGCCGTCGTAGGGACAAAACCCTGAGGAAATGTACTATAACTATAGCTAAAATAACAAATTAGACATTAATGCCAGTCTACGTGAGATTACAACTTAAAGAGTGGGAGAAAAATTTTTAAAAACCCAGCATTACACTATACTTACAACTGGAACTGATATCATCATATAGCCTAACATTACTTCAGAAATATCTCAACCTACTCTTTATCTTCCGATACAAACTTTTCTTCATGTGACACCCCGTTTAACCCGAAATTGTGCTTCTACACCAAATCCACTAGTCTAGAAAACGTTGTTATATTTCCGTTGTTATATATTTTGTTACTCCGTTGTTATATATTTTGTTATATATAAACATTATTATATTTTGCGTAAATATGTAAAATGCTAGTCATATACTGATGAACACATTTAAAAAGATTATTAAAAGAACATAATAGCTCTTAAAATAATATCGAAGACCATTAGTATATAAAAGAAATATTCCTGAAGCAAGGAACAGTTTGACAGTACATCCCCCATGTAAAAGAACAAAAAAAAAGCACAGGTCAAGGTACTTGTAAGAAAAGGCTCTTTTAAAGTTATAAATTGCTCTGAAAAATCTCTTTCGTTCATACATCAGGGAAACAAACATAGAATGTCCCTGTCTAATCAACACACAAGCCCCAATGGTCATCACTTCAATCTGGATTTGCTTCATCTGAAAAAAGTAAATAAATTCAAAAATGGTAAATATTAGACTGAAACAAAGGTAATCGATGCTATAAAATTATTAAATTAAAATATTATTTTCAAAATGCATATATTTTTAGAATGTATGTTTTTAATAATGCATATTATTTTCAAAATGCAATTTACAGTATCTCGTGTTGTTCAGAATATCTTACCGTCGATCGAGTGGGTGCGGTAGATTTCACGTTTTTAATAATATTGTAGAATAAGCAAATAAATGTTCCAGACGTATTGCATCCAATGTTAGATGACTGCGAAATAAAAAATATTTATTACTTATAATCGACGTATAAACTGAGAGAAAAATTAATCTTTTTAATTAAAGTTCAAACTCTGACTAACTGAAATTAACTTTTTACAACGAGATGAGTGTGCGGATACTTTTATCGAAAAAGCTTAAATTATTCATTAGCACAGGTAATTAATTGACACCAAACATTATAGACTATTTTTTATGTATTCTTAAAAATAATGAAAAACTATTCCAGTTTGAGTAAAATGTATTTTGCCGGATAAAAGAATCAAGATAATATTCTGCTATATGATACTGAAGAGCTGTGGTTCATTGAAAAAATATATCGCCATATACCCCGGGAAAAAGAATTTACTTGTACTTCAAACAATGTGACCATTCAGCGGAATAGAGTAACACATGAAACCATATTAATGGTATTAAAATTTATCACACTGCATTCGGATGTGAATTTCCTCTTTAAGAAACCCGCAGAGATGAAATTCATGTTATTCACAAATCGTAAATCCATCTTCTTTCTTTTCCAGTATAAGTGGTTCGTGATTTTCCGATAAGGTTGAGTGGTTTTTTTTGTAACTTATATACTGGGTTCGCAGTAAAATATAATCAGTAATTATACGTTAGGTGATCTGGCAGCTAATGCTTCTCTTTACACATATTTTCCATTTAAAGGCAATAGCAATTAGGGCAAGTGAAGCAAAGCCTTGCCGTATAGAGTGTTTCAGTGGTAATTTTTAAAAACTCAATGCTAACAAATTCATTCAATATGTATAGATAATTTTTGTCTTTCGAATAGAATCTGAATTATCCCGAACAGTCCACTAAAAATTTATTAAGACTGCACATTTAAATTTTTTGCCCTGTCTGAACATTACGAGAATTCCTAATTTGAGTATCATTCATAGTATCATATAACTACTGGTGTCTGCTTACAAAATAAACTTTTGAAGAAGTAAGAATAATTACGTATAGCCATGCATTATAAAAACAAAATTCTTATTCCTACCCTGTTAAAGAAACCTAAAGTCGGTTGATGAAGAGAGAAATAAAAGAAAATAACTGCCAAATGCCAGTATGTAGATTTGTGAAAGAGTGAACATAAAAGTTTTTGCAAAAATTCATTTTGAGTATTATTTTTATAATCAATTTTATGTCACATTTTGTTATTTTAAAACCGCTGGAAGAAACAGTCAGACTGAAATGGATTCAGACGTCGTCGACGAAAAGAACATTTGAAAATACGTTTCTACTGGATAGAAAATAAATTCTTTTTGCATCCATTTTTTTTTAAATGCTTAAGTTCTAAAAGTTGCTTTTCTAAACAGAACTGTGGGAAATTTCAACTCTTAATTTGTTTGTAGTCGACTAATTTAGATTCACAAACGGCACAAATGTTAATTGATACATATTAAACATTTTTAACCCTTAGGAAAAACACATGTTTAGTAACACCATGTTTATTTTTTCCTCCTTGCCGAAGGCAGTGGAAAGGAGAAGGATGATTTACTGATATCTTTGCTCGCTTCTTTCCTTTAAATATAAAACAAAAGTTTCATCACTTGAAATGACACTTCTTTTCTCAACATAAGCGTTTTGTAAAACATTGTATGCTTCCAAACCAAACTGGGCTTGTTCGGTTATTACTGATAAATTCTTTGTTCCCACGCACCCATTATATTTGGAGCTAACGGCAAAGTAATCGGAAATCAAGCCTAAATAGTCATAGAATAATCAAAATCATTTTTATTATTTTTATAGATAAACATTTATTTTGGTTTGTAAACTTTTTGCTTTTAAAAACATTACTCTCTCCCGATATCCTACATATAATGCAATTCATATTTTACATTCAATGATTTGATGAAGGCTACTAGCTAGATTTCTTTCTTTTGGAGTGCACAAGTGAACTTCCTTTTTTATTCGTGCTTGTTTAATCAAAATCAGAGAACCACGAAAACCTTACTGACAACATATTACGATTTCATTCAGGTAATGTAAGACTGGTGGGGATTTTTTGGTGCATTGGTGCTGTTATTTTGACCTAGGCAGGAACTGAAAAAATAACTGCGAACAATTAAAAAAAAATACATGAGCAAATTTGTTAATAAATGGTCATATATTTTTGCGTTTATAGCAAATAGATTTAAAAAGTTAACTAATTACATCTATTTAAGTTGTGCAGCAAACATTCATCTCTAATTATTATATATTTTAACAATTCACGTAGGAGTCTATACTTAAGTAATTAGAACGAAAGGGCAAATTTTTAAAATGCAACTTTTTGTATTTTCATAATGTTAATATTATTTATATCTTAACTGCATGTAAAGTTATGAGGTAACATTGCATGTTTTTTCGTTTATAATATATTAAGAGCATTACGTCGATATAGATTATTATAAAATGAAGAAAAACTTTCTTCTATGTGGAACTTTAGGATACCAATTAAAAAGATTGATATAATAAAAAATAGCTTCATAATGTTCAGAATAATTTATTGCTTATAGGAGATTATATATTTTTACATTTAAATAAAAAATCTTGTTAATGAAAGGTAATTTTTAACACGAACGTTTATTATGATGATTATTTGCTGTTTGACATTAAATAATTCACCAAAAAGTTTAAAACCTTTGTTCAATGGAATTTATGATGCCTATATGCTGGGTTGTTTTCGGCTTTCTTCGCCGTTTATTGACTTTAGGCAATTTATTTTAAACGAATTTATCATGATTACTATTAAGTCTTCTTATCCGCAATAGATTTACCCAGGTTTACCCAGCACGCAAAGTTACTACTCAGTAGGAAAAAGACACAACTAATAATTTAAATGACGAGAGAGAATTAAGGTTAAATAATTTGAAATTTATTTACATATAAGCTTTCACTAAAATTTACACAAACATATTTGATATACTTTATAGATATACATTAAACAATTTTACCAACAATGAATAATAAAAACACTTTGAGTCCCTATCCTCTTTAAAAGGAAAAATAAATAACTATTAAGTCACTCAAGGCATGTTATAAGCGGACTTACCCCATTTCAGCTGGGCTGATGTGCAGTGGTTTCCCATCTCTAAGGAAAAACCTGTACTAAGCGAAATCGTACTCTAAAAAAAACTGAGTACCAGAATATCTCTTCTCTCTGTCGCATAACTTTTTATAACCTTCTCTTTTCTATACCACATTTCTATTTTCCAATAAAATCATTTTCCCCTCCTTCTGAGTCTAATATCAGACCGCCCTTTTTCAAACCTTGATCGCCAAATGGTCTAGAATTATTTCCATTATTAAATGTATCATTCTCATTGGATTTTCTTTATTCGATTAAAGTAACGGACCCCACGCAAATGGCGGCAAAAGCGACAAAGCATGTTCCCCTTTTTCTACCCTAAAAGATTTTGCTACAATACTCCTTTGAAAACTTCCGCCCTTCCTACCGCTTACTAACCTTTGACTTCACAATGACCCTTTCTTACGAAACACTCTTTCACTTTAACCGCCCAATTCCTGATCCTTTTAAAACATATTTTTCTGACTCCGTCTTTCCATAGCTATATATTTTATTACCCTTTTCTTCATTGTAAAATTGTTATTCTCTCTTTCGTTTCTATACTTATTCTTATTAAACTGCCCTTGTACGATTTTAGGCTATACATGAATTCACCTTCCTAAAATATTACTTGCTAAAATTCTTAACATTCATACAAACTCTTAGGTGTGCTTTTATACCTTCTTACACAAACCTTGTATTTTGCCTATACGAACCCCACCTGCATTTTATCTGAAGGCAAGGTGTACCCCACCTGTATTTTATTTGAAAGCAAGTTTTAGGAGTAAACAGCCTCAAAATTCCAAACGAATATCACTTTAGTTTGGTAGACTGAAAGGTCTAGCAATGCACACAAAATCCCAGAAAAAGAAAAAAAATAAATAAAAAAAGAAAAAAAATTCTAAGTTCCTATTTTTCGATCGAGTGACTGAATGGATGGGGACCCAAATATTAATAATAAACATAAAAAAAATAAATATAACACGCAAAATACCAAGTTATAGAGATATAGATAAAATAGAAAAACATTTTCCCAGTTGCGAGGGAAAAGAAGTTTAAATATAAATGAGCACTAACATGAGAGAATATGCAGGAAGAGTATAGTACACAAGATTCGAAACATAAGTGAATACTTAAAAGCAATAATCATTTGTGTACAACGAATAATCATAATAGTAATAAAAAAAAATATTGAACTTATAAAATAAATTAAAGAAAACATAAGAATAATGTACACATTGCGCAATGATAAGACATTTTAAAGCAAAGAAAAAAAAGATTAGTTAAAATAATGATATAAGGATTAAAAAAAATACATAATGCACAATAAAGCAAAGGAGGAAAAAAAATTAGATAACATACTGATCTAAAGTAATAAAATATCTAAATAAAGCACCCTGAAAAGGAAGTACATTTATCTAGATCGACAACAACAAGTGATAATTGTTGAAAAGACTGTAAAAAGGATACACACTATAAATAAAGATGATCCGACAATTTTCAAAAACAACAACGAAGTATTTAATGCTGGTATTGGGAACCAGTCGAACATTGAACTACTCGTCGAAGAGCTAGAAGAACTAGTGTAATTTAAGTTCAATTGTTGAAGTTCAATTGACGGCTCTTGAAAACATACATTCACCTGCTGACATTGAATTAATGTTTCGGATCGCAGGCACAGTTTGTCTTTCAAACACTGTTGAGAGCTTAACAGTTTGATTGTATAGTACATTGGCTCAATCTGTAGACGGATGGCACGGGTGTACACCGAGAGTCCCTGGAAATGTACAGTCACCACACCCGGCTCACAGGTACTATGCGCCTTAAATTTTATACGGGCAAACAGAGCGCAATTGTAACACCCAGTAGCTTCAATCTCAGAGGTGTCAAATTTAGGACAGACTGTAGACTGCTGTACAGCAATTTTGAAGTTGGTGAATACCAGCTGTACTCTAACAGCTGATGTGGCGAGAATAGTGGAGGTTAATTTATTGTCCTGGATCTGGAGGAGATGCATGTCTTTTTGCAATGGGAGTGCAAACTCCTGTGTTTTTCGTAAATTTTCCAAGGCGTCTGTCGCCAAGGAACAGCGTAGCGTATCCTCAAAAAAATCGCAGGATGATATATTTTCATCGAAAATGAAGTTTTTAGTGAAGGAGGTGTTCGCTTGGACGGCTCCAATCTCGCTTGCTTTCGGGTGATTTCGAATACTTGTTGGGGCTAAGTAAGCCTCGGAAGGACGGCCGACACGTTGTATCAATGAGTCACTGAAGTGTAGTTGAGGCTGGTCATATGCTCCCAAAATGGAAATCTTGATACCTGTTTTGGTGTACGCTACATCAGAAAGAGAGATGTGCGACACCGTATTATTCTCGATATGCGTGACTGCAATGTTGTATTGGCAATCATGACCAGTAATTTTGCTGACCTGATAAGAGTGCAATAGATCAGGCTCGAACCACGTGCGGTAAAAGTTGCACGCGGCACGCGTCAAAATTGTGCATCCGACACCTAAACCACCTGCGACACACGAGGAAACACCGGGAAATTCCCTGCTCTCTGGTGTCTCCGCTTCAAAGTTGAGTCCCTGTTTACCCACGGACTTCTTAACACAATGTACTCCTTGGCCGCAATATTTATTAAAAATACAAGATGTCTGTGATATATGCTTAGTTGTGACGGGAAATGTGAAATATTGACGCTCCGTGTGAAAAAAACACTTTACAGCGTCCAATTTAAGCTTCAGTGTGAATAGGTGCTGGTCGGCAGAGTTAGTGAACCATAAGCAAACTTCCGATGATACAGCTGGTAAGGAGAATTCGGCGGTTGTATATACATTGCAAACTTTCGTGTTGTCCGAAAGCGTATTACAAGTTCGTAAATCGGATTTTACAATGGCGTGTGAACTGCAATCCGCATCCACTAATCCTATGAGAAACACTAAAGTCAGCAAAACAATTTGTTGCGTTAACATGTTGGGTCGTTGTGCGGCTTGGAATTCCAAAAAATGATAAGTTCCAACACTTATCCGTTGAATTGTAGTGCCCAGGAATGCACCACAAAGTAAGCTACAACGAGCTATAATTCGAAAAAATTTGTAAATATGGTATGCCAGGAATATTAGGCCTTGTAATAAAATTAACGTACTCTTGATTAAGACCTTTAAACTCCATAACACAAAAAACCGCCTGTAAAGGTACAATACTGACCATGCGAGCTGCTAGCTGCATGAATCAAACATAGAAGAATTGCTGAAAATGAAGGAAAAGCCCATCTTACAACTTACGTTGAGTGACAATATATTATAAAAATAAATTTTCCTAATTAGAAATATAATAATTAGAAATATATATGTATAAATTTATAATAACCTGAACAAATGCTAAATGAGAGAATTAATGTTTGTAAGCCTTTAAATTTAGCCATGAGTCTCTTATAATTGAAATTGTAAATTTCCGCGTATATTTATTAAGAATTAGAGAAAAAAAAAATTGCTAAATTAAATAAATGAATATCTATTATGGCATACCTTGTTTAGATAACAACAACCAAAATAGCTATTAATATTGTAACACCATTATCATAATTAGCATTATTTATAGTATTTCTATTATTATTATACACATTGCTGTAGAATGCTTGTTTATGCATTTCTGCACAGAGTTAAGGAGAAAAGAAAATTTATTTATAATTAAAAAAAAGAGGAGGATGTAAGCTATATTTCTGTACTAACAACCATGACGGGTGATCAGTCCATCAAAACAACATACATTAAAAGTTACATCCCTACTTTAAATTTATATAGTTCTTGATGTATGTAGAGGTTTAAAGCTAAACCACTATGTAAACTAAATGTATAAAACATGAAATCAGTAACAACATGACATGATGTAAAAAGATGCAGGAAAAAGAGAGAGAGAGAGGAAAAACAATTTATATTTTCGATTTCTTACTAAAATTAAAGGAAGGAGCGGAGAGAGAGAGAGAAAAAATATTTATCTGTTTTAGTTCCCTTATTCCATTTGACCATTGACCTTTTATTCGAAGTAACGCTAGCTAGCTACCAATAAATCCCTAATTAACAATACACAAAGTAACTACAGAAGAAATGAATTAATAACGACTTGAAATCAAATAATAATAAACATATATAAAATTGAAAAAGAAAAAAAAGTATGTAAAAACAAAATTAAACTTAACGCGAAGAGGTGCGTTCGCAGCTCCGTTCATAAGAATTAATTTCTGAATATCGCGGTTTTCGCGTGGGAAATTCCAAAAAAAAAAATTCTCCATTGTTCACTGTTCTCCGTTGTCTGTCCGCAACGATCAAATATCGTCTTATAAATTTACGAACCAGAGAGTTAAATGTAAGTGAAGTGATTTTGAATTTCATCTGTTCCCCTCTTATAGGAGACAATTGTTAGAATATCGAAAATCAGTCATTATTCGTCAGTAATATTCATAATTATCGCCATTCCCCATTACCGGGATTTAATTATGACGAGTTTCTGTACAAGCATTGAAAGAATACTATAGAATACAATACACAAAAAAAATATAATCACAGGAAATTCCCTGCGTACTTCAAAAGTCCCTGTTATCAATTTTCCTAACATAAGTATGCGCAACATAAAATAAAAAAAATAAATATCAATATCCTATAATTATATCCTAATCGCAAACGCAAAACCCTAAAATCTCAAATAGAAATTTTACATCAAACACAAAGAAAAGAGAGAAAAAAAAAATTCTATATACATATGCAAAACCCGTTTGAGATATTTGTAAAACAAATGTAGGTTATGATAAAACCTAATAAAAAATAATAATAATCATAGATGTATATAATCAATAATAAAAAAAAATTCCAAGTAAAGATATAAATGTGATGATACGAGTATAAATGTGTGTAAAATCAAAATGACCTAACAATTTGTTCTAAGAATCCAAAGCTTCCGCAATTCTATTCAAGAAACTAACCCCATGTGAAATGACCCCCTCAATTAGTTTAAATTCTGTGTACTTCTATAGGGAAATGAAGGGTGGGTAGGGTACATTCTGCTGTCGGTCGTAAATCGATTGTTGGCGTGGTTTCTGTTGTGGGATGTCGTAAAAGTTCCCCGGGTCGTTTGTTGAGGCGTTGCAAAGAAGCAGCAGGAAGAGTCGTGATTATTGCGACCACAAATTTGACACTGGGTCCTGACGTTGTTAGACCTGTTATTGTTATAAACCCGCGAATTCTGAAAGCGCGGTGAGAAAGTTTGGGGTCTCGAAAGAGCGTTGCGGTTCGAAAAATAATTTGGAGGGTGTGGAGTGGCAGCTCTGAATCTATTCTGCATTCTAAAATTATTATGGCGCGGCTCAATTTTTAGATTTTCGATCTGCTTGGTTAATGCAGCGACAGTTTCGTGCGTTTTCTGCGCGTGACATTCAATGACTTTCAATAAGTCGGCATTTGAATGATTAAGACTATTAACCTCGCTAGAGATATTCTGAGAATCAGTAAGTGTAGATTCATTAGTTTGTAATAATTCAACATAATTTAAAGCCTCTTGGAAGGATTGTGGATCCTTCATTAATGCCGGTTTTTTAAACTCAGGCAAAAGACCATCAATGAATTTGGATAATTTCGTTTGTTCAACCAACCGCTGAATTTCAGGGTTTGTAGAGTCTAATGTTCCAAAAAATTGTTGCGTTGCATTTGAAACTCGAGTTGCAAAAACTTTTGCCTGTTCTTTAGGCATCATGCGGCAATTAGCGAATTGATGCTGTCGGGTGGCAAGACTAGTTTTCTTTTCGAAATAGGCCAAAAATTTTGTTTTGAATGATTGATAGTTTTTCTCTTGTGATAAATCGGGAGAGTTAATAATATGTGATAAAGCATCTCCCCGAATGCGTGATTTTAGAATGAAAAGTTTTTCTTCATCATTACAATTAGCAAGTGATGTAACGTGGTCGACATTATCGAGGAAAAATTTGGGAGTAACCGCGGATACGTTATCGAATTGGGGAATAATCGTTTGAAAGCCCGCTAATTTAGTAAATAAACTACACGAAGTATTAGACATTGTATTTTCCGTTTCAGGCATGATAAAATAATAAGATGAAATTATACTACCGGACAGAAATGTGTATATAATAATAAGATACTGATATACGATACATAAATAATTTAAAAGAAATATTATAACGGAAATTTTATATCAATATACAACATGAAACACATTATGCCACCAAAGATATTCATACTCTTAAAAAAAAATTTAAGATTCTTGTTTTAATCAAGAGATTATAAAAGAAAATTCATAATAATAAAAGAAAATTGTATCATACTACTTATACAATATACATAATAATAAAATACTGATTGAGACTCATGAGGGAAGAAATAAATGAAATTTGTTGTGTCTGTTTACTACCGATATTTCTAAAAAATTAAAGACATTTATTGATATTAATCCCAAATGATCACGGTAACCAAACTTATAAGGTATTAAGGAAATACAAATGGTTACAGCAATAATCAACTGGAGTGGTCACGCACCAACTGCTGGGTTGTTTTCGGCTTTCTTCGCCGTTTATTGACTTTAGGCAATTTATTTTAAACGAATTTATCATGATTACTATTAAGTCTTCTTATCCGCAATAGATTTACCCAGGTTTACCCAGCACGCAAAGTTACTACTCAGTAGGAAAAAGACACAACTAATAATTTAAATGACGAGAGAGAATTAAGGTTAAATAATTTGAAATTTATTTACATATAAGCTTTCACTAAAATTTACACAAACATATTTGATATACTTTATAGATATACATTAAACAATTTTACCAACAATGAATAATAAAAACACTTTGAGTCCCTATCCTCTTTAAAAGGAAAAATAAATAACTATTAAGTCACTCAAGGCATGTTATAAGCGGACTTACCCCATTTCAGCTGGGCTGATGTGCAGTGGTTTCCCATCTCTAAGGAAAAACCTGTACTAAGCGAAATCGTACTCTAAAAAAAACTGAGTACCAGAATATCTCTTCTCTCTGTCGCATAACTTTTTATAACCTTCTCTTTTCTATACCACATTTCTATTTTCCAATAAAATCATTTTCCCCTCCTTCTGAGTCTAATATCAGACCGCCCTTTTTCAAACCTTGATCGCCAAATGGTCTAGAATTATTTCCATTATTAAATGTATCATTCTCATTGGATTTTCTTTATTCGATTAAAGTAACGGACCCCACGCAAATGGCGGCAAAAGCGACAAAGCATGTTCCCCTTTTTCTACCCTAAAAGATTTTGCTACAATACTCCTTTGAAAACTTCCGCCCTTCCTACCGCTTACTAACCTTTGACTTCACAATGACCCTTTCTTACGAAACACTCTTTCACTTTAACCGCCCAATTCCTGATCCTTTTAAAACATATTTTTCTGACTCCGTCTTTCCATAGCTATATATTTTATTACCCTTTTCTTCATTGTAAAATTGTTATTCTCTCTTTCGTTTCTATACTTATTCTTATTAAACTGCCCTTGTACGATTTTAGGCTATACATGAATTCACCTTCCTAAAATATTACTTGCTAAAATTCTTAACATTCATACAAACTCTTAGGTGTGCTTTTATACCTTCTTACACAAACCTTGTATTTTGCCTATACGAACCCCACCTGCATTTTATCTGAAGGCAAGGTGTACCCCACCTGTATTTTATTTGAAAGCAAGTTTTAGGAGTAAACAGCCTCAAAATTCCAAACGAATATCACTTTAGTTTGGTAGACTGAAAGGTCTAGCATATAAGCTTAAATTAAGCATATAATTTTACCAATTAACATTTTCAGAGCAAATGTTTAATATGTGGGAAACTAACCTAAAAGAATTTTTATTTTTAAGTTGCGAGACTGTTGTAAGAATATTGATCATGATCTTCTAAAGCATGTCTTGTTTTCCGACTCTATTCTTTCCAAAATGCTTTCATGTGCTACGTAATTGCCTTTGAAAGTCATTTTGAAGAGAAAAAAAAGAAAAAATCAATAGTCCCAATATTATCATCTTCCATTACATTGTAGCTGGCGTATCACACAATGTTCTTGGTGCATTAATATGCAGAATCTTACCGCATTTTTATAAAGAAAAAAATAACCTTTCTTTCTGTTTTTAAATGGAAATTATTAATTTTTCCCTTTCTCTCGCCTCTCTATCCAATTACACCCTAAAATACTGAAGGAAAAGGGAAAAATTTCTTTTTCTTACGTGGTACGTTGAAAACAGAAAAGTAGAAAGATAAGAACAAAAGATATGGAATTCCTTGAATGTTTAAATTTTCCTGAGGGAATAAGACCACACCAAAAAAAAAAAGAACTGAATACGTGATAGCCTGAAATAATTTTCGATATTTTACATTCAATCAGAAATTGTAACAAATTTTTACATATGATGTATACCACACATATGATGTAACCCTAAACTTCTGAGGTGCAGAAAAATTTTAAGATAGAATCAAAATTTTAATTTCAGGAAAGAAATTTGTCTGAATCAAGAAAAAAAAAGTCTCGAAAACTTAACTCAAAAACTTAACTTCATTTCCATTAATTATTGAAATAACCGTAAATTTCACAAGGGAAAAAATCCTGTTTACATTCCTGTGAGCCAGGAAATTTTAAAAATCAATCTTTCATTTAATACTTCGAATGTTCTTGTCGTTCTGAGTGCGTACGTTGTCTAATTTTTAAAAAAATGTATGAGTAAAAATTTTTATGTTCATTAACGAATATCATAGCATATTTTGGTCTTGCTTCGGTACACTACACTTATCCAGAATACTGGTGTTTTGGAGTTTGAATTCCCAGCGGGCTATTTGTATTCAAAAGAAAAATACGTCACAAAGCAAGAATGAGTAAAGCTTTTTAAATCTCCCTATTATATTTCTTTTTGCACGTTTAGTTTCGAATTTTCAATTTTTATTTTTTAAAGCTTCTTTGAATCCATAATCTAGCGATTTTTACAATCTTGACAGTTCTCTATCGACAATGAATCTTTATGCATTCTGCATATTGTTTAACTTTTTTTATTTGTGTTCCATTGTATTATGAACTGAACTGGCAGGTTGTTACTGATAGGCTTAACTTTTCTTAGTTCAATTATATTACCATACTCTAATTTCCTTAAAAGAAAAAAAATCAAAATTGGTTATAAGACTATATTTGTAGCACAGTAAGAGACATATGCAGTTTTTATATAAAACACTTCCGTTTTAAGTAAAAAGTATTAAGATGTAACTTAAGGCATATGTATTAAAACTCATGCTGAATACTCTCTATTCTATGAGTGCTTATGCCAAAGAATATCCAATTAATTCAAGTTTAAAAGTTAAATTTATGTGTTCATGTATTAATACTAGGATATATTTTAAAATAAAAGAGTAGGTTTATAAATTTAATCCCAAAACTTTATGCCTAGAGTCTTAGTGCTAAGGATACAGGTTCACTAATTAATTATTTAACAACAATTTCACCAGTAAATTCTAAAATAGGAATTTAACATTAGTTAGGAGACGGCAACTTACTCTACAGAACCTGAAAATATATCATTTGTTTTCTCCACTGACAAACCTTTCCTTAGACTTTCGTTTCGTGCTTTATTAAATCACTGATCATTGCTTACACATAAGTGCCTCTGGATAGATTAAAATTCACACTTTATGCAGTAATTCTAAAAGATGTAAGTTGCCACTTTTAAATTTTCTTTATGCAACATTAATACTTAAAAATATTTAAATAAGAGCATAAAAACATACAGATTGACCTAATTTATCTCAAAACTCTTGTTAAAATATTATTGAATGCTAAATAAGTTAATCTTTAAAAAATAAAAGATTATTCATGCAATTTTGCCGATAAGTTATTATGTTAGTTTGTTGAAATTCCATTAACAAATACTAATATGAATTATTATATGCATTTTTTGCTGTATGCGTATACATAATTTTATACCTAATTCACAGTTAATTTGGTATGTGATTACTTGAATGTATATAAAGATTATCTTTTCAGATGAATAAGGTTTTTTTGTTTCAATATTTTGCATACCATTTTGTAGTTTATTGGGCATAATTACGTATTTTCCTCAATATACATTTTCACATCTCCTCAGAGACATATCTTTGTAATTCAAGTTATTTTCTATAGATCTAAGGAGCTTTGAAGCTAAAAATTTTCTGATATTTTTCTGGATTTTGTTGTGCGTTTTATTCCGGAGAAATAATTTACAGACAATTATTTATAAGCCTAAAATTGTCAATATCTCTTTTCAAAAATGCTTTATATATTTATGTTTCAATAAAGCAAGACTCTCAGAAAAAAATTACGCAAAAATTTAGCTTGAAAAGTTGTTCTGTACTGTTATGAAATAATTTGAACCGTTGTTCTATACGGTCATTCTATGAGGCAGGAAACGAATCAAGAGATATTTGAACATTTTAAGTAGAAACATCTTACTTTAAGAGCGTGAGGAGAAATGCATTTCCATATTTTTCGTCTCTCGGGAGATGAGATTCACTGCCTTAGCAAAAGATGAGTCAAGAGTCAGTTTTATTTTTGGCCATGTTGTTCAGAATAACAGCTATAAAATATGACCAAAACAAAATTATCCAAACAGAAATTTGAAAATCTACAGATCACGGGATACTTCCTCTCGTAAAGCTTTCAGTTAAATGTAAACTTGCAGGGAGTTATCTACGAACGAATGGGTTAAAAATGTGAAACTCTTTAAAGGCGTTACGCTACCGCCGGAAATATAGCAACCTTTAATATTATCAGTTGTGTTACGCATTTTCTTCTATATTTAAAAAAATGATTTATGTTTTTGCACGGCATTAGTTGTCACAATATTAAGATTTGGTTTCTTTTATTTGTACATAAAAGAAAACAAAAGTTTTTTTTAAAATAAAAATTTGCTGTTTATTTTTCGAGAGAAACATTCATGAAGAAGTTATGCTGCTTTTCGAGTTACGTTGTTGTTGTCCGTCGGGCTTCAGAAATTCAGGCGGAAGACTGACTTCACCCCAGATGACAACCAAGTCTTACTTCGTAATCGAACCGAAAACCACTGCGTGGAAGGCGTAGCTGTTATCCACTACGGCGAGTGGGCGGCTCGGATTATTATACCACTGTTTTTAATTATGTAACAGAAATCTGCGTTAAATTTAATAAATAAATAAATAAACAAATAATAAATAAATAAATAAATATTTATATATATATATATATATATATATATATATATATATATATATATATATATATATATATATATATATACACAGTGTACATCCCAAAAATAATGGTGGGGTTTCAAATGGATATAGCTATGCAACAAATCATGTTGCAGACACGAATCATACGTTAAGTGAAGAGAAACTCCCCAAGTTTATGTATGCGAAAGCTTACATGCAGACTCCAACAGACTCCGGGGCTAGCGCCGGAAAATTCTGGAGAATTCCATTTTTCTGTTAGACGGAGCTCCTCTACATTTTGCTACAATTGGGTGGGAATTTCTTAACTAAACATTTCCTCAGCGATGAATCGGTCGAGAGAGGTGGATTGGCTGGCCCTTACGGTCTCCAAACCTTACCCTCATGGATTTCTGTTTTTGAGGTTATATAAAAACAACTGTATTCCATTGATGTCCAAAATCTCGACCATTTAAAAGAAAGGATCACTGAGGATGTCTCGTTTATCATGCCGGATGTTCTCTGCCGTGTATGGGATGATACTGAATATTGTCTTGACGTCTGTAGGGCAACTAAGGGTGCACACATCGAAGTCTGATGAACAAATAAGAAACTTGGAGATTTTCTCTTCAATTTAACGTATATTTCATCTCCCCACAATGCTTTGTTCCGAAGCTATAACCATTAAAATAAAACCATTACTTTTAGAATACACTGTATATATATATATATATATATATATATATGTTATGGCCAAAGCCTGAACTCTGGCCACTCCTAGCATTGTTCAAGTCACATGGTTATAGCCCGAAATAATCGAAAATTAGCGACTACTTCATTCTTTGGTCGGCCAATTCCCGATTAGCCCAACAATCAATCGCAAATTGTCCAAGAAAGAGGCGTATAAATATATATATAATATATATTTGCCTGAACTCTGGCCACTCCTAGCATTGTTCAAGTCACATGGTTATAGCCCAAAATAATCGAAAATTAGCGACTACTTAATTCTTTGGTCGGCCAATTCCCGATTAGCCCAACAATCAATCGCAAATTGTCCAAGAAAGAGGCGGATAAATATATATATAATATATATTTATCCGTGAGTTTCAGTTTATTGACATTTAAAATATCCATGTAGAAAAAAATCAGGAATTAGATCCAGACATTAAATATGTTTGGATACTTAATGTTACAGAAACTTAAAATTGCCTTAAAAATATTACCTAAGTATTAAGTTCTGACTTCTCTCTCTGTATTTGTTTTTGTCCTGTAAACCTTGTAAATTCCCTCTCTTTATTTCAGCGAAAAATGAAAGCAAAAATAAACATCAAAATTCGATGTATAGTTTCGCGTAGAAAGGCTTGTTTTGTATTAATTACATTGTGGTATATAATTTGTAACGCAGAATAATTGTTGTCGTGTGTGTAACTGTAGACAACTTATTATATTTTAAATGCAGATATACACTTTTCTTACACATTTTATTTGGTTAAACACTAGAGGGAATTATTTGCCGATACGTGAGGGAAAAAAGGAAACTTTCCTTTTTTCTACTCTTTAAGTTTTTCTGTTACACTCTAAAAAATATATTTATTTATGAAGTTGAACAATCTCGGATATTCACAGGAAAAAATAAAAATATTCACGAGCTCATGAATCAATCATGGAATACTCTGCAAACAAGGCAAATATTCGACACTCAAACATCTTAAGCATATATCAATTTTTTGAATACTACAGAAAGAGTACATATTTTTCAGTTAAGCGGATTCACTGTGTTTGTATTGGAGAGCAAATAGTCTTAATCTTACGTTTTAACTCAGTAAATTTTGCATCTGTTAATGAAGATAACTGGACGAATATAGGCAGGGGAATGATTAAGTCGTATTCTGACTGTGATATTTGATGAAAAAAAAGAAAAAGAGAAATGCAATTATCCCTGATATATCTATATATTAATTAATATAACTGTACTTTAACACAATATGTCCGATAATTACCTTAACAATATTGAACAAGTAAACCACTCTTGAGTTATGCAAGTCTTTGACAGGAACTATTAATTTAAAGGGGGATTTCAAAATGTCAGTACATTGAACTGACGCTTAGAGGGATAGTTTATCCGTGCTTACAAGTGTTGAAAGAAAACAAACTTTGTCGTTCCTCCAAATGAAAAAGAAAAACACATATTTCTTCAACGTTATTTCCTGTATTGTAAGATTTATGTTCCTTGACAGCAAATATACAGCGCTACGCTTGAAAATTTAATTTTTGTCCTTAAGACGGGGTTTCTAATTCTGTACAATTTGATTTACACATATATATATTTCTAGAGAACTCATCTTAAGGCTTTAGTTCTGTAATTTTCACAAGTGCCAGTAACGAAATCCCAAAACATTATATTATTTCTGTCCCTTTCATTTTATGTATCAGAATTTTACGACATTCCGATTTCTTTATTTAAATATCAGCAAATTTGAAAGCTTTCATGCATTACCAATATCTTTTATATCACGATGACATTTAAGCTACTTTCTACAATGTCATCTAGAATTTCCCCATTGTGTCATAAAAATTATTTAAGCTTTTAAAAATTAAAGTTTCATACCAGACTCGGCTTTTCATATTCATGCGAAACACAGGACTCCAAAAATTAAAAATTCCAGAACACGCATAGTCCTCTCAACTTAACTCTGAATTCTGTCAACTGTAGTAAACATACAATAAAAATGAAACGATTTATTGAACTGTTACAGTGGGCTTTATAGATTTTAAACTCACTGTAAGTAAGTTGATTTATAACTTCAGCACACACACACACACACACAGTAACGAAACACATCTACAATACAGAAAAGCAGAAAAGTTTTCAAAACACGTTTATGTATGGTAAAATATAATACATCACAGTACTGTGTTTTATGAGATTTAAGGACTTTAATACAGGTGTAGACAAAAAAATAAATTTCTGTATAGTTATTTAAGGTCATACACCAGAATATTCAAATCCTCTAATACATACCCGCAAAATTAATCTTTTCAATGTATTTTGAAATGTTTTCATATCCGTTTGGGTTAACTTTTGCACTTCTGTTTAAAAATAAACTAATTTCTTACTTTGATGACCAATTTGTAAAATTAAAGAGCCTTTTCATAAAAATATAAAGAGTGCACTAATAAAGTTATGAATTTTCTCTCGATTCAATTCTTACTGTTTTATAAACTAAAGTAACAGTAATATAAAAAAAGAAAAATGTTATTGTAATTTATTGAAGTCTAAACTAGAGTTAATTTTTAAAAAATCCTCCCGTTAAAGTATTCCCTTCCACTGTTTTTCCAATATTCATTCTATTCCGGCACATGCGAGTAAAACATTTCTCCATTCAACAAACTGACTTTATAAAAGAAAGGCCATTTTAAAGTGGCAAACAGAGATAAATAAATTATTTTCACGATGTTCTGAAATGTTAAATGTCTCTTAATCTCCAGTTCCACATTTTGCGCAAAGTGAATTATTAAAAAAATTCCTACTATTTTTCTGAGAAGTTTTATCTTTTTCTGCTCAGTATACGTACCGTTTTAGGATGAGTTACTCACGAGTGAAACGTAGCCGGCTCGCTTTCTTCATTGAGTGTGAGGACGGGAAGTACGCAGAAGTTACTTGTCTCTAGATGACAGAAGTTCCATAAAGCTATCTTTTGAAACAGATGAGGCTGGAGGGAAGAGTTATATATGAACAACTCCGAAAGGATGCTGGCCATAACTATAAGCGATGTTTATTTTAGAGTGTATCAGCATGTATTTTTTTGTCAACACATATGTTTGTAGACAAAGATTTAGTATTCTTTACTATGCGAGCAAAACATTCAGGTTTGCATTAACAGCTCAAACAGTATGCTTTGAAATAAATATGACAATTAAAGATCTTTGAAATAAATATGACAATTAAAGATCTTTGAAATAAATATTAATAAGACAAATATAGATATTTTTAAACTTCTAGCTGAAACCACTTTATCGAAAGAAATTTTAAAAAATCCTAAGTTTTTTCTACATTGTTTTTATCTCTCTCTCTCTCTCTCTCTCTCTCTCTCTCTCTCTCTATATATATATATATATATATATATATATATATATATATATATATATATATATATATATATATATATATATATATTTATTTATTTATTTATTTTTCAATGCGGAGGCACTTGTCGCGAAGACATTCGCCTATAATTCACCGCAGTTTTGATGACCATTTTATTATGGGGGTGCCATATAGGCGGACCAGCATTGCCTCCTATAAAGGAGCGACACAAACGGAGGCATTTTAGTGGTGCTTCGCCAGGATTCGATCCGAGCCATATATATATATATATATATATATATATATATATATATATATATATATATATATATATATATATATATATATATGTATGTATGTATAATATATATACAGATGGTTATTAAAATAATGGAAACACCTATCAATATTAATGGTGTTTATGAATGTGCTTCGTATTCCTTAAAAAACAAGTCTGGCCACCGGTATTTTTTATATAATATAGTGTATGTATTATTCTACTGTCAGGTATCAGTAATGAAACTAAGGATATCGACCTTTTTTGGGGGGAGGGGGGTGGGGACAGCGTAAATTGTCAAACCTTGCACACCTTGCGAAAAGGGCAAATTGTTTGAGCGCGTTTAAATTGGAGTATCTGTTACTGCAGCCCCCAGGCTAATCGGTGTTTTTCGAGCTATGGTATCGAAAGTCATGATAGCATATAGAGTGCACAGAAAAAACATCCTTTGCCAAACAGAATAATGGATGAAAGGGAGAGCTGAGTGAAAGAGACGGACGAGGTATTGAAGCGGATTGTGACATGAAGAAAGAAAACAACTGCACTAAAATGAGCGAAGAGCTCAATCTGCATCTGCATATTCCGGTATAAATCATTAGATGTAGAAGGGAACTTCACAAACAAAACATTTACGGACAAGTAGGTACTCTAAAACCACTCGTAATAGATGCCAATACAAAATATGGTCCATAATGTTGCCACGAGCGCAAATCCTGGTCGAGTAATATGTCGAAAAACTGTATTTGGTCCGACGAATCATTGTTCACATTGTTCCTCGCAATAGGATGTGCGTATGTCTGGAGAAAACCTACACAAGCGTAAGATTCTGGCTGTATCATCTCAATTGTCAATCATGGAGATAAATCTATCAGGGTTCGGGATGGCATCTCATGGTTTTATTCAGGCCCTATTGTAACCCTTAAAGAAAGATTGAATGGGAAGGACTATGTCGAAATTTTTGCTCACTAGTCCATCCTATGGTGCAAACATTGTTTCTTGCAGGAGATGGCGTTCTCCAGGATAACAGTCCCTCTATAAATACAGCTAAATCTATCAAGTATTGGTTTGAAGAGCATGAAAAAGAAGTCAAATATCTTATCTTGCCCTGTACAATCCTCCCCGACTATATATCATCCAACCACTGTGATCTGTATAAGCGGATAGAGAAAGGTATCGATATCCACCACAGCATCTCTACAGGAACTTTCATTATTTTTCCCTGAAGAATGGTATAATATATTCTTAACAACTATTCATGACTTGTACGTAATAACATACAAAAAAATCAAGAAATTATCAAAATAACTAATTTTCATGGGAGAAAAACAACTAAGTGTATTTAGTCTGATTCTTTTTTTTATGAAAGTATCCAAAACTTCGTATATAGAAAAATGTACGATATATAAGTCGAAAGGATAGAGAGAAATGAGCGATAAAGGTTGCCACTGTTTTTTTTCTTTCAACTTACCTATACGTCATGGTACAAAACCCAGTTATAAATCTTAATGGTGCTAAAGCTTTTAAACAAAAATATTCGCTTATTATTATCATTTATAGTTAATGTACTGCATTTAACGATAGTATTAGCTTTCATTCAATCTCTCAAGTGTCGAAAGATAGTTCAGAATAAGGGATGTCAAATAGAAAATTTAAAACACAAGAATTTTATGTAATTTAGTTTTGTGAATACAATATACATCGTCTAAAAAATGTGTGAAAAGCCTCTGTATAATCTAATTCCAAGGTGAATCAGGTGGTATTGCTTGACAAAGGTGATTCTGCACCGTATTAATAAAGGTTTTCCTGATTTTTCTTAGTATTGTTTGTATATATATATATATATATACAAACAATATTTGTATGAAATGTTTAAAATGTTTGAAATTGCAGTTTAGTTGCAATAATTTTTTATTAACAGTAGTTAAATAATGCTTTGACAGACAAGCACATAACCAAATGCTTAAGACCTCTTCTCAGGAGCAGTTGCAGCTTAGGTTTTTCCAAAGTGAAATCCCTTGTAGCTGCAAAAGGGGGATTTCTGTGATGTCAGATTCCAACAAATTGTACAGGGGTGAAATTTCCAAGAAAAGTTATGAAAGTCTCGTCTTTTGTAAAAGATATTCCCGCGGGATTTATGGTATACAGAATACGTAAAAATCCGTTACATTTATTTATTTTTTGTTACAGTTAAACTAAAATATCTTATTTTACTCTTTTTCTTTTCAACCACAACAAAAATGTGTGATTGAGAGAATATTTATAGAAACAGAATTTGCATCATTAAAGCCTCAAAGTTTGATGGGGATGGATGTCAGAAATTTTTATTATATTACATAAACATTTATTATACTTTTATATTTGGTTGATTACAAAATGCACAGCATTTTAAACTCTGGTTAGAAGATTTTGAATCTCTGTCGTTGTGTGGAATTCTATGAAGAGTAAGTGGAAAGGTCATTAAATACTTAAAAATGGATCGCTGGGGTTGCTTACAGAAGTCTTAACTTATTAGAACTTGACTGAGTTATTGGTTTGTTCTTCAGCAGCTAGTAGATGTTTCTTTTTCCTCCTTCCTCTAATTTTTTTCCTTCAAATGGCGGATGGTTAACAAAGCTGCTCTGTATAAGAATCGAAATACTCATAATTATTCATCGAACAGAGACTCATTTTTAGATGTGACATTTAAGTGCTCTCGGAGCTTTATGTTGGTTTTATTAAGGAAACTTTTTCAGAATCATTAAGTTTGTAAATAAATGTAAGCCATTAAGATCGCGTGAGTTAATAGCATTTTATGAGGCTTCTGAATCATTTTTAAGTGCTTTTATGAGAATGTATATGCACAAATTGCTGAAAGTATAACGATCTCTCACATCTGGACATAGATGTGTGACAAATTAATTATGTTAACATGTAAGATTCGAATAAATTTTATGGTGGGTGTAAGAATATCACACTGGAAAAAAGAACGTAATCATGATATACTGAAATTTTGTTTTATTTTAGAAGATAAAATTTATATTCACGTAACAGTGGTATTTAAGATTGAAACTAAAGTGTACAAATAAAATATTCGAGATACTTCTCAGAAATATTTCAAGAGATTATCATTTATTTTATCATCACAATATCCTTTATTTGATAGATTCTTTTTAATATTATTGCTTTATAAATATTTCATGTGATTATTATTTACAAGTTTTCTATATTTTTTTCTAATAAGTATAATGCAGCATTTTATATATCACTGATAGAATACTGCTTTGAAATATTTACAAAATGAGGCAAGAACGAGCGAAGTTTATTGAAACATAATTTAACATATACAAAATATGTATTTAATGATGAAAAGAAAATATATTTTTACACGGTATGATTTTTAATGGATAGTTTATTTGGGACCTCTTTCAGCATAATGATATATATATATATATATATAGTGCAAGTCAATTGTTCTAAATATTGAAGGGAATTCACGCTTTAAATCTTTGTCAATTCCTATTTACTGGAAGTTTGCTTTAAGAACGTCAGAAACCTACTTTTTTTCCTATGGTACGTTCTAAATGAAGTTTTTTTTTCACCCTGATTATAGCACATAGGGATATACGAATTTTTCACAAAAACGAGGAATTTTCAGGAAAGGATTGTACTTATTTAAAGCACAATCTTTCTGTTTGGAGTTTTTAATGTAATCAAATGAAGACGTATCATAATATAAATTTAGGTAGAGGATCTTGACATAAAATCTACTTTTTAATTATAAAATTTGCATGATACATTTAAAGGTAAAAAGCCTCGAAATTAGAAAAAAAAAATCCTACTTTCATATCTCCTTCACTATTCCAAAGGCGTTTTCAGTTATGTTTTTGAACAGTTTATATACATTTTCAGTGATAAGTTCAGTTTAGGCTGATCCGAAAATTAGAGTAAATGATGTTTGCATTACAAGCTGTTGAGGAGAGACTGATTTTTTACAGGGTATTAAAATCAAATATTTCAAAATTAAGCTAATGAGTAGTATATGGATACAAAGTCTATGTTATTCGTTGGTGAAGAGAAGTATTAATCTCCACATTGTCATACAAATATAATGGATATTCGTATTTATCCCTCACCATATTCGTTCAATATAATCTGTCCCTATAAAATTACATTTTACTATCATTCCAAACATTGTTGGTTAAGTAATCCTGTGCCTTTTATTTAAAAAAAATCGGATTTGTTTCTGAAAATGTAAAACTGGAATCGTTTACAGTAAATTTGGTTTAGTAAGTATAATTTACATGAGTGTTAAAATCTTATAGAGAGGATAAAACGAAGAAAGTCTCGGTACAAAGAAGGTGCTGAAGTACTATTACAAAACCTAACTATCGTAGCTCACATTCCCTGTACAGATAAATGGCCAACCTATCTCTTGTAAAGTAAGAAGCTTATCAACCGAGAAACTAGTAATTTTAAAAGCGAAATTCTGGACTCTATTAAATCAAGAGATTATACGCCTGTTCAAAAGCCCCTGTTATATCCCATACATTTCGCTCTTAAAAAGACCTGGGAATGGAGGATGTGTGGTGATTTTCCCAGATTAAATTCTGTTACAATACATGATCGATATGCTTTCTCCTTATTCAGGATTTTACTCATATTTTGGTTGGCAAAACAATATTTTCTGGAATTGATCTCGCTGAGGCTTAGCTCCGGATTCTTATCGAACCATCTGTCATTCCCAAATGTACCGTCATTACACTTACTGGATTCTTTGAATACAGGCATATGATTTTCGGAAGTCGTAACGTGGCGTAGATCTTTCAGCGTTTTTATGATCAAGTTCCTAGGGACCTAGATTGTTGTTATTTACACCTCGACGATCTATTGGTAACTTCGACTGAAGACTAAACGTATAAGGCTAATCTAAAGATGGTAAAGATTAAAGGATTAAAGCAGTGGTTCTCAACCTTTTTCAACCCACGTACCCCTTTTTGTGTGTCATTAACTATGCGTACCCCCAACAAAAACACTTGAGTGTTATTAAAATATGTTATATTAGTTAAAGTTTAAATATTAAGCTGTTAAAGTTTAATTACGAATAGGTAATTTAAATTAAAAACAAAAAAATATTTTAATGGACATTTTATTACAAAGTTTTTATTAATCAGACATAAAATTAAAAAAGTCTCAGAAAATAATTAGTGGGAACGCTGGGCTTGTGTTTGTTGACAAAGTTCATAAATATTTGGTTCCAGCATGGTCAAATGCAGCCGTAAATCCTCCTCAACGTTAAGCATATTTCTATATTTGTCCTTCAGGTAAGTTAAACTTGAAAATCCTTTTTTTCCTAAGTAAGTTGTCATAAACCCCAGAAGGTACTTCACAGCAATGTCTGCTAGTTCTTTGTGTTTTCTTACGACGAGCGACGTGTTTGCTTGCTGCTTGCTGATAGTTTTCATTTTTAAATCACTACTCAAACTTTTGTCACAATTAAATTCTAGCATGTATCAATATGATTTTGTATTCTTTTTGGTAGTTAACCGCGTACCCCTTTCGCGTACCACCGGTTGAGAACCATTGGATTAAAGGATAAAAGGCTCAGTCGTATTTACAAAAGTGTGTTTACGTTAAAAAAGGAACTCGAATTTTTAGGTTTCAGGGTTTCAGCTGATGAAATCGCCCCAGAACCCGATAAAGTCAAAATAATCAAGGAGTAGCCTTTACCTAATACAGGTCAGGACTTGTAAAAATTCTTAGCTATGCTTAACTTTTATCACAGATTATTTAAAAAAGCTGCCCCTTTACAGGATGGTTTGTATAACCTCATAAAATGTAGGATAAAAAAGATCGTTCCGAAATTCATTGAACTGAGAAAACTCGATCTGCTTTTCCTAAATGTAAAGACTCTTCAGCTAACACTACACCTTTTTCCTCACCCTGTTCATAGTTGTTACTTAACTATTAACCAATTGGTACCCGTCAAAACATGACTGATGGATAGTAAATAAATGCCTTAATACACAAATTATACTCAACACATCATTGCCAAATGTTGAAAATCATAATATTAAGAATAGAGAAATACACTTCTAAAAATTACTATTGAACCCAATAGAAATAAATATGCTTACTCAACGGCGCAATATAAACAATTTCCGTCAGGTTTACTTCTATATCTCACAAACAAAATTAAATATACAAATGGCTGAGAGAGAGCTAGAGGGATTCCTCGAAATAAACAAATTAACTTGTTTATGCGGCTTTGTGCTTAGTCAGTATCTAAAGCCAGATTTAAACATGTCACTGAGCATGCGCAGAAACATATTAATGTGTTTATGCGGCCTGTGCTGAGTGAGTATCTAAAGCCAGATTTAAACATATCACCGAGCATGCGCAGAAAGCAGTTAATTGTATGTTATCGCTGATTAATAGAAATTGAGATTACAAAAACTAAATTTGACACATCTATATATTAAAATATTTCGTTTAATGCCAAAATGAAGTAAATTGATGCAGTAGTTTTCTCTCACGGACTTCCCAAAGAATCGGCTTAGCAACTTAAATATATAGATACAGACTGTTCCACAAAAGCTAGTTTCATCATTTTAACAATTTTGGCAAACTTAGCCTTTTCTGTTACGTGTTGTGCATATTTGTGAAAAAAAAAAAAAACTAGGTTACAGAAAATTAAAGTAAACAGAGTAATTGAAATTTAAGCTGTAACATGTGTAAAAACTGTGGAACTCGTGTGAATATACCAACTTCTCTTTAACAGCATCAACGATGTTTATTTTAATTCTAAATGCTTAGTTCGTTTCTAAATAAGATTAAATCTATTTTCAGCATTCTTCAGTATCTTTCGCGCGATTAACTCTCTCAAGCATTTAAAAGTAATTTCTTTCCTTATCTTAGTGTTTCTTGAACAACATTAACGCCAGAACCAGTATATTATTCCGATAAAATGGTCTTTCACAATATGTCTTGCTAATAAAAGTATTTCGAATATATTGCCCAATGGACAGTATTTTGTCAAGAAATGCTTTGAAAGGGATGTTGTTGTTACTTTTCTTCCGTGAGAAAAATTGTATAGAAGGATATATTTAGTTCACGACCTTTGATTTCGGATAAATAGGAATTCTGGGTTTACTGTGTTTTCGTGAAACACATATTTACTGCACTATGAAAGTGTGTATGTGTGTGTGGGGGGGAGTAAGAGAGAGATAAAAAGAGTGTGTTCATAGTATAGAAAAAAAACATATGTTCATATACAGTCGAACCCGTTTATAACGAACTTCAAGGGACTAAAAGTTTTGTTCGCTCTATCCGAACGTCTAAGAAAAATGTTACAGTTCACAAAATGTATACTTCATTAGTTGCTATGTGTATTCAATAATGATGTATTTAAAAAAATGATAAAATCTATTAAAAATGATCATTAATGAATTAAAATGACTAAAATTGATTACATTAAACTGACACAATACTAATTAAATTAACTAAAAATGAAGACAAATGGAAATCAATTCATTTTACCTTTAGTTGTTGCTCACTGCTTTGATACAGAAATAATCGCTAGTCAACTGCTGACGTGATGCCGATTTCAAAAATATTTTATGAATTTCTTTGTCCAATACATCAAATGACTCGAACATTCTTTCTTCCACTGTTTGTGTAGACAAAAACTTATTAATTAAACGCATATAGAATCTGAGATGGTGGGGATTTCGTCATTTATGTGCTCCTATTCATCAGCATCAGATGCAGAATCTTCGATTTCATAGTGATTCATTTTAATTTCTTCCACAATATCTTCATCAATCGGATTTTCACATGTAATGACTTCATCATCATATGTTTCGAACAACTGCATGTCACAATCTGAGAATGATGAAATTTTGAGCTTTTCTATCCACATCGCGATAGGTAAATCTTCATTATAATCTTCTTAAGATTCTTTGCTTTTTCAACACTCTTAAAATGTTTAAAAATTTTAAAAAAATTCAGTAGTCGACGGAAAAAAAGGTTCGTTATAGCCTATTCTTAAGATTTCGGAGGTTGGCTTTAAAAGGATAAATTAGCATTAAATACAATAGGAAAACGGCGGGACCAAAATTTTGTTCGTTATATCCGTGAGTTCGTTATATACCGGGTTCGCTATAACGGTGTTCGACTGTACATATCAAATTACTTATAGTATGAGGAAACTCTCGCTACAATAAAACATGAAAACTCTCTGTACAATACATAGACAATCTATGAATTGCAAATAATTTTTAAAACTATATAATTCTCTTTTCACACGTACATTTCATTTTCTAATGTGCCTTTATTAGCTAATGTGTTAAAACGTTGTACTTACCGGTTCGAAAAGATAAATTATTAATGTACAATGCATAATATAAAGTTTTAACAATGAAATTTTATTATATGAAATTTATTATTTGAGTTCTATAGTAAGGTTTTTTGAAAGTATATTAATTTAAAAATATAAAAAAAATTTTTTTTAATGAATAACTGATGTTAACTCTGAACTAAGAGTACGTTTGGTTATCCCCATAGTTGAATTTTATAGTAATCAATGCCAGTACAAATGTTTTAAGCATATAAATTCTTTGGATAATGTAACCTCATAATTTTAATTTTTCCTGATAATTTTGATTAACTTCTTTTTAAATGTGTTTTTTTTACACTAGTTTTGAGGCTTTTCTGTATTATACTGGAATCCTTAAATGATGAAATATACATTAGGAGCTATATGCTATCGATTGTACTTACCTTATTAAATATATTATATGTAATTCAAGTATACATTATATATTATCAAGTATGCATATTACAAGTATATATTATCAAGTATACATATTATATATAATTCAACATACATTCTAGAAATAAAAATATTATATTTCATGTAAGAGGAGTTTCGCAGCGAAATTTTCGTTGTATTTAGAGTAAAATTTCCTTCTAACAATAATGGATAAAAAAGGGTAAATTTAATATACAGGTTTATACACACGAGTCGGCCTCGTTACTCGACATGGTGTAATGTGCGGAGAACATAACGTTGAGAGGACATCGATGATTAAGATTAGCTGTAATTTGACGTATTATTGGCCTTCTGATGAGCCAGAGAAGTCTGGAAACTACGGGTATTCAGCTAGTTCTGTATAAAGACGATAGTTCGTAAACTGAATCTGATCAGTGTAAAACAGTGTTTCCCAACCTTTTCCGTGACCACCTTCAATGGTTTCCAAGTATCTTGCATATTTTCATTAAAAAAGTCTCCTGATACACAAAGAAAAGCCGCTAAAATGCATTTTCTTTAATTTAATTCCAACTAAATGTTTAATTTAACAAAAAAGAAATTTGTAAGAAATTTGTAAGGAATGCAGAATATTAAGAAGCATTTATTCCTCAGTCAAAATTGTGTAAAAGCAATAACAGAACAAAAGCAGTACTAAGAAAAACATGGCAACTATCTTATTGATTCATAATTATATAACAATAATAAAAGTAAAACTCTTGACATCAGAAAATCGCTTTGTTCCGTTGGGGAAACTACAACAGACTAATAACAAATAAACTGACGTTTAGAATTTGTGTACTGTATGTAGTAATTAACCGCGGTTTCCTTTTACCCCCAAATAAATGCTGTAGATTTCCAACAAACTGAGTTTTCGCTTTGAATAAGACATTTTGAAAGGGAAAACGTCACTGGTAATAAATATTGGTGAATATTTCTATGGTGCCTAGTGTAAAGGGCTTAAGTCAAAAAAAGTGATTTTTAGATATTTGTTAGTATTGATAAAAAAAATCTTTTGACTTATATAAAAGGCTTAAGTGTATCAATTTTATATACAAAAGTACATTTCTTTGTACAAAAGACTCAAGTCGAAATTATTGTTCTGAGGTTTGTATAAAAGCCAATAACTTGGTATCTTTAAATAATTGTTTTTGATTTAAGCCCTTTATACCGGGCACAATAGATGTATTACCCAGGTAAATTATGGTAAATAAATATTATCAATTTTTTTTCAGTGAAATTCGCTAAAAAATTACTTTAATTCAATAATACCACGGCGAACCCCTCGGGGGTCTTGATCCACAGGTTGGGAACCTCTGGTGTAAATGTTCAGATAGTTTGTTGGATATTTTTAAAAGAAACTGTACTTAATGAAGAATTTCTCTACATCTAAAAGTACGTTTTTCTGTAATAATACTTATAAATTTTCATGCTTTTTCTTAAATCTGCTAGATGTCATAACAATAATTTAATGCATAAAAATGAGTAAACGTTTTAATTTTCACACGCTATACAATCCGCAAATTATTTGCAAAAATAATTTTTTTAAATTTTTTGTGATAAGTTTTTAGTAATTTTTTTTTTCAAACTTCGTATATTTAAAACGGGGAAATTCCTGATGTTACTTTCAGTCTTTCGGAAACCTTAAAGAATTTAACCAACTTTCCTTCATCTCAGCAAACATGAAGAAAATTGCGCGAGATTTTATTTGTATTCATAATTCTAACTCTTCTTTCTGTTCTCTAAAGGGGAAAAGAGATGTGTGTAACTAGCGATCGAAGTTGTCTGGGTAACGGGTGTAGGTATTGTAGTATTCAGAAATTTTTATGCTACGTCACTTTTTATAGAAAAACTTTTTCTCGAACGAGACCAATTCAAGCGAATGAATACGTATATGAGGAATGAAGTATTTTGGGAAGTCAAGTGTACAGAATTTTACAAGAAAGAATTTGAAGTTATAGAATAGGGTATATAGTATTTTGAATCTTTAAAGGGCAATTCTTGAAAACTTTTCTTTCTAAGTGAAATCTTTAAAATTTTTGGCATCAAATGGTATTATACAGCTTCATGAAATTAATTTTCATAACACCACTAATATTAAATACTTCATTCGAGAATCTTTATTTTTTTAAGCTTTTTATATGGATTTTTTCCGTGTGTCATTTAATATATTTTCTGTTTGTATATTACACAAATCCTTCTCATGGAGAATTGCGGGAGCATAAAAAATTATTACTCTACGAAGTCAAATCCCGTATACATTTGGACGTTTTTATTGTTTTCTGATTCGATATATATTTTAGAATACATGTAATTATAATATATATATATATATATATATATATATATATATATATATATATATATATATATATATATATATATATATACATATATATATATATATATGTATATATATATATATATATATATATATATATATATATATATATATATATATATATATATACATATATATATATATATATATATATATATATATATATATACATATATATATATGTATATATATATGTACATATACATATATATATATATATATATATATATATATATATATATATATATATATATATATATATATATATATATATATATATATATATATATATGCACTTACAGGGGGTTATCATATCCTATAACCTGTAATATTAAGATGATTTTGAAGTATATAAGATAATTGCTAGGTGGATCGAAAACATACTGGATCAGCGAAAAATAATTTTTAATGATTCGTATCTCTTTGCAATTTTTCGATATTCTGTTTGCTCTTCTTATATATAAAATTGCTACAGTGTAAAGTATTACTAACCTGATAAACAAGTAAACTTTTAATCTATCATTTAGTGTCTTTTGACATTTCTTCTCTTTTTCACTTCGGGGCAATAAATACTAAACCACCAGAAATGGAAAAGTAAGACTTGTTTCATCTTTATTTCATTACATAGCAACAATTTCTCTCCTTGTTTTTCTTTTATTTTCCAGGCAAACGTAACATAAGCTGAAGTTTTAAAGTCTTCTAATCGCACATTTGATCTAAGTTATTTTATTTGAGAGAAAAGTACCTTTCTATAGCGGTCAAGTTATTTAGAAAAGTGATATAGAAGATTCGGTTTGTTTAAGACTTTTTACAGTGTATTGCTTTCTCTGAAAAGGTATTAAGTTTCTAAACAATTCATTCTTAAAGAGAACCCTTGAAACAAAATGGATTCTGTTTTTTTTCATAAAACTATATTTATTTTTACGAAAAATTTCAGAGGGAGAATAAAGTGTCGTATATTTTATTTCGAAGTACCATCAATGTGGGATTTATATAAAAACATTTAGAGATCCGTAAATAATACAATGGTAAGTTCAATAGCGACTCCAGGGGGGGGGGTTGTAAGGGCAATTGCCCCCCCCCCACCACCAAAAAAAACCTCGGCGTATTTTTTTTTTCATAAAATATACGCCGGGCCTTTCTGAAATTATTTAATCGTAGACCTAAAATTAGATGAGTTTAAATTTAAAATGAGACGATGTTTATTTCTTATAGTATATATATATATATATATATATATATATATATATATATATATAACCCTAAGAGCCGACGTTGCCCCCCCCCCAAAAAAAAAAAAGAGAAACTCTGGACTGGAGCCGCCCCTGGGTAAATTCCTAGTTTTTTTTTCAACCACGATATTAGTTTGAATTGACAGATATTAGTTTGATTGACAGATTGTAATTTATATAAATTTTCTTTTAATTTTTTTCTTTAGTTTTAAAAGTCTTGGGGAGGATTATCCTTCTGATATCTTCGTGGTTCAAATGCTGCCCGTACAAGTTTCTATTTAATTGTGAAATCTCAAAATAGAGTAACGGTATCTGCAAAACAAGTGTTTGAAATACAAAAATCGTTATTATGCATTTCTGCCTGGGAATTTTATGTTCTGCTAACTGAGGGTTTCCCGTATGTGAGAGGTGTCCGTTTATAAGAGTTTTCTTTATTTAAAAATTAATTCTTATTTTTAAAATATATTTAACTGAAGTGTATTATCTTCAACAAGACAGGATTTCAAGTTAATTCTAACAGCATATAAAAGATCCTCTATATAAAAGAAATTCTGTAATGTATTTCATCTTTCAATAAATCTTTTTATTTTAACACCAGACAGTTATTATTGTTGTAAATTTTTCCTCTATCTTTTAATTAAAACTATTTTAGACAGCATGAAATCATCCGCTAACCAAAGCGTATACCAGAGTGAACTTTACAATGTAGTGAAACACATCACAAAGGAAATATGGTCTACCTGCGTTAAAAGACTTCGATGCGTATAGCATAATTTTTTTTTATCATGTTAAAATAGAATATCATTTAACGTTTTATGAAGGAAACTATCTTCTATTTAAATATAAAGAAACTTCTCTGTAACAGGACGTTACAATAAAAGCTCGAGCCATATACATTGATGTAGCGATTTCTATAAAGTATAGGACAGTTCTTCCCTTATAACTGTGGGAATTTCAATACGACACATATAAAATTATTACATGACTTATTAATCAGACTTGTAGCTGGGCCTAAAAATCTATAAATAGGAGCAAAACTCTGCTTTATAATCCGATATTCACTCGAAGGTATTTTGTGTTTTTTGCATAATACGGAAATATTCTTATGTAGTAAGGCACTGATAAAAAGTTTTGCAAACCTTTTCTAAGTAAAAAAAAAGTGCCCCTCTGAAACGAAATAGAAAGAAAAGTAAGAAAAATCGTACTTCACTTCAGAAACAAAAACAAAAATTTTGTTTTCATGACACTTACATCGACAGAGATTATTTAAAAAATCCTGTGATCTGCTCCCAACATTTTATACAGTGATATACTAGGTGATGCATAACTGTTTGGATAGGAAAAGCGAAAAAAATTTCTCGCTATCCATCTTTTCTTTGGAATGCGGCCACCACCCTCGCTATTCATCTATTCCCAAGTAATTCATCTTTCTTTCATTCATTTGGGTTAACGGATAAACACAAAACTTGTTTAAGCAATGTTGCACTCAACCATGTGAAAAAATGATTAAAGAGTTGACGTTGAAGAAATTTTGCGCATTGAACAAGCTGTCGATTAATTAATCATGTTAAAACATATAAAACTTGATTCCGTACGACTGAATAGAAGCAAATGGGAACTATTTTATTTTATTTATTGAAAAATATTTTACAGATAGGGAGCGAGAGAAAGTAAGTTTTTTTGCTTAACATTTTCCCATTATTTGTTAGCATTTTCGTAAATCGATAGCGTAATTATCAGTAATAATACTTCAATTTTTTTAAACTCAATTGAGTGGCAGATTTGGGAGAGTACGCTTTAAAAGAATCATCTATGAAGGAGCGGAAACTTACCTGAAAAGATTGTTCCAATGATTGTTAAAATTTTTATATGTGTAAAAAATATTCTATTGAAAAATATATTTGTTTAGTTCAGAAGTCATACTTTTATCTAACAATCTAAGAAAATCAAATGCATCAGTGACTCTTGGAAAATCTTATATGTTTAGCAACCAACCAGAGACTTTCTCTTTTATGACTATTAGAAACAAATGAAATAATTCGTTTCATATGTAGAGAAGTTTCAGCGACGAAATATAAACGAAACTACGCATTTGTGTAAGCTAACTTTTTATTTATTTAATAAGCTGCTGGAAAATGATCAATGAACCAGCTCCTTAAACAGATTTTCTCCAACATCATTTAAACTGAGATTATATATCAGAAATTTCAATAATTAATGGGTATCGACACAGCCTTTATTCATAATATACTCATTCATAACCTAGAAATTATTTAGTGTTAGGTTATGAATGAGTATATATTATGACATATGAGCTTCGCATCAAAATCCGTATACTGATAAAAATACTATTATTTTCGTACATTGAAAAATAAATTCATAGGGTATTGGGCCTTGTCTTAAGAGTATTTATATATTAAAATTATTTTTATTTATTATGTTTAAGGCAATTGAAGATTCAATTTTTCCCGAAAATACTAAATAGCAAACATTCTGTTCTTTTATATGTATTTCATTTTATAGAGAGGTTCATTTAACGTAGACTGATCAGTTAAAATATATTTATACTTTGAATTTTATTTATTACTTAAAGAATGTCGACTTCGTCGAAATTTCATTACATAAAGGCACTGTTATAGATATAACGAACAGTAACTGTCTAGTACATTTAGTGAGTGTTAAAACCGAAAACTTGATCTTAAAATGACTCTATTATTCAGCTAAGTAAGAAACAAGTTGTTCTTAATAAAGTATTGAAAATATTTCTTCAATTTTCTCGCAATTAAAAAATTGAAAGGCGAATAATTTCTATAGTATAAATGAGTTTTTTCTTTAGACACTCTCATGAATTTTTGTAGTACCTTAAAAGTTAAAAGACTGTTTTTTAATATTCTATAACTTCTGTAATTTTTTTAAGGGAACAAGGGACCTTCAATCTCGTCCTTCTTTAATTTTCAATATTTTACATGAGCATAATTAATATTATTTTCTACTACATTGAGGATACTTAGAATTCAAAATGAATATCTTGTGGAAGAGTTAGAACTATTTATCAAAAAATTCTTCAAAATTGCTAGAATTTTTCAAAAGGCCTATCCGTTTTCTTCTGATATCTTCCAAATTTCTCTGAATTATTAATTGAAGTGTTTGTCACAAAACTGTGCATAATTCTTTGAAATTGAAAATGTTTTTCAAATTTACGGACCCTAAAATAAAGTAAAAACATAAAAAAAATAGCAGGCAGAATAAAAAAAAATATTTAAGACTTTAGATTCCTACAAAAATAATTAAATGCACATTTATATTTATATACATATGGTATACTTATAATAAAAAATTTTAAGACTTTAATTAACATAGAATGCGCATGGAGCATTTTGAAAAACGTTAGCATTTTTGAAAAAAATTTAAAAACAGTCATTTTTCTGCAAAAAAAAATCCTTATTTTGAATTCTAAGGGTTTTCAATGAAGTAAAAAAGAAAATTAATTATTCTCATTTAGTATATAGAGTGAAAAATTGAAAACAAAAAAAAAAACGAGTTTGTAGGTCCCTTATCCCCTTAAACTTCAGTGTAAAATTGTTCTGTCTGTCTTTCATAAAATTGGTATTGTTACTTAATAAAAGGAAACTAACAATGTTATTTTTAATTACAAGGTGGAGGGATTTTATCAGAATGCAAATATATACTTTCGAGGATTATCGTGAAAAAAAGGTTCTACTTGTCGTTTGTTTTTCTTTTGGAAAATACTTTAGAAAACTATCAGCACTAGAAAAATCTCTACTTATAACACGAGAACTGTTTAAAATTACCATTCCATACCTCGAAAACTTGTTTTTTTATAAAGAAGATAAAATTTGATTTTACTTCAGGCCAAGAAGCCTCCAGTTTGTTATATAAAAGAAAGTTTTCATTTTGCAAGGGCTTAATTTTAAGTAATTTCACTTCAGACAATCTAAGCTTCGTTTACAGAAAAAAATTATATTTCGATGCGCGTTTATAAAGGCGGGTGGATACAGTATATCTGCCTCGGCACGATAAATTTTTTTAAAATTAGTCCACCTTAGCAAAACATGAATATTTATCGTAGGTGTAAAGATATATATTCGAATAGGTATCGTTAGGAAAATCTATTTACAGTCATTTTAATCTACATTTATTTACATTACTTTTACTGCTGAATAGCCCATCTGAAATTTTCAAATTTTTGTCTTCGTTTTTATTCATAATGACTTTTTCTATTTAGCTTACTTTAATTCGCATTTCATGTTATCTTAATTAAGAGGAAACATCCATAAAGTAAATATTGAAGTTAATTAAACCAAGGCATTTTTAATTATCTTGTTTATGAAGAGTTGCATTCAATGAATGCAAGGAAATGATTCAAAATTTTGTTGCGAAGGAATAACAAGTTATTGTATCAATTGAACTTTATTGTATGGAGAAAATATAAAATATATTGATGAGTAGTATTAATCAGATTGCAATAATTGAACCGATTTAAAATTTTGTTTCCGAGGAATAACATGTTATTGTAACAATTGAACTTCATTGAATGTAGAAAATATAGAAGATATTAGTAAGTAGTTTAATAAGACTGTAATGATTGCAATGATTAGGGCTATGTACTAAATACTACAACAATCTTTATAACAAACATTTATGCATAAAGTTTAACTTTTAGGAACAACTCCAGGTATTGATAACAAAGATCCTTCGTGTGCTTTTTAAAAGGGATGGGACAATTTTCATAAAGTTTGTGAAAGTGCATAAAATCTTAGCAGCTGAGACTGAAATGCGCATTATACGTAAGAAAACACTCAAGAACATGCAAGGGCCCACAATCGCTGAACTTGAGATGATATATAATTTTTTTACTTTTCTACCTAAAATATTTTATTTAAGAAATTATTTCCCAGTTCATAAAATAAAGCCCTTTTGGGCTTACTCCAGATGTAATGTTCAGATAATAGACACTGAAAAACTTTTAATAAAATTAATGCATTCGTTATACTCCCTAATAAAAATTGTACGTCATTTTCAAGTTTCTGATCTTCATGAGTGGAATATGATTGAAGAAAATCATCTATAATTTATGATATCAGTCTTAAAAATTGTGAAAATTCTATATAATGTAAGTTTAAAAGTAATTTTTAGATGATGTTTTTGAAAATAATTGGTATGCATCTCGACCTTATGATTCTCCGTTCGGATATTTGAGGATAACTTTATCCTTCATTTAAGCAGTCAAATTACTTTAAGAGTAGTTTGAGTGCTTAAATGAACGATTAAAAAAGACGATTAAAAAAACTAAAAAGACGATTTTAAAAAAACTAAAGGTTTAAATTTTATTCATTCCTCTTTTCTGAGAAAAAAGCAAATCCAGAGAAACAAATTCACATAATTACTCGAGAAATGACAAAATTTCTTTTATTAATAATTGCTACTTTTTTAATGACAAAACAGTTTTCTTAACATCACTTTCTTCAATTTACTTCACTTTTTTAATAAGGTATCTTTTCTCAAAACAAAAAATTTGAACGCAACGTGCGTCATAGTCTAAAAATTACTGATTACTTTTTTCAGTACCGGTTACTTTTTACCATAATATTTATAGGCATCAAACTAAATTTATATAATTCTAGTGTTGATCTGTATTTTGTGTAAGCTAAAGAAGATGTAAAATAAATTAAAATTTTGTGTTTTTTTCATATTGATTTTGATTAAAAGTAGAAAATTATGAGGTTTTACTATTAATATTGCTGAGGTAGAGTAATGTTTATTTTAAAACCAAAATTTAGTATTTGGGGCAAAGCTTTTCTCAAAATATTGAAAAAAGGAATTATGTTATTCTCCATTTGAGAAAATTCTCCTAACTTATCATTCTCATTAAAAACTGTGAACCATATATCATGCTGTTTGAAAACTATTTCAAGAAATACAGAGTGGGATTTATTCACAAGTATGAAAAAGAATCTTGTGTGATTACAGTAGGAAATAAGAGAAATCGATATTGAGGGGAAATCGGTGAAATTTCGAAATGTAACAGTTATATTCTCTGAAAAGCGTTTCTTCCTATCTTGATTCTCCCACTGGTATTATTTAAAAAGGTCACATTTTGCAATTTTTTCCCACATACTTCAGTGTACCACAATTGTCATCGACAAGTAAGTCACTAAAGAAAAAAATTACAGCTCAATTTCTTGTAATAGCTTGGAGCGTGGGTGCTATATTCCTGTGAAATTGACCATGGGTGAATTAGAGGATAAACCCATTAGATTAGAAAGTTTATTTTTACTTCTTATAAGCATCTTTTTAATATTAATATAGACAGGATGTGATTTGGATGTGTAAACGTACACATATCGCTTTGTAAAGCAAACAAAGAATCCTGGTTTCTGTTTCCTCAAACAAACTGTTTTTTGGTGTCAGACAAATATGCAGCGGATACGGCGTCGGTTTTAACCTCAAATTAGGTTATTAACACCATTTTAATAAACCCCCAAAACAGTGCTGGCAATTATTATGCCATAATTGCCGTTCTGATTTTCCTGAGCATTTTCTCACTATGTATCATGAGGTTTTTATACCATACAAAGGGTTAAGGCCATTAGATCTATACAAATAGTTGAAGGTTCAGGGTTTGACTCCCTGATTAGACGGTTGTATTTCAAATAAAGAAAATCGCTAAATATGAAAACCTAGATTAAAATTGCAAATATAACGGAAACGTATTCCAGTCTGCGCGTTTGTTCATAGTTATGGCTGCCGTAAAGTTTAAGTTTTAGAAATTTTCGAATTTCTTTTGACTTAAAAAGCCAATCCATTTATTTATAAAAAGCGTACATGTATCATAATGTTACATGTATCATAAATTTAGTAAAAAATTGAAAGATTTTGTGAGGAAGAAAATTAAAATTTTATAGATAAGAAAACTCTTTTTTCTGGTATCATTTTTTGCGTAAATATATGTTTCATCATTCGGAACATTTTTCCGAAAGTGAGCTTGAACAAACGATGTAAACATACGCGTTACGAAAAATGATTGCCGATGATATCCGTAGCAGTAGGTATATATATTCTGGAAAAAAAATCGGGGAAAATGAATAAGTAATGACATGTGCTGAAATCTTTCTTAATTTTTTTTAGAAAGCATACGTAAAGAAAAAATACGTAAAGTATATCAGTATAATCTACAACCGAATGCGATAAGGGGAAATGGAGTTACGAAGATTTAAAGTCGCACTCAACGACGAGTAAACTCGGACGCCGGTTTCGGGAGAAATGTGCAATAACTGAGTTCAGCTCGGATACAGACCGACTAATGTTAAAAAACTAGAACTTTTTAACCGTTACTTGAAGTCCTATTACAAGTAAGTTTCAGGTTTTGCCTACCGTTCATATAAAGGCTTACACTCTGCCACACTTCCACCATTTTCCCCCTTCATCTATATATATAAAACAGTTCCGTAACTGACTGATTGAGAAATAACGCACAGACCAAACCGCTGGACCTAAAGGGTTAAAATTTTGCATGGCGATTCTTCTTATAGTGTAGGGGTGCACTAAGAAAGATTTTTGAAAAATTCTTCTTAGATTTTTTTAAAAATTAAATTTTTAAGCTGTTTGTGTAACATTCTTTAAAGTTTGCATTTAAAATAATAATCTGAGGGTTATAAAATTTATATCACGAGAAAAACCATAAAAATTCCTTTAAAATGAAATCTTTTTTTAATCTTTATCTCCATTTTCTGATTTTTGGTGAATTTTTAAATATTAATTTTTAGAATTTAATTTATTAATTGCTGATCACGTGGTTTCTTTTCTTTTTGTGATACTTTAAATTAATTTTGCGACACGTGCATAACAACGAAATAAATTTACAATTTTTTTTTCTTTCTAATACGGCATACGATTGGACATTATCCAAAAAAACATTAAAATACAGTAAAAGAAATGTTCTTCAAGCTGTACTATATTAACTGTACTATATTCTTTAGTATATTCTATTAGATTTAATTTGAATATTTTCTTCTACATTATTTTGTCTATAAAAAAATTCGTTACGATTTTTTTTATAAATATATCTTTTTGTTTTTTGGGGGGCATTAATTGTATACATTGACCGGTGTATTTATTATATATATATATATATATCTATATATATATATATATATATATATATATATATATATATATAGCATTAATTGCATACATTGTATTTAATTTGAATGTACTCCCTAGCGAAGCACGGGTATTCAGCTAGTCTTTAAATAAACTTTTACAATAAGAGTCATGTTGATAAGAAGATCTCATAAGAATCGATAAGAATCTATCTCAAGACCTGTTTTCTTGGCAAATGAGCAGGTCCAGTGCCCTGCAATACCATGCCGTGAACATTACTTACACAAGTGATAATATATCTAAAGTAATTCAGGTGTAACTGTTTTATAAAAAATGCGGCTTAAATCACCCGATTTTAACAGCTATATTACACGACTGAGTTTCCCAGATTCTGCATTTAAAACGGACTAGAGTTGAGTTCGGTTGCGAAAAACTGAAAGTAAGCCCACTACAGTCTGTCATTTTTGTTTTTAATTTCCGGAATGTTGCATCGTCTCTTTATTCTTCCTTGTTTTCAACTTCCCTCAACTCTTTTTTTATCCATGAATTAAGCAAAGGGGTGAACTGGGAAAAACACGTTAAGGATTAGCAAGGAAATTGTTTTTGGGAGAAGATCGCAAAGAATGCAGGAAGAGGGGATGAATTGAAGCTAGGTATCACCGCCGACAACATGATTAAAATCTGGATATAAAAAGTGAGTGAACTGAGAGAAGAAATACGAAATAAGATAGCTTTTATTTACGTCATTATAAAGTTCTTTCGTTTGAAACTAAGAATTATTTTTGCAGTAAAAAACAGATTCATGTTTGTCAGTTTGTCATTTTTTTTAAAAATTTTGATTTTTTAACGTTTTTTGCTTATCTTATTTTACAAGCAGAAAAATAATAACAGGTCCAAAATTTAATCTTGAGACTTTGTAGAAATCTTCTAAATTTTAGAAATAAATTTATTTTGCAGAATTTACAGTATTGTCGTCGAACAAGGTGATAAAATTTTCTCCGGCCCTCCTTTGGTGAGTTGGTTTGTAAATTAAAGGCTATTCACTTTAATGTATTTTTATTACTTGCGTTACATCTATAAAACGTTTCATGAGAATAATGTAAAAATAATAAATTCATTATATACTGTAAAATGAGTTTAACGAAGCCACAGAAATCAAAAAGAACAGATTCTTCATTATGTTCAATAGTTCAATTAAACTGATTTTTTAATTGCACTATCTATTTTTAGTGTTTATAGTTGGTATATTTTCTCGGTAATATAAAAACAAAAACTCGAGTGACAACCAATGGCAATTCACACTGGAACACGGAGAGTTCCCATCTACACTGCATAGCCACGTGAAAGTTATTGATAACACGATAGAACATCTAGCCTCAAATACTTCACAGCTCACCTCTCCCCCCCCCCCATACGTTCGGAAGATATTTTGCAGAGTGTATGTATGTAACTGTAAATTCTTTAAAGTAATTTTTACAAGATTTGAGGTTATGATGATAATTTTGCAGAATTTATAATTTGGACATGTTTGCCTGTTCGGAATTAACGAGATACTTAAGGTGCGTTGAAAGCAAAGTGACTATATTCTAGCATAGAATGAGTATGCATTATTTACAATAGGGGTCTTCAACCCGTAGTCCGCCCCGACGGTATTTTAGTGGCCCACTGAAACCTTTTGATCATGCAAAACGAATGTTTGATATAAGTTTGAAAAAAGCCTTAGAACGGCAAATTCTCTCACGCAAAAAAATATCAAGAATGCAAAGGGAAAAGTAACCCACGGAACATAGGCTTATCAAAATAATAAACTGATAATTGTATTCAGAATCTTAAGACAAAATAAACACAAAAAACAGCATGCCAAGGCTCTTTCTTTCCAGAATCTCACGTGCGTCTCGTCTTCTTGCATTCATTCTGTTTCATGCAATATAAAGTGCAAAATACATTGATGGAACTCCCATTTTTTGTTTGTAGAAATCAATGAATAAAAACATTTTTAATTAGTAATGGTTATAAAGGTACAAAATCCATTTTGAAACACACCGTACACACAAAACTTCAATTTTGAAGGAATTAATCCTTCATCATCATGCTATAAAAACAAATCAAGCAATCATCTCAAAGGCTGAAGCTCGTTTGCAAATAATACATTTTTTTCTCTGCCAGACTACTTATTTCACAGATATGTGGTCCGCGGAACTTTGCGAATTTATTGGTGTGGCCCGCGAACACGAAAAGGCTGAAGACCCCTACTTTACAACATATACGAGTATTCAATCTTTTTAAAGTGCTTTACTACATATCCATACTGGATCGACAAAAAAACTGGTTTTTAATGTATAAAAAGAGTAAATGGAACCCAGCATATAATTTTATCTTATGACATTTTAAAATATTATTCAGTGTATTTATAACTTCCTAGGTAAAAATTGTATTATTAAATAAAAGAAAAACTAATCACTTTAAACCAGCAACGAAATTATATGATAAATAAAAGATAATTTTTAGACTCTAAACTTTGATTTGTTACGTATAAATTACATTTACAAAAACGTATACTCGAAATAATGTTATTTTGCTTCTTTCTGCAACAGCGTAAATTTATTTGAGCTTGACTCAAAAAGTCATTCTATAAATACAAAGAAAAGTTTTTTGTGACAAATTTTAGGTATTATTTTTTTCAGTGAAAATATAACTGGAAATAAATGCTCTAAATCTTCTTTTAATGTTTTTACAATAAATTTTCATGTAACTTGCAGATTAGAGGTAATAATTGCAAAAATATAGGTTATCTAAGCTAACACATTTAGAGTATATAATGATGAAATAAATGTGTTTAATAAGATATGTAATTATATAAGAACGTGATGAGTTGCATTCTTTAATAGGAAATATGTCAATGAATCTGTGTATATTTTGAAATAGTAGAAATGCCGTACCAAGGTAACTCATAAATTTCTAAAAAGTAATCTAAAATATTTCATTATTTAAAGCGGTGGTAATTAATTATTCTTACATCATACTGTTTCGCCTTAAAAAATAAATACCAAGGAATTAATAATTAATGCTGTAACTACAGAATTTGCACATGAAACAAAAAATTGATTCTCTCAGAACAGAAAAGGTCGTATTTAGCTGTCGTATTTTCTTTTTTTTCCATATTTAGTTTGCGGTTGTGCTTTATATGAAAGGTAATCTCAGAATAACTTCTTTCCCGCCTGTTTCACTTACGATATGTTTCCATTCTTAAACCGCTCTATACCTTCTTTTTTGTCTCTAACCCTTTTTCTTCTCAATTATGTGAGCTGGTAAACAGGAAACACGCTTTCTGGATCAGCTGAGTAGGGTTATTTTTAGGTTGGTGGTTTAGATGAGCCAGAAAAAAAGGGTTCTTGTGCAATAAGTATTGGCATTATTAATTACCTCAGCTAAATGTCGAGTCTAATACAAGACACTGTATCTTATCACTGCAATTCATCACTGTATCTTAAGGCGTGATTGTATCGAATACAAAATTTGAGTATAAGACTATCTTTCTTTTTAAAGAAAATACTCTTTTTGAATCCGTTAATACGACTCCAAATTGCCCATTTCAATCATTTAGATGATGAAAATTATATTACGTTATTTTAAAGAAAATGATCACGATTTTACAGTTTCACATATATCTTAGACATTTACACACTTTATTAAATATACAATGAAATCTTGCTTTCCAAAATCAGCTATTTCTAACATTTTTAAAAGCGTATTGCGTTTCCTCCCGCTGTTAAAAGCTTTTAAAAAGAGTCTAGGGCTTCCTTCTAAAATCTTCCCAAGAAGTTTAGTAATAAAACCTACTTTATCAAACTTTTAAGATTAATTAAGGATTGAAAACCTTGTTTGTGAATGTCGTGAATTAAATATTAATTAGAATTATTCTTTCTTAAATCTAGAATTATAAAAATGAAATTAAAGAAAAAAGATACTCCAAAGTTACATGTCAAAGTAACATAACAGATTTCTAAGGAAATTCAAAGCTCTATGCTAGGAATATTTAGATCTGTCCTAGTTCTTCCATTAGGTACATCGAGTGATGTAGTTACCATTTTCTTATTATGCATACATTCAGATGGTTTCGCTCTAATTAATCTTTTGATAACTTGCATCAGGCACTAAAACATTTGTGTTTGTAACATTTTAGCGTTAAAATATTTATGAATCCCTCTGTTATGTATCATTTTGGAATTTTCAGTGCTAAATGAATGTCGTAGCTCAAACTTACACCAGTAAATCCCAATTCGTTAATTGCTTGCTACACAATAGCTTGACTAATAGACCTGCAGTTTAAATTTGTTCTCAGACGGCAGGAAAAATCGTGGATTTTGCTGTAGTCAAACCCGTGGACTGCTGTATTAAACGTCAGCGCCCTAATCATTCAGGCATCATTTAGGCCTGAATCAAAGTCATGATTTTTTAAATACTTTGGTGGTTACATGTTTCTACCCGCAGAAGTGTGATTTTATGCTCATTTTTAGACTTTATTTATCCTCGGTAAAAAAAAGTTAAAAGACAACTGGTCCTTAATCTGTGGGGAAAATTCTGCTCAGAAGGAGTTAGAGGATGTGAATAAATTGTGTTGAACTAGGTGCTAACTAAGTTAGACCTATTTGAATTGTGGTAGTTAAAAGATTTTCCCTTATATCTAATTCTATATCGGCAAAACTGTGAAGTTCATTTTGAATGGATTAATGGATTAATAACTTTGCACAAATCTTGTACATTATTCGAATATCAATAAAGGTATCAGTGAGAGAAAGATTTTATATATATATATATATATATATATATATATATATATATATATATATATATATATATATATATATATATATATAATCCTACAGTTATCACCATGTACATTAAATTTCTTAATAATTTTTACTCAGCTTTTGCTATATATGGTTACAGAGAGTTTGTTTAATTAATTTTCTAGATAAAAAAAGATACATATTAACATTTCATACACTAATTCATAAGCAAATAAGGTTTTTTCTATTTGAAAGCATAGTAAATACTAATATCGAAGTTGCCTATAATATTAATTTAAGCTTTTCTCTTTCTCATCTTCACAAACTAATCTGTAGCAGTAATAATCTGAATTGAATCGAGTCATTTTGAACTACTTCATACAAATTTTAAGGCTTTCGCGCTGTCAGAAATTTCTCTTTCAACCTTTTAAGTATTACGTAAATGAATTTATGCTGTGCTTGCAATGATTATCGATCCAACTCAGAAAAGTCAGGTGGCAGCACTAATTAAACAAATCTTATCTTTTATACGTAGAAATTACTAATAGCTGATGCGCGAACATCCTAAATGCGTTTTAGTTTCATAGGTATGTAGGCAAACATTCTTTCATTTTAATAGTGTTTTACCTATGGTATACTCGATAAAAATGATGCACCCTAGACGAATATGCTCGACAGGCTTTTTAAGTAATGATAGGCAGTAAACTTTACATACCTAAAATTGCATTATTAAGTACATACTTATTTACATGCTTAAATACATACATAATTATATCAAGTATTGTTATACGTAGTATTACAAATTACTTTTATAAAGCTATAGTGTTACTTTTGCGGGAATTATTTATGCAGGCTTAGCTCGAGCTGTATATTGAAGACTTTCTTTTCACTTGAAATGCAGTCTTAAGTTTCAAAGTGGTGGAAATTAAATTTGCTTCTTTTATTAAAAATGCTTGCTGTATATTATTTTCCTTCCCGTTTTCTAAATCTCTATGTGCTTTACTGTGTCTGTTGATTATCAAATAATAACGCGTACAAAACCTTTAGGATATTCTCTTGTTACACAATTTTGGAAGGCAGTCCATAAAATTCCAAAAGCTATCTTTAAACTTTGATGTTCATAGAACAGTGATTTTTTGGTTTCATATATTGCAAATTTATAAAATATCGTGTACGTTACGTCGTTTTAGATCAGGAGTTCACAACCTTTTTCCCACGTCGATCCCTTTTAAAAGAATGATTTTCGTTATAACCCCCCCCCCCACATTTTTCTCTATAACATACAACATAAAACATAATTATAATACTAATAATTGCACATAAAACACTTAAAGATAATAATTTGACTAAGAATATGAACAAAAAATTAGAAAAAAATGGTTCATTAGGTTTATGTTTTATTATTTTTGTAATATTTTCAGTTTTAATTTCCCAAATATAAACAAGATTTCAGAAGCACAGATTGTAATTGCACAAAAGTTCGATTTCAATTAATGTGGTGGTTGTGCTTGATGCATTGATACAATTTTTTTAATCTTTGGCCTGAAATTTCTTATCATTGTAAAGTCACAATAACTAACATAACGAATATAAATATATATTTATACATATTAAAACGTATATTATTATCTAATAATTACATTCCTAAAAAATTAAATTTTAAAGCAGAAAAATTTATCATTGACCCTCAATAGACCCCTGGAATACTATAGATCCTTTTTAAACTTCCATCGACCCCCAAGGGGTCCACCTGGACCCCGTTGGAAATCCCTGTTCTAGATGTTCTAACACTACACTAAGAATAAATGCCATAGCTGAGGGCACGAGGATGACTAATTGCATGAAAGTTTCGCCGACGCAAATAAATTGTTTATCAACTAAGGTGAAACTAAGAAAAAAAAATCGTTTTGTGAAATAGCTCTTTTATTATGCTACCGAAATTATTTTAATTTATAGTTATTTTGTTTTCGTAAGTGTTTTGTTGGTATTACAAACGTTTTATTGCATTAAATAAAGGAAATAGAATAGTATTATTTCAAACAATCCATTTATCTATTTATCTATCTATCTATGTCTTTCTCTCTCTCTAATATATATATATATATATATATATATATATATATATATATATATATATATATATATATATATATATATATATATATATATATATATATATATATATACTAGCTGAGTGGCAACCCGATGTGTTGCTTTTTCGATTTAAAATGATATAGTTTCCTTTATTAAAGATTAAAAACCGTTTAATCATTTTTAAAAATATATTAGAATTTTTAAATACGAAATAATAATTTAAAATTATCTTTCTCAAATTTCAGTTTTTGGCTTTTGAAATAATTCTTTCAAATTTCCGTTTTCAAATTTTGCTTTTTAGACAAAAAAGAAATTCATTCAATTAGAAAAGATTCTAAAGGTTTTAACTTCTCATTTCCTAAAACTAAAATAATTTCTAGATTTCAATTATTAAATGACTCGTTCTCAGATTCGTTCTCAACTAATAATTTTTCCTTTTGGCAACTGAGCAGAATTTCTTTTGAAGAGTAGAGTTCCTGGGTCTATTGACTTTAACTCCTGTTGCAAGATGATTATTATCAATGTATATGTGCTCAATAGAAAAAAATATTAAGTTAAATTAAGTTTAAAGTTACCAGTTACATTAATATAAAAATTAAGTTTAAAACCTTCAAAAAGTAGAAGGGTAAGATAAATTAAAAAATTAGAAATATATTAAGATTAAATAAATTAAGATTACAATGAAGAATTAAAAAGATTTAAATAAAATAAGTTGAAATTAATTATAAAGTTACGTAAAAAATGGCCCTCAGCAAACAAGATGGAAAGTTTGCGTAATAAAAGAAAAAATAATTACAAGATAAAAAGAACTTTTTATATACCATGTTTTTAAATTTTCTGTTGAATCATATAAACTTGACAATTCTATGTATTAATAAATACTTTTTAAAAATATTTTTTATGAATTATCCCATCAACTTGAAAGAAAATGAAATTAATTGGAAGTTAACTTGCATTTAACTTTTCGATCCCATTCCGGTCGATAGATGGCTGCACCAGACTACAAACAAAATTTACTGAAAATAACTGAAAATGAATTTTATTCTGCTTAAAGATGGCTAACATTATTAAAAAATGCATTGTCATCGTGTTCTGAGCTATTCTAAAAGTTTCAAATGTCTAGCTAGTCGGGAAGTTAGTTAAAAATCGATTGCAAGATTTGTAAGGGACAAGCACACAAACAAACAAGAAAGCAAGTGAATAAAAACATGGTAAAAAAAGGCCCTGTGCAGGGTCAAACAATTCGTAATGAGATGATTGCAGAGTTCTGCGGGGGAAAACATAAAATACCAAGATAGGGAAATTTGGAAGATGCGACAGCACCTGGGACCGAACCCACAACGTAGGGTTTATCAGCTCAGCGCGATGGAACTGTGCTACGGCAGCACACAAGCAGGTGAGCAAGATGGGAGGTGTATCGCTGTAAAGCCGAATGTAAATATTGAATCTCATGGGTAGAAAAAAGAGAAAGACAGTTCTGACGAATTAAAAATTGGTGGTGGAAGAATCCACATTAGTTGCTCATTAATTAGAAACAAATTTCACGAACTTGCTGGAATTATTAGGGAGTAAAATAATAAGTCGAAAAATTACGAACTCGGCATTCAGTTACATTAAGATACTATGGTACTTTTTTAGAATGAAAACATTTTTTTTATTAAATGTATTTGGCATATTTTGGAAGCTGAACATCTAGCAAATGCCTATAAATCGTAAAATTGACATTAATAGGTGCAGAAAACAGAAATATTTGTCCATCAAAATTGTCGATTTTGTGAAATTCGGAAAACTGCTTTGGGGAAAAAGCTTCATTTGCAATGAAAATCATTTTTAACTTTATAAAAATGTGTATATCCTTAAAGATGAAAAGTTGTAAAACACATGAAAATAAAAAAATTGTCGATTGGAGGACGGAAAAGTAGAATTTTGCATGCATGAAAATAGTGGAAATTTGTGAAACGGAAAGGAGCTGGCCCATCCGGAATGTCAGCTGTTTCTGCTCTTTTGAGTTCTTTCTCCGCTTCTTTTGAGTTCGGAGGTTTTAATTTAATAATTAAATGAGTTTGAAGTTTTGAATGTTGAGGATAGCATCAGTGCACGCGTCTCGTCCGTCTGCGTATATCGGTACCAGTCGCGATATCCTGCTATGCTCGGTTCGCGAGATTAGCCCGTCTCCGTGTCTGCTCACTAACTAACATTTGTTTACCTTCAGCTGTTAATACTAAGATATATATATATATATATATATATATATATATATATATATATTTCATTTTTAATAATATGAAAGAAATGTTAAAATAATCACAAATTACTGATAAAATGCACATAGGTTGAATTGATACATCGCCACATATGAAGTGTTTGCATTAGACCACCTGAAAATATGTAAGCCTGCGTTTCCTTTTAAGTTCTTTTTAATGAACTGCCTTTTTTTACTCGAAAATTACTAATACTTTATTTGAAAAGTAAGAAAAAAATAAAGCATGTGATACAATGTCTAACGTTTTGTATAACAATTCTGAAGAAACTTGTCATGCTGTTCCACTCGTAATAAGTAAAAACTAATAGAAAAATGCAGTTTTAACAAATTCCAAAGCTAAGTTTTAAAATATAAATTCCTCTGAAATAGCATTTGGGTTTAAATAATACTGTTTTAGAACAGAGATAATGATTTTCCGGACATTCTTTCACATCAGAATTCCTTACCGACATGTATGTACTAAAATTACTGGTCTATATGAGACTGAACTCTACTGAATATTTTCAGGAAAGAAAATTAGATGCCAGAGTATTTCTTTAGCGAGCAAATATGACCTTTGGTCTTAAAAATCATTTGCTACAAATGAGTGTGATTTACAAGAGAACGCCATAGTAACGATATCGAACATTCCGTCCAGTGCCAAGGTGCACTGAACTAATTCACGATATTTTATCTGAGAATTTTGTATAAACTAAATTACAAGCGGCACTATGCATCGCAATTATTTTTTGTTTTCGGTACTTAATCTATTACAAGAAAATACGATATGTTTTGCTAATTGTTTCACGGTAAACGATAAATGACAACTTATTCTTAAATTCATACCTTTAACTGTAGTCATTAGTTGTCCAAAATGATTTATTAAAATGAATTTTTCACTATGCATTTTACGGGAACTACATCCGTTTTCTAACATAAAATTTTTTGGATACATTTTGCACATAAAAAAGATTCAGGGTAAGCAATAAATAGCAACGTATCTTTGTTTTTATATCCAAGTACATGGATTATGTTTAAAAAATTAATATACACATTTGCTGTTTAGAAACGTTATCTTTAATACGTCTCTTATGTCCAATTTTCAAACACATTTTGCAGCTCGGAAGTTATAGAGAAAATTTAAATTGTGAAAAATATTTTTGAGTATATTTTGAAAGTAAAATATGTTTTTATTTTCGCTCTATTTATTCACATTTAAAACTTCTTTAACTTAATTTGTCTATTTATTCCCATTTAAAACTTCAAATTCTTCAAATTATTTAGACCCACGTACTCTTTTCACTTGTAAGGTCTGTTAGAATTCAATTCCATGCCTCCTCTTTACTGGACAGGTGTACTGATTATTAAAGCATGATATCATGCCACGATCTCTCTTAATTATTCTTAGATTCTTCACCGCTCAAGAAAAACTTGAGAGGTCACTTAATGATTTCTTTGATTACTACCCACACTATGCCACACATACTTTCCTATTCTTTCCCTTACTTAAAAAAAACTAAGCAGGCTGATAAATTGAACTCGGAGTATCTGCCATCCAAACAGCTGTGCTGACTGTAATAACATCAAGGTGTGTCATGGTCTATCTCAATAAACCACCTATCCTTTCCCACCTGATGGACTGAGGGCTTGTCTTCAGGCCAAAATCATTATTTTACTTGGCACTTCCACCATGCCCAGAATTCTATCACACTTCCTCATGTTTATCAATTATTCTCCTAATTAAATAACACCGATTACCATCGAGAGTCAATCCCGAGAACTTTTTTGCGAGCGAGCGTGCTAACTATTACACAATCAAACTATCTCATGATATTTATTAATGAATCTCATTAGAAGGATTTTTTTTAAATCAAGTTTTCTTTTACAGTTTTCATCTCAATGTGTATATCCATCAAATTGATAAAATCAATGTCTGTGATTTTTGCTTCTTTAAATCACATGTGTGACTCGTGAAAAAAAAACTATAATAGCATCCAAAGTAAAGAAAACTTGCAAAAATAAATGGTTTTAATTCAGAGAGTTGATTTGGTTTAAAAAAACTTATATGTTCTTAAAGATTAGCCAAAACTGTGCCTTATACTCAGAGGCGTTTAATTCAGGCAATACATTTACGTGACACAACCCATTATTTAAACCTCCGCAGTCATTTTAACATCGGTTGCGCAATTTTCTTTGTTTTGCACTTCCTCTCTACTTGGCAACGCATACAATATTTTGTTTATTTTGCTCTTGAGATTAAGAATTTGGGAGTTACTTATTATGTTCTGATGCATATATCACAGCTCGTTGAACATTTATGTGCGCATTTGAATGAAAATTTCTCTTCGTTTCTTTTTAAAATTGTTGCCAACTTGTTAAATTCTTACAAGATAGAGTGAGGAAGTAAGACCTTCCAAAAGATTTAGATATTTATATCTTTATTTTGTTCTGATAAATTTCTAAGGCGTAAAAATTAATCTTCTACCTCTTGTAACCCCACTCTCTTTTTTTTTAGCTTTTACCTCGATTTTAATGCCGGGGAATTTTAATTTTATCTTTAATAGGGAAAATCAATCTACCAATTGATTTTCCCTATTAAGGATTCACTCTCAATCTTTTAAACTACTCTCTGGTAATCAAATTTAAAACCATTACTGGTAATATTTAATAGCAATTGCTGCCACTCTTACGCAAAACTATATCAGAGGTTAATTATTTCGTAGGGGTATTTAGAGGTTTGGTAGATGGTTGTTTATTGTTTTTAGCACACACACACACACACACACACACACACACACACATATATATATATATATATATATATATATATATATATGAGGCGGTGAAAGGCTAAGTGGTGTAAGTCACATTTTCCACTTTTTTTATTTGAGGGCAAAATTGTAATCTCTGAGTTCAATTTTTAGTGGAATTGCAAATACTTATTATTTCCAATATTATAATAATTATTATATATTATAATTTGTTCAATTTATAGTGGAATTTTCTGTAGATTTTGCAGTAAAACGCTTTGGACTTACACCACTTGATTTACTGACTACACCACTTTGCCTGTCACCGCCTTATATATATATATATATATATATATATATATATATATATATATATATATATATATATATATATATATATATATATATATATATATATATATATATATATATATATGTAGCGTGGGAAGAACGGCCGCCGGTCATTGCAATGAATATGCCGCAACCCCACATGACGGTCAACTCTGTAGTGACACTGGATTACTGGAACGGTAGTCTGGTCGAAAGAATCAGGCGTTGACACAAGTTTAAGCGAACACCCTATTTATTAAGTACGCCGGCCCCTCCGCCGGGTTTTTCGTGGCAGGCAAACTATTACAGAGTGCGTCTAAATTTAGACATCAGATAGTTTTATAAGTTCATCTCATCACGTGACAGAGAGGTGTGACTTAATGGCTGATTGGATAAAAGTTGTTGTTCATGTGCAAAGCTGAATTTTTTAGACCCCCCCCCCCCACGCCACGCACCTTTTAATTTCGTTAAAAAGTCAGCCATCTTGAATAAAATCGCCTGGTTTCTTTTATCTAAGTTTTAATGGAACGATAATACTAAAATTTGGAATATCTTTTGGAATCTAACACGAATGTCCAAGGGAAAATTAAGTACTTAAAAAGATTAAAAAGGGGTATGTAATTTTGAATACTAAAGTTTGGAATTAATAGTTTTTAAATGTTAAGAGTGTTGAATTAAGAAATTACTAGTGTTTTAATATGATAGAATATCCCCCCGTCCGAGAAGAGGCTGACCTACAATGCCTGCATTGGAGGGCAGACTGACTCAGATGAGTGAGAAGAATGGGCATTAACAAGAATTTGGAATAGTTTCTTTAAGTGTTGTCAGCAAAAGTTAGCTATAGCAAAAAAAAATTTAAAAATCACGTGATGAAATGACATGACATTATGAGCAATTTGTAACAAATATTTAAATTTCCCATTAAAAAAAATACACATAATAATAACATTGAAAATCTACATAAGCATGTTTTGAAACCTTTTGAATAGGGCGGCCTTTCCTCACACAACAAAATCTCAGAAAAAAAATCAATTAAGTACACAAAAAAATTGTAAATTGCCAAAAAATTTTCACTGGAAACTTACGTTGAATACAATGTCTACAATCATCTCGAGTTGAATAATACAAATAACAGAACATGACAATAAAAATATCAAAAACAAACAAAAATTAAGTAAATGAAGTTGACTTTGATAACAAGTTGAAAATTCAAAAATTTTCCTCAACTTTCACTACTATGGAGTGAGTCCAAAAATTTTTTTTTATTTATTTTTCTTTTTCTTTGCCATGAATTTGCTGTGCAATATTTTTAGTCCTTTCACAGTCATGACCTTGTTGAGGAAATTACACCATTTAAGAATCACAGTCTTTTTAGTGCTGTGATATTTTGTTTCACAAACGTAGACTACATACAACATCACATTATTTTCACTTCTTTATATATCAAGGAAAAATAGTTCTCTAGTTATATAATAAAAATCACAGTTTATAATAAGAATCACACTTTCAATAAAAATCACATTTCTAATATATAAATTGTATATAAAAATTTTAGAACATTTATTATACTATAAGAAAAAGCTCAATCATTTCGAAATTATCAATATATCAAATTCTTATTAACTATTTTTAGTTTTCTCTTTATCTTTCTCATTATTCTCATTTTAATATTCATTAGTTATTCCTATTCATATTTATTCTAAATTTATGTACTTATTCTCAATACTTTTCACTTCATTTCAACTTATTTATTTACTAGTCATTCGTGTACACTTATTTTAAGTTTATCTGGATCCAATTCTTTGTGTTGAAGGTACCTGGTTTGTATGTGTGTTGCCCAAACTCTTAGTTTGAAATTCTTTCTTAATTCTACCTCTAAGGAGTGAGGGGTTGTGTTTATGTTTGTGTAAAAAGAGGGTTTTCCTTTCTCCCTATTGTACAGCGACTAATAAGGAGGAAAGAATGGCCGTACAGTAGACCAACCGTTATTCTCCCAACAGGATATGACAGCAAAAAAAAAAAAAACATCTTGCATAGTACAAAGATAGAGAAATAGGAAAAAATGTGCAAATGTCATACCTGTGGAAGTATAATTTAGAATTGGGGGGACTAATGAGTGGCCATCCCAAAGCCTGTTTTAGTCATTACGTAAGCATATAGTTTTCAGAACTTTAAGTGACTGAGTTGATGAATTAAAAACAAATAACAAAAAAAAAATTAAAAAAGGATCTTAAACAGTTGGGATGACATCCAACGCGCTTGTAGAGGGGGAGATAGGAAAGGTTATTCGAGAAGGAGGAACTTTACTGAAAGGTAAAAGAAGTAGAAATGTCACTGTCGGTGTTAATTTACAGATCCAAAAAAATCACATATAATTGTATTCTTAAGAAGGAAGTTTAAGTAAGACAGTTTTTTTTTCAAAAGTTTTATTTTTAGTAGGACAACACATAATTAATTACTTAAATTTAAAAAAAATATAATGATGTTAAGCATCAAACAGAAAAGAAAGAATGGATCTATTGTTTGTCATTATTCGTGGTGTAGTTTTAATTTCTCTGGTGCATTATAATATCTTAATTTGCAAGCATGGACAACTTCAGAATTTTGTTTGGTGTGAAAGTTTGGTTTATCAATTTCGTAATTAACCTTTGACATTTGTCTTAAAATAGTCTAAGGTCCAGAATAGGGGGAGTTTAACTTTCTCGTGTTAAGGTTATAGAGAATCTATGCTCACTTCTACCCAGACTTGGGTGTATATAATTTGAAGTGGCACTCTATTTGAATTTGAAGCAAACACAGTTTATACATGAAACAATGTTTATTGAATTCGTTGCACATATAATTGGCTTTTACAGCAATAAGCATGCGTACTACTTGTACGGAATGTATAAACACAGCTTTCAAGAACAATATATTTTTATACTCACGAACAGTAAGTCAAACCAGCAGTACTGCCATGTAAACTTCTGGCCCGCTAAGCACTAGCGCAGGATAACACCTTTTCAACCTTAACAACCTCCCCTCTTTTCTTAATGACGCTGCGTGGTATTTATACTAAGCGCGTATGCCGAAATTAGCATATCTGAAGCAGCTTCTTTAATTCATTAATTCAAAAGTTTGATTCTTGTGAATCGAATCTTGTGTATACCTTACACTGGCCTCCCTCGAAAAAAAAAATTAGGTAACTGAGGTCTGAACGGCTTCAGTTAACTAATTGAAAACGCGTGCTGGTCTGACTTTTGACATAATGGGTGGCAAAGTCAAAAAAACCTTCCACACGTTGTGTGAAGGAAAAACGCCACTACCATTTTACAAAACTAACCCCGAAGGGTCCAGGTGACACCATCAAACAGTGGATTTGCAGAGTTGCGGATACTGGGCTACCAACTGCGCCCTAAAATATCTATTTTAATTAAAAGTGACAACACAATTGCACAGCATGACATTTCTTGACTGTATCTGCTCTTCCCCAATTAGTAATGCACATGTGTTATGATTTGTGAAGTTAGTACATTAGTGGTTAATTGGTATATTGTGCAGTATGTATTTTTTTCCTAGTCACTACATGTCCCCTTCAAAAATTTATAAAACAACAGTATGTCTTTTTTTTTTTCAGTGCCTCACCACTTCCCCTCAAAATGTTTACAGTATATACACTGGGGGAACTGCAAACCAATTTGGTTCGGTTTTATTAAAGGGTGGGAGTTAGAATAAGAAAGTTGATACAAGACTTGTTCCTCATGAATGCAGCAACTTCCTTGCACCAGTCTGTCCAATCCGTGGAACCTCTCTTGATGGTCGCAGTCCTAGTAAAGGGGTTCGTTGACCGTGTGGGCATCCTTCGTGCAGCAGGTCGTAGGTCCTGAGGAGCTGGTCCGGCTTGACGATGGACAGGAGGTCTCTTGGGAGGAGGCCAACCTTGCTGGGCGGCAGAAATCTTGCGCTTCCTGTACTTATGCAAAGGAGCTATAAAATTGTCATTCTTCCTTTTGATAACCTTGTGTACCTTATGTGTGCCACGTTCATCCTTAGATGGAGGTTTTGTAGTGCACACTTTACTGTGCTTCGTACTTTTGCTTGTATCGGTATTAGATTTTAATGCAGATTCTGTTTTGTCAAATTTATACGCCGCACCAACGTGTTTAGTTACTGGCTTTATCCCTCTACTTGTGTCATGTTTTTCAACAAACTGACTCTGTTTTTGGTATTTGTGCTTATACGACTTCTTGTTTACCGCCTTAATTACTTCAGTATTAGCAGTTTTAATGCTGGAACCTGAAGGCGCTTTTTCTCGTTTTTTATCCCCCTTAACTTTAGTTTTATCCTCTTTTGACGAAAAAGTCTCTTTGAAACTTGCGACATCAGAATCGTTATCATTTATATTCGTTAACACTGCTTCAGTTTTAGGAAGATTAAGCTTTTCGTACTGGTGCGTTTTAATGCAACCTGCGTCTATAACTTCCGAAGCATCAGCTAAACTACTTACAGTATAACTCTGTGTCAACTTTTCATACTGACTCTCAGTATGGTTTTCATGTACTTTATTTAAAACCATATTATCAACCTGGCCTACAGCATCCTCATTCGGATGGAAACTTGAAATAATATCATCATTACCTAGCGAGTTCCTACTATCGTTTAAAGAATTTTTATTGTCGTCAACTAATAAGTATTCACTAACTTCCGTAACGCATACTTCGTCATCTACTAAATTTCCTTCATTAACAGATGTGTGAATATCATCTAAAATATCAGGTATAGCATCAATAATATCAGGTATAGCATTAATAATATCAGGTATAGCATTAATAGAAGTGTCAGATGATTTATTTTCTAAACCACTAGCATTAGTATCGGCACTATTTTCAGAAATTTGTAGTGGAATTACCTCATCATTCCAGCTAGACTCACTTTCTTTATAAGCCACAAAAATACCCTGACTTTCACTATTCTCAAAATAATGATTACTGCTCGGACAAAATAATACATTTGACCACACAGTTTCAACAGGTTGAACCATATCATGTGAATCAACTTGCCAGTGCAAGTAAGGTGCTTGCATATTATTTACTTTAAGTGCACTAATTTCATTATCACGCCGTGCGCTTCTATTATTTTGCCTGCGGTACTGCTTACGCTGCTGGTTTGAAACTCGCGAAAAATTTTGGCGCGGCTGTATAAAACTTCTCGTACCTGAATGACGGTACGGGGTAGCGAAGAAATGCCTATTGTCATGTTTAGCTAAAGCTTGAAGGAGGGTAACCTTGCTTGTAATTGTTCGATTATCTAAAAAATCTTGAACACTTGGCTTCAAACGTTGGATAACTATTTTTAAGATTATCGCTTCCGTTACCCCTTCTAAATATTCCTCACACTTGGAAATCTTTTCCATAGCAAAATCTAATGCAGACTGACCTTCACGTTGCCTTAGCGAATAAATCTCCGTTTCAATTTCACTTTGATTAAAGGTCTTTGGAAAAACACTAAGAAATTGTTGCTTGAATGACAAATAGTCAAAAATCAGATTACTGCTTTGCATACACGTGTACCACTGATATGCACTACCTCTTAAAGCGGCTAGAGCAATTTTAAGTTTATCCCCCTCTGGGGTGCATTGTTGCTGAAAGTAATGCTCAATTTTCTTTAGGAATTGGCTTGAGGGGCCGCCATTGAAGGTGGCTTCGAATGGCGCAATTTGCTGAACCATAATTACCCGAGGAAAATTTCCAGCAGGATTTTGTTCTACAACACTCATTTTTTAAATAGTATATAAGTACTTGCAACAATTTTATCAATATAAGTTCACAGTACACAGTTTTTAATTTCAATTATGTTGTTCGTTACAAATGTCACGCTAACTACCAGGGTATATATATTTTCGGGCGCCAGTATAGAGTTTCTATGCTCACTTCTACCCAGACTTGGGTGTATATAATTTGAAGTGGCACTCTATTTGAATTTGAAGCAAACACAGTTTATACATGAAACAATGTTTATTGAATTCGTTGCACATATAATTGGCTTTTACAGCAATAAGCATGCGTACTACTTGTACGGAATGTATAAACACAGCTTTCAAGAACAATATATTTTTATACTCACGAACAGTAAGTCAAACCAGCAGTACTGCCATGTAAACTTCTGGCCCGCTAAGCACTAGCGCAGGATAACACCTTTTCAACCTTAACAACCTCCCCTCTTTTCTTAATGACGCTGCGTGGTATTTATACTAAGCGCGTATGCCGAAATTAGCATATCTGAAGCAGCTTCTTTAATTCATTAATTCAAAAGTTCGATTCTTGTGAATCGAATCTTGTGTATACCTTACAAGGTATTGGAATTCTTATAATATTAAATCCCCAACATTAAATTTAGATTCTACGAAGCGTGCATCATATTTAACTTTATAACTATTATGGTAATTAATTGTCCTTTCTTTAGCTAATTTTCTCGCCTCCACCTGAGGGTAAAAGTCTTGTTTTTTAACATGAGGTTCGTAAGGTAATATTCCAAAAAGTAGGTAAGCTGGGGTCATTTGGGTAACCGAGTGAGGCGTATGATTGTATTCATTAATTACTTCATTTAATAGGGTTGTCCAAGGAGTTTTACTTGTTGAGTTATGTACTTTGCACCTTAATCTAGTAATTATTGTTTGCTTTACTCTCTCTACCTTGCATTTGGTTTGTGGATGGTGAGCCGTCGTCAATAATTGTTTCACATTGTTTGCTATAAAAACCTTCTAAACTTTGAACATGTAAAAGCTGCGTTTCTGTTAGTTACCAATTTTTTTGTTGTTTGAATTTGGAATATTTGTTTTAAGCAATTTGTATAAGTTTCAGTAGTTACGCTTTTTGATGGAAAAGCCCAAATATAATGCGTTGTATGGTCAATTATCAAATGTAACTAGTTTTTTAATATTATATATATATATATATATATATATATATATATATATATATATGTCAAAACATAGCTGAACTGTCAAAATATAGTTGAGAAGTACGGGGAAAGGGGACTCTAAAAGAAGGGCCTACGCCTATGTGACTTATACAACGGAAGAGAAAGAAATTACGCAGTTCGGGGAAATCTTTGATAGAGTCAAGACGCGCGTCTGTCGTGTGGGCTGTGAGATGATGGAAAATGGCGATTTAGCTGGATTAATTGGGTATTTGATTAATGTTAATTAATAAAGAGGTGTTTAAAAGTTAATTCAGTATTATTTCTTCCACCGGCTTACTGTTTGATGACTGCATTTAGAGTAAGTAGAGTGTTTTAGATGGGTGTGCGGCGATAGAGCCGTGACATATATATATATATATATATATATATATATATATATATATATATACATACGGGCGCGGTAGCCCGGTTGGCAAGAGCAGCGGACCAGTGATCTGAACGTCCCTGGTTTGATGCTCGTCGCTGCAAATCTACCGCCGTGTTCATTAATGGTGGGCGGGGCACGTAAAATAGGGCGTGGCTACAATGTCCTACAAGTTCTCAAATTTACCTCTGGAGGTGCGGGGTCAAGTGTTCCGGTCTCGTCACTTGACTCGGTTCAAAATTACGGGACCGGTCATTTAGCCAATTCGGAGTCCGACCCTTGCGGTGCTATTAAAAACCGGAGTCGCAACTTCAGCGCCCATAGCCGTCGTGACTTGACCTGATGTTACATGTCGGTCAAGGGGCATAAGCAGCAACAACAACATATATACCAACTTTGTCATATATATATATATAAATATATATATAAGACAAAGTTGAAAGTGAAAAACCAGCATAAGTTATATTACTACTTGCAGCCAGAATCTAAAAACATGAAAAGATAAGTAATTAAAATGTTTTAGACAGCATCTCTTCATCAGCGGTGCCGATACTGTCCAAAAACCAGTGGATTGTTTCTGATAAGTATGATCTAACCAATAAACATACTTAGACACCGAACAATCAATGAGAAACAGAAGAAATGAAAAAAGTAGCTCAATCAAAGAACACCAAGCCTGGCGCTAGACAAAGTTGAAGTGGAGAGTAGAAAACCGCAAGGAGACTGATGTCACAAACCTTGCAACCATGGAGTTAATGGAAACACAGATGTAGATATACAATGGAGACTGTGTTATAGGACATATAAACCAAAATTAAAATTGTATTATTATTATTATTACTAAGAGTAAAATATTATTATTATTATTACTTAAAAATATTAATATTACTAAGAAATGTTACTTTATAATTGTGATTTTCACAAGATAAACTTATTATATTACTTATTATATTTTATTACTAATTAAGTCCAACAGAACTGGCTATTCATTAAATCTAAAACTATTTATGGGCTTCGAAAGACTATCGGGGTAATGATTACGTTTTAGCACAACTAAAAAGTCTATAATATGCTTATTCCTATTGTCTGTAGACCAAAGCCTATTTATACGTACTAGCTGATTTACAATAATGTTATTGAAAACAGATTTATGTAAACAATTTAGGTAATTTTGAAATTTAACAATATTAAATTCATAATATGCTCTTTTATCATATAAGTCAAAGGTAAAATTACTATGAGAATTTACTTTGATGCTAATATCTAAAAAGTTTCCATTAATATTATTTTGGCTACCTTGTATTACAGAGGCTGTTCACACATTTTTTAGACGATGTATATTGTATTCACAAAACTAAATTACATAAAATTCTTGTGTTTTAAATGTTCTATTTGACATCCCTTATTCTGAACTATCTTTCGACACCGCAATTTTCAGGATCATAATGCCTTTTGAAGTGTCAGAAGGGGCATTCTATCCCATTCCTCCTGAAAAGCTTTCCAGAGTCCTGTAAGGGTTTTGGGACGACGTTTGGATAACGCAGATTTTAAAAGTCCGAAAGCACAAAAATCCATAGGTGATACATCAGGAGATTTAGTAGGGATATCAGTGAAGGATATGGCCTTGATACCTGTTTTTTGTTCCATTTCTTTTAGGAAATTTTCAGTGGATTTTGATGTGTGACTGCTAGCTTTATCCTGATGGAGTCCCACAGATTGATGGCACTGTGGGTAAAGCGATGGTATTTCATTCAGAAAAATTGGCGATAAAATATGTTCCTGATAGTATTTGGAGTTAATCTTGACATTTTTTTCCACTCTCTTTATTTTTAACTTGCCATTATAAGAAAAACCAGCAACAATCATGAATCCCTTAGAAAAACTTTCTTTCGATTCTTTGAACCATGTACTTAAACTTTTTTTCTCCCCTTTTATGATAATAAATGGCTCTTTTTTTGTTGCAATCATTTAAATAAACCCATGATTCATCTATTGTGACAATTGTTTTCCATTTTTCTTTGGATAAGTTTTTCTCATATAGAATTCTGCAGCGTGTCCTGCGTTCAGCGATATGATTTGGAAGAAGACGATGAACATTGCGTTTTTTCGCTTTCTAAAGATTTAAATAAACGTTTATCATTTTGTTTACAGTGGACACCGAGCATTTTAATGATTTTGCAACTGTCCTTTGAGTAGGGGGATTTTCTTTTAACATTAAACAACGTACCTTTGCGATAGTCGAAGATGTCCGTTTTTTCCTTGGATACTTGTTTGGAATTTTTGTCCCACTTGAGGCTCCAATTTGACGTTTTTTTCCTTTCTTGTTGACGATATTACCTATCGACGCTTTAGATATCACAAAACCATGACTCTCACATCGTTTTTGGATAACTGAGTATGCATATTTCTCTTCGGAAAGAGCATATATGTAGCCTTCGAACCACTGCTGTGTTAAAAACGCCATTTTGAATAAAAACAAAACTTTCAAGCCGCAGAAGATAATTTTGACTTTTTAAAACATAGTACATTTGCAATTATTTCTTTTGCAGCAAACGATTTTTTATTACCGCTTACCAAAATCGTCTAAAAAATGTGCGAACAGCCTCTGTATATATATATATGTATATATATATATATATATATATATATATATATATATATATATATATATATATATATATATATAAATTGCTGCCACACTTATGCAACACTGTATCAGAGGTTAATTATTTCGTAAGGCTAATTAGAGGTTTGGTAGATGGTTGTTTATTGTTTTTATCGCAATGGTTATTTCTTGCCACACGAGGGAATTATCGTTAAAGCTTTTTCAGATCAACAGAGTACCCCTCACTAGGAGACAGATTCAGAAATTTTTGATTTAAAAAAACTTTGACCTAAAATTTGTTTCGTTTATTGTAAAAGGTACCCCAAATTGGGACACTAACTTACAGTATTTTTGCGATGATTTCAAAACTGGCATATCAAGTTTTCCATTTGGCAGACTTTTTAAGTGATAAAGTTTTTTCATAAGTAGCTTTATTTTAAGGATGCAATTTAATACAAGTAATTTAATACAAGCAATTTAATACAAGTAAAAATAGTTGCTTTAAAATGTGCATTTACTTTATGTTCTGTTGCAATAAGCCTCAGACTCCTAACTTTTAAGGGTTTAGTTACAATTTGCGATCACTGGTAACCAGTGATTTTCTAGCGAACAAACGACTATGTGGTTATTATCTTTGAAATTCTAGTCTCTTTTGAACCAGCTGAAGTATTCTAATTTCCACTATTGAATCTGTTCTGTTGCTTTTTATTTTCTATTCGATTTCACCATGAGCTTTAGTGATCTCCGACTATTTCACTGGCCTTTTTAGCCGTTGTCTTGAAACAAGGAAAAATAAGAATTTGACGCTTCTGAAATTCAACAACATAATCCCTGCGGCCATGTAAAACGTCTTCAATGTTGTTCAATGATAGTATGAGGCGCTAGGGACTACACGTTGAATTTATTTCGGTAATCCCTAGCCTCAGTACGCAAATGATTGCAACACTGGGACAACCAATTATTTGTGTAGGTAAATGTAAAGTAAAATGGCGTCATTATTTTTTAGCCAGGAAGCGTGTGTTGTTATATATAACCTCTTTCTCTAGATGCGTGTTGATTGCAAAATAGAGATATTTTCATATACAGATTTTAAATTATATGTTCTAGTTCTATAAGAAATAGGGGAGTTAGAAGCTTGTATTATGATTTAAAATATCATAATGGCCTTTAAATGCTTCTTTGTGAAATAAAAAAATTTAACAGTTGACATGTTGTTAAGGCAACTTGAAAACACTCTTATATGCCATAGGTAATTCCTTGGGGTTTATGGATCCCTACGTTTAGAAATTCGAATCAATTTCGCGATTTTCCAGAAGAAATTAGGAGAATACATTTAACATGTCTCTAATTTACAAGTCATAAGTAATTTAGTAAGTTTTATGTAAATTAAATTTCTAATAAAAGAATATTTGAAATTTATAACTTTTTAAAAGGCCAAACACTGTCTGCATTAATATGATTGATCTTAATTTATTAATTTTTAAAGACTTTATTTTTAGAAAGTCTCTTTAAAGGATGTATATTATTCTCTTGAACAAAAAGATCCGTTAAGACATAAGTTTAAGAGAACTATGATTTGAGGAATCAGTCTTTTCATTAACAACACGATCCTTTCAAAAAAATGTTCCAAAAACTCTAAAAAACTCATTTTTTGGCACAATCAAAGTTGAATTTTAGTATCCAACCTCTTGTTATAAAATAAAGCACTACAAAAATAAATATAGTAAACATATCAAGATTGAATAAGTGCTTAGAAATATGCTTGAGAATATTTGTGGCCTTTTAAAATTTCTTTATCAGTGAAATAGGTTAGATTCTTTCTTGCATGTGTAGTTTTAGGGTAAAATATGAGGATTAATTGTTTCAAATATTTTTTTTGTTCAAGTATTTATAAAGCTAGACAAACAAACAAATAAACAAACACACACACACACATATATATAGTATATATATATATATATATATATATATATATATATATATATATATATATATATATATATACTCGATAGATAGATAGATAGATAGATATAGATATAGATATAGATATAGGAGGTGGTGAAAGGCAAAGTGGTGTAAGTTACATTTTCAAATTTTCTATTTAGGGCAAAAATTGTAATCTCCATGTTCAATTTAGAGTGGAAATGCAAATAATTATTATTTGTAATATTATAATAATTATTATGAATTATAATTTGTTGAATTTATAGTGGAATTTTTCGTAGTTTTTGCAGTAAAACGCTTTGGATTTACACCACTTGATTTACTGACTACACCAGTTTGCCTTTCACCACCTCATATATATATATATATATATATATATATACAGGGACATTTTTTTAAACTGACACTACTCAGAGCCATCTGTAGCGCGATCTATCAGCCGGAATTTCACCAAAATTGATAGAGGGAGTAAGAACGAAATGGGAAAGAATTTCCGAGAAAAAAAAAATTAGTTCCAAAAGTCACCGATAGAGGAAGAAATGGCGCTTTTGTTGTCAGCGTACCCGAGGATTTGCATAAAAGGCAAGTAAAACATCAAAATACAAATTCACGACTATGTAGCCGACAGCAGCACCAGTATTTCGGACTATAAAGGTAAGGGATGAATACTGAGAAAGTTGTAAACAGACAATTGAATAACAAAGAAATTTCATTGCAACACCACTTTATGCAGCAAATTCACTTCTCCCTCCTTCAATGTTACCACAGTCCTGGTGGACGACACATTGCATCCTGAACACTACGTTCTCAACGGCCAAGCGTAACATGTCATCAAGAATGTTCATAACATCAAGAATGTTCAAACAAATTCCCATCCCTTCAATATATCCTACACAAAATTTAATAACTTTCTGAACAATAATTTCGACTGTAGACCACTTTAAAGTAGGGAAGTTAAATTATGGACACCCTGTATATATATATATATATATATATATATATATATATATATATAAGCGCGTGTTACAATACCTTATTCTAATATAATTAAGTAAAATTATATTAAGGTAATGCATTGTGCATTGTCCGTTTTCTCTATTTTACCACTCTGTAAATATCGAGTTACATTAGATTAAAACTTTTTATAATACATTAGAAGGAAAAATCCTTAACACGATTATACACGCAAATGACATTTTATACCAATTTCCTTGATATTTTAAACTTTTATTTTCCTGAAAATTAGTCAGATCATAATAGAACACGGAAAACATAAAACAGAACAGAACTGTTCGTAAAAAGACAAATCCTTATTTATGCGTAAAACATTGTTATTGAAAGGGAGCCTTTAATTTTGGATTGTGGCGAGAATAATACATTGTCATAAACTGCTACAATGTTTTATATTCAGTGGTTATGTACAATTATCTCCAGTAGAAGGATTATGCACATTTTTAAAAAAATGAATCAATTTAAAATATTTAAAAAACTAAAAGCTAAATTATTTTTAAAAAATTCTTTGACATTTTATAAACAGGTTGACTAAATATTTTTTCTACGGGGAAAAAAGTGAAAAATTCTACCTTTCTTTAAATTCCATTAAAATAATTTTAATCAAAATGGCTAAACATTTATTTATCATGAACCTCATTTTTCAGAGCGAACAAGCTATCTCTTATAATATTATTTTTTTACTTTGATTTTAATTAGGCGCTTCTTCAATAAAATAAAAAAGAAGTATCACTGCTGATGTAAAGATAGTGACAAGAGAAGCATTTCTCAATAATGGGCATAGAGGATTTTGTTTTGCTGAAAAGAATAATGAGTAATTCTTTCTCAATCTTAGCATAAAACGGAAGTGTCTCTTTTTAAAAGCCTGAAACAGTCAGAAATTATTACTCTTTCAAAAATAGAAACTTCTTACAAACTTTATGAAGCGAAATATTTTCTATAAGACGAGAGGAGAAGAAAGTAAAACAGCTTTCTGCGTAATTGAGCTTAAAACTAAACTAATTGATTGAATACTGTGAAAATGCGATCACGGAATGTCTCTCTAGAGTATGGGAAGAAGAGATAATTACTTCTCTTACAAGCGTTTTTATTTCAGCGATCTCTGTAATTTTTTATTATCCATATGAAGTGTTTCCGTCGTCTTAAATAAAATTTCAATTAATATTTTGATAAATTACTTTTATACACATTGCGTATAATTTCTTTTGTCTTCTTTGACTTATTCTTTTTTTTGAAAGAAGAGAGAAATTTATGCTTATATTAATTTTATTTTATAAGATCTTTGAAAAAGAATTTGTGTTTGTGCTATGTAAATATACCATATACGTAGGGGTACGTAAATTTCGCGAAAAAAATTTAAAATTATGAAATTTCGTATTTATTTGCAAAATTAAATATTTATGTATATAAATTCAAACATTTCGCATTTATTAAAAAAAATCACAGTTGTACCTACGTGGTTAGGTAAGTATCAAAATTCTTAATTAAAAGCTAACACTGTACTGGTCTCCACATTCTCTTCCTTAAGTGTTCGAGAGTCAGATCTCTCAGTTAAAGACCGTGGATGGTCTTAAAGAAGCAATTATGTTAAAAAATTATTACTATTATTACCTAATTTTGCTTAAAAAGCCCTTTATCACCGAGTTTTCGCCGAAAAGTAGTAAAAAAAAAATTTCGCATTTATTCGCTCATATCAACTAGTTTCGCATTTATTCGCATCTATTTCGTAAATACGAAAATTACGTATCCTTACATATACGTCGTTCAAATATGCATTAACGTATACGAAACACGTTTATATGCTGAAAGTTGCTTTAGTTCTTAATATGTTTGCAAACATTCCATACTTTACGTTTTTTAGCAATATTTAAATAGTTTATTGAAACATTAATGTCTGCGTATGTGTATTTTGCATAATTGTCCTTGAAAAAATAAATTTGCGAATTTATTGCTGTTTATTTTCTATTATGCAACTACATGACTATATATACATGCATTTAATTTGTATGTAAATGCTTAAATGCTTCTGGGTGGTAGGCTCCTTGTGTGTGAAACACTTACACACTGGTTCAACAGAACGAGTCGAAAACTGAATTCGTGAGTAAAAGAAAATTTCCTGCAATAATTATGAAATGATTATAAACCTTTATAATTATAGCATTTTTTAGTTGTGGTATTTTATAGTAAAATTTAGTTTTTCTTTGTTTTCATTAGAGCTGAACAGTAGCTTTATCAAATCTTTTTATGAAACTTAAAATTTTTAACTTTGTACATTTTCTTACCAAGTGAGTTTATTTTATAACACAAAAAATATATTAAAGCAATTTCTTATATATGCATACATATACAGCGAAGTGAATAACTGGGATAGACGATTACTTTCCAAACATGTGGCAATACTCACTTTCTCGTAAATGCTTTGATCCGCAAGCGGTTTATACGGATATAGAGCTATAGACATTTAGGGATACTTAGAAAGCTGAATGATCAGTGAGCATGGCAGGCGATCAGGATTTAGGGGAATTTCAACGAGGTATGATAGTTGATGCTCGTGCGATGGGTCGTGACATTTCAGATATACAGGCAAAGTTTAGATTTTCAACTTCGACCATTTCAAAGTTTTACTTTGAATAGAAAAATTCCGGTAGATCACCGAACCTACTGCAAAAGCGGGACAATCGAAAGACTCTGAATAACCGTGCCCGGGGTTTTCTGCCGAAAACCATGTAAAGGGAAAGGAGTACAATATTGGCGCAAGTAACATCGCAATTCAATACTCGGGCCTCTATTAATATCAGCGTGAGGAAAGAGCAACGTCTACTGCATAATATCAGCTTTTATAGCCGATGCCCAATGGCGTATTAGACGCAGCCCACTTTTTCTGGTACATCGAGCAGTGTACATCGAGCACAAAGGCATCGAGGTAGTGATCTGAAGGTTGCTGGTTCGATGCCGTCGCTAACAAATCCACCGCCGTGTACACTGATGGCGGCTGGTGCAAGGGAAATCTGTCATGGCTGCAATGTCCTCCAAGTTCTCAAATTTACCTCTGGAGGTGCGGGGTCAGGTGTTCCGGTGTCGTCACTTGACTCGTTTTAAATTACGGAACCAGCTTGTAGGGGGTAGTTCTGGCCGCCTATAAGGGTGACCCCTTAAATGAATGGCCAGCAGTCTTGCGATGAGTTAAGGCGGTCATCAATTTTCGATGTTGACCACTACTGGTTTGGTGTCTGCAAGGCGTTGTCTGACCGGTAATTCACATTCGAGTGAATTACCGGTCTAGATACGACTAGTGCCTCCGCATTTCAGATCATCATCATCATCATCGTCACATCGAGCCCTCAACTTGGGGGCTAAGAGCGCAGCAACCCGGGAAATTGTTAGAAAATATAGACCGGGAATTTTAGAAAATATAGACTTTAAATTAATATTGGATTTCTATATAAGTTATTACCGTAAATCTATATACACACATTCACATACAAACACAGATGATCAGAGACTTGTCGAGAGTATACGTAAAGTATATTGCTATGTACGAATAGTTTTTAAATAGATAAATATATGAATCACACTCATTTATGTAGAGTACAATTCCATTATAGCATTTCATTTCATGTTCTTCTATTATTGTAGTTTACCCCCCCCCCCTCCAATATCGATGCATGTATACGTAAAAGTATCTACTTTTGAGTGAATACAAAAATTATTAGTCCCGTATGTGACTGAAAATGTCAGTGTATGCTCGTCCGTGAGTAAAGAATTATTTATCTGTTTGAATCCCCGTATGTTGTTGGTAGTATGAGTGTCTTGGAAATGTATAAGTAATTTTATAAATGAAAAATATCCATACTCCTTTAAGACCTGGCGTACATCTGTCAACTAGCACCAATAAAATGAGTCAACGAAGAATATTATTTTGAGTGACGTTCTGACTCAGGTCGCGAGTACTTATCTACTAGCTGCGAGTGCCAAAATTCGCACTACTGCTATCTAGGTGAAGATGGAGGGTTTAAAGAGGTTTCTTGTTTTGGTACTTCGTCACAACATCCTGCCGAATAACGATTAGGTCTTGAATTTTTGCAAAAGTGTGTTTTTGTACCGGCGAGATTAAAAATAAGACAAGGGGCAGTTTGTAAACAAGCTCTTCATTCATGGGTTGTGTAGAACAGCTGCGAGCTCAATAATGGCTGAAATGATTTATGCGCTTTTATAAACAAGACTTAGCGATCGCATTTGTAGTAAAAACGATGGGACACATATGGTTTTTATAAGTTTATCTTCCTTTCGAGTCGTTGTTATTTTTTTTGACACTGCATTCTCGAAAAGAATCGCCCACACGTTTTGAAGCAAGGTCAAATTTAAATGGATTTCGAAGCAGGTATTTGACAAATATCTGGACCAGTATGAAAATTATTCTCTCTAAATGAGAAAAAATTACAACATGCAGCAAGATGTCAAAATGAAAATTCCTATTTTATAATAAAAGTTTTATATTATATGAAAGCACGTCTGCTCGGAAAAGGGTAAGGTCGAGTTCGATTTCTGAGTCCAGTTTTTTCTGTTAATGGTGAACGAAAATATGCGAACGAGAATGTAGCTGAGGGGTCGTTATAGTAATGCCCAAAGAGAAATAGCCATTTTTACCGAGGATTAAAGGTCATATAGTATGTCTCAAATATAAGAGACTTTGAAACATGTTAAAGGAGTACTTAACGTGGGTTACTGCTGTAACGGTCAGTAAAACTGTCTACAAAGAAGGGGATTCCGAGTGTAGGCAATCTATATATATAAAACAGTTCCGTAACTGACTCACTGACTGACTGACTGACTGACTTACAACGCACAGACCAAACTGCTGGACTTAAAGGGCGGAAATTTTGAATGTCGATTCTTCTTATGGTGTAGGGGTGCACTAAGAGAGATTTTTGAAAAATTCTTCTTAGATTTTTTTAAAATTAAATTTTTAAGCTGTTTTAGTAACTTTTTTAATTTTCATTTAAAATAATAATTTGAGGGTTATAAAATTTATATCACGAGAAAGGTCATAAAACTTCCTTTAAAATGAAATCTTTTTCGAATCTTTACCTCCATTTTCTGATTTTTGGTGAATTTTTAAAAATTAATTTTTAGAATTTAATTTATTAAATGCTGATCACGTGGTTTCTTTTTCTGGTACTTTAAATAAATTTATCGTCACATGCATAACAACTAAATTGACATAAATATATTTTTTTCTTGATAATGCGGCAGACGATTGGACATTATCCAAAAAAATATTAAAATACAGTAAAAGAAATGTTCTGCAAATTGTACTATATTAACTGTACTATATTCTTTAGTATTCTTTATATTAGATTTAATTTGAATATTTTCTTCTACATTATTTTGTCTATAAAAATATCCCTTACGATTTTCTTATAAATATATATATATATATTTACATTTACATCAATTGTATATATTTATTTTCGTATTTATTATATATATATATATATATATATATATATATATATATTTGGCATTAATTGCATACATTGACCGTTGAATTTAATTTGTATGTACTCCGTAGCGAAGTGCGGGTTTTCAGCTAGTTATATATAAAAGGAAGAAAAATAAATTAATAAATAATTAAGTGTGTAACGTAGTGGCATATTAAAATTATTGGAAATAGGAATTTACCGTAAATATCGCCTCAAAGTTTATATATCAGTATTGTAGGATCAAAACTTGAGGAGAGATGAGGAGGCCTTGTCCCTTTAAACATTCGCCTGTTATCACCACGGTTTTGCTGGCCTCTTTATTATGTGAGCGCCATATAAGTGAACCAGCATCTCCCCCTATGAACCGGTCCCGTAATTTTGAACAGAGTTAAGTGTCGAGACCGGAAACACTTGACCCCGCACCTCCAGAGGTATTTTGGGAACTTGGAGGACATTGCAGCTACGACAGATTTTTCCCGTGCACCAGTAGCCATTAGTGTACACGTTGGGGGATTTGTCGGCAAAGGGCATTGAATCCGAAATTTTCAGATTACTGTCTCGATGCTTTTGCCAACTGATTAAACAAAAAATTATCCACCTGCGCCCCATAGGATCAAAACTATGAATCACCATTTTTCTTTCAAAACTGAGTTAAGGATATTTTCTTATAGTATTTCAACCAGTTAAAATTAATTTATTTTGGATTACTAATAAAAAATAATGTGGTATTTTTTTCTAAAAGTTTTTATATAAAACATTTCAATATTTTATTCCCAAAAGGAATTATTTTAAATTATCGATTTTATATTTTTGAAAAATGTATCTTCATTTTAAAATAATCAAAATAATGTAACAAAAAGAAATCCTTCAAAAACCATCTTAAAATTTTTAGGACAAGAAAACATTTGTTACATCTCTTTTATTAGTAAAATACGCCTATGTATGTTTTGTAACTTGATTATAGATTTGAAATTATAAATTACCAAACAACTGACTTATGATCATCAAAAATATAAATATGTAGATTTCTGATTTATGGTTTCTATTTTGAATTCATTATTCGTATATATCCTTCGATAAGCATTTGTTTTTCTGAAATTTTTTTCTGGTAATACTACAATTTATTCCATAGAATATTATCCTACATCCAGGAAAGAATAGTGTATATTTTTTATCTATTTTCTTTTACTATAACATTAAAAATCTGTAATTGTGTAGTTACGTTTTTTTTCTTTGCTTCGAGTGTGAAAATAATTATTTATTTGAACAAATATCTGCGTAGAAAAATATCCCCAGAAAAACTTTTATGTGAATCCCATTACTTCATTTCTAAATTATATTATTTTTTTCTTTCATTCTCTTCTTTGTGTTTCGAGAATAAGATATTTTCATGCAGTATCTGTTGCCGATAAAAATGTATTGTTTACAGTGCAATGAAAAAAGAAGTATTTTAATGAATACATTAATGAGAACATGATTATAACAGCTCAGACAGAGAAGATAATCATTCTTATAACCTAAAGACAAAAAAGACAAAATTGATGTACTGAAGAAGAAAAGGAAGTGATTATGGATAAATCTGTTTGTATTAACTCTTGACACACATGCTCTCTCTCTCTCTCTCTCTCTCTCTCTCTATATATATATATATATATATATATATATATATATATATATATATATATATATATATATATATATATATATATATATATATATATATATATATAAAAATATATATATATATAAATAACTAAATATAACAGAGCAAGATAATTATAAGACGAACATAAAGAAAAACAATACAGAAATCAAGCATTCGGGGGATCCACGCATCTGGTTTAGTGCCGGAACTCTGTTTAAAGTACGAGGTAACCGACAGGTCTCGTCATCAGGGAGCATAACCAAATCAGTTACCTCAAGGGGAACTTTCTGAATAGGATGCAGGTATAACCAAAAGACATCCCAAGGCCCCGAGTTCCCCAATGAAACAGTTAGTCGATCGAAAATGAAAAGACACAGACAACTTACAGTAAGGGCTCAACGCACCATACATGCAAGTACACATACAATCCTAATGAAAAGACACAGATGCATACATACCCTAATTCAGTAGGTGACGGTTATGGCGAAACAACAGCCCAATTTTCCCCTAGTAATTACGTCACTGTGGCAAAACCACAGCGCTACACCCCATTGAAGTTAAAAAAAATATATGAAACCAGAAACGCTATTCTAAACATCTTTAAAATATACTCGAGCCTAAATGCCATTTTTAAAAACTTTTAAATTGCCTAAATTTTAAGGTTAAATTATTCTTACTTAGGTTTTCCTCGAAAATGTTAGATGCCTTCAAAAAGTCTTCAGCGTTATTACAAATGTTTTTAATTCTGTACAGTTGCGAGTAAAATATATTATTATAGATTTTATAGTTCAAGTTGCTATTGAAATTGGTAAACGTGATAACCTCAAAGTTAAAATCTAGTCTCTTATATAACCCAATTTTTAATTCGCTATTTTGAATTTTAATTTTTGCGGAATGATTATTTTCATTAGTCCTGTTTAAAGTTAATTCCTTTGGGTAAATTTGATTAAGAAATTCCAAATCGTTGCAGTTAAAAATTATAAGGTCATCAATATACCTAAATCCGGTAACATTATTTAAGCTAAGAAATTTAGTTTCGTAAGAATGCAGAAAGATATTAGCAAAAGCGCTGGAAAAACTATTACCCATAGGGATACCCTTTATCTGTTTAAAGAAACTCAAGCCATTCCAAAGAAGCGGAAAAGCCACGCGAAATAATTATAAAATTCTTAAAAAAATATGTAGTAAGTAGTTAATAAAGTAAAAATGCGACATAATTTATGAAATAAACTTCAATCAATTTGTAATTTAGTCGATTCTTACAAAATGAGTTTCTTTTATTTTGAAATGTATATTGTTTCCGAACTCTAATTGTGATTTACATGTAAATTTGTACTCTTGTTTTATATTTTATAGTTGTTATTTGAACATGGAAAAATGCTTAAACCCATTTATATTTTCTTTTAGCTTTGACGGTTCGATTCCTGACGAAGCGTTATATTGGCGAATATGATCACCAAACAGGTAAATTCATTTAAATATTTCAAAACCAACTACTCTCACTGGAACTTTATTTCATTTGTTTGTTTGTGTGTGTGTGTAACGGAAAAAATGCTTGCACCTAGTTTAGACCCAACGCGTATTCCAAATTCCCTTTTCTAACAAAATACGACCCCTCTTCTAAAATGAGACCTAATAATAACGTATTTAGTAAATTATATTCGCTCTTTAGGCATGTGCTGATCATAACGTAGGCACTCGAAATTTATGAATCCCAATAATATTTCCGTATATGGTCCTAAACGGTAGGCTTCTTTAAGTTTGTGTATAATAAATAAGGCCGGTTTTAAAATACTAAATCACTAACAGAATACAAAAACCCTCTCTATCAATCTGGAATATGTCACCATAAATTGAAATCACATGAAAAACGCGAGGATATAAACCACTTGATTAATTTTAATCAATTAAAAAACTATATCCCTTGTGGTGAAACAGGGAAATGTCCATTTTATATATGCCTGAACGGAAGACATTACTGCACTTGTAACTTTGTTAACTGCAGTCAAAACATAGTCCCATGCAATCGCGCGTCTTCCCTCTCCGCTCTCCGGTAAGCCCGGCTTCTCATATCATTGTATGATTTAGCGAAAAATCATACAATGGTATACGAAATATATTCCTAATCGTAAATATAATACGACAATAATGCAGCCTCGTTGTACTTATTGAAAATATAAAAAATATCATTAAACACACAAAAGATATTAGAAACGCTCGAATAGGAAAATAACAAGAATAACCCAAAACTGTCAACGACAGAAAAGGCAACATGAGTCTGGTTAAAAATGTAAAATATAAATTTCATATCTTTTTGAAATGAAGCTGAAAAAATAGCAGAGTTTTCTGGATAAAATGCAATCGATGAATCAACTTATGTAAAATAAAAAAATTAAGGTTTAAAGTACATAGAATAAAGATAAATATTATATAAAATTATTCAATATTTGAAACGTTTATCCAGTTAAAAATTAAAAATAATTTAATTAAAGTTAAAATAATAAAAATTGTTAAAAATATCAGTATGAATATTTGAAATCTGAATTTAAAATAATTTTTTCAATAAACTTTAATTACCCTATTTATAACAGAAGCAAAATAACTGCTACTGTAAAATAAAATAAAATATAAATCCGGGTACACTTTTTCCTTTATATGTGAGTTCAGATTTATTCATTTCTTGTGGCTAATATTGCATTGTGAGGTACGATATTAACTATTACAATCATTATTAATTTATAGGATGTGTATATATATCAGAATGAAGTAGTTCCATTAATTGTTCTCAAAGCTAATGATAGGAAGAATAATCAAGGATAATTATACTGAACCGAAATTAGTATACACAGCTGCCTCCTCTGGCAGCTAAAACGGCTCTAATCCGGTTAGGCATCGAGTCGAATTGGGCTTGGATGACAGATACGGGCAAGTCATTCCATGCTGCTTTAAGTCTATGCCACACTTCATCAATCGTAGTGGCTGGAGAGCGATGGCGGCCCAGTCTCTCAGCAACCCATGACCAGATTTTTTCAATAGGAGAGATCTGGAGAACGTGCTGGCGAGGAAAACAGTCGACCACCTTCTGGGTCGAGGTAGGTTAACCCTTTGAGAGGCAACAACTTCCACCGTTTGCACAGTGCATATTTTCCATTTTTTAACCTAAAAAATCTTGAACAAATTTCCAATTAAAGGTTGTAAAATGTTTTTACTTCTTTAAACTGATAACAGATGGCAGTACTAACCACTTTTCTGCCCATTTAACTGGAATATATTGAATGCAAGTGAAAAAAGACTAGATTTAAGCGTTTGCACTGTGCAACCCTATCTTCTAGGCGTCTCCGAGGCCTCGAAGATAGGGCATAGTAACCGGCCTTAAGATCTGAGAAATGTAACGCTGAATGTTCAGATAACCGACGACGCGAGCAAGAGGTGTTCGTGTCGTGTACCCAATGGCTGCCTATACCATCACACCAGGTACAGGGCCTGTATGACGATATCGAATGCAAGCAGGCCACGTGCGTTCAACTCGGTGCCTCCAGATATGGATACGTCCATCATGATGCTGCCCGCTGAACCGAGACTCATCTAAAAAGACGATGTGGTGCCGCTCCTGGATCCAGTTTTGTCGTTGGGCGCACGACTGTCGCTACACATTTCCATGCTGCCGTGTCAAGGGAAGCCGCAATAATGGTGGCCGTGCAGACAGTCCATGTTGTTCCAGACGTCATCGCACTGTCCGTGTGGATACTTGTCGTGCTTCAAACAAGCCCATTTCCTGATCAAGGTCCGTGACGGGGTTGTCTGATCCTGCAAGGCCGACCTGACAACATGACTATCTTTTCGGGCGTTAGTGGCGGGAGGCCGTTGAGATCCTGCATGATGTTCAGTATGACCCTCCTGAACCCATCGATTCCATATTCGCATGACAGTCCTTGGATTCCGACCAATGCGAGTAGCAATATCGCGGAACGATAAACCGCACTCTCGATAGGCCACGATCCTGCCGCTATCGAATTGCGACACGTGCTGGTAGCCGTTTCTCCTTCTTATACGAGGCATAACACGATTTTCTCACAAACAACAAACATTCAAGGGAGTTTTCCGAATGAGAAACCCGCTGCGTAACTTTCCTTTTATACAGAGTTTGAGGTGCCATTTCTCCCTCCTGCATCATTTGATTGCGCTTAAATGCTAATAATTTGCATATCCCAGTATCTTCTTCTTTTCATACGAATTTGACATTTGTATCATCCTTCATGGTGTTGCAATTTTAATGGCCAGCAGTGTATGTGAAGGTAATCTAGGGACTATGAGAATGAGCATGTGCATTGGAACTATTTTTGCCTTTTGTGTTTGATACTCGAAGGCTGTCTTTATAAAATTCCGTGCTCTTGTGCGTATCTTAAGGAAAAGATAGCTTTAGGAAGAACAATGCCAGGAAAATTATCTAAAATCTTCAACCAATCGTTTTTAAACATATTAACTCTTGGGGAGGGGAGGGGGTTCCCTAACAATCCCATTTTTTTTTAACCGACCTCAAATATTTTCAAAATATTAATCGCTGTAAAGATATTTTCGGTAAGGTGCTGTTCAAATATTTTTGGAGGAATAAAAATGTAAGGCTTTTTGTAATCATAATCAAGGCAGTTATATAAAATAATTAATCAAACGTACAAAAGAATGATACAGTTTAAATAGTCTGTCTTAAGTTTCAAAGAAAGCAAATTGTGCTCTAATTATATTTTTATAGCTTTATGCTACTTTCCACCTTATTGCAATAGTAATATCACACTAATCAATCTAGACAACCATTCACAATCAGCTGGCATCGCTTTTAATGAAGTTTTTAACACAATATGTCATCTTGTAAAGTTAGTTGTACAGATTTTCATAACTGAAATTTACCCGTAAATCATTGGATATAAAACATAGATTTTCTTACCTTAATGCTTTACATTGTATACGTTTTTAGGTACTTGCCTATCAACAATTTCTTATTTTTCGTACACGTGTATGATATGATGTGTTATAGCATAAGTATTAAAAAAATCACAGATACATTCAACTTTATATAGCTTAATTTTTTTTCTGTTGGCATAAAAACATTTAGTTAAAAAACTTAACCTGCAGGGACAAATATATTGTAGACCTATCACGTTGCATGATTTTTAGATAGTTACATTTTATTGTTCTATGGATTACTGATGGTATATGGGTTACTATTAAGACAACCATTCCTGGTTTAATTCGGTTTAAGGCAAAATGCAGATGCCAGCAAATGTTTTAAGAAAGTAATTAAAAATTGAAAAGGACATGTCATTGCATAACATCAGATGATGATACGTACCTTGTATCAGAAAAAAGAAAAATTTGCGAATGGTACGGTTATCTACTGAAATTTGTAAGTTTTATCAGAGCTTACACTATAATGTATGTGGTTTTTAACTGCATAAGTATCCGAAAAACATTGTCAATATTTCAAATGGAGAGCTTAGTGGATTTCAGAGAAGTTTTACATTCTAAATGAATAACATTTTTTAGAAGTTTTACATACAAATGAATAACATTCTAAATGATTTACATTCAGCAACAAGTCATATTGCGGGTTGTAATTTCATGCCTTTGAGGAAAATAATGCATTGCAGGCTTTGTGATCAAAAATATTACTTTGTTTAAGATTATATTTCTGGTTGACAGGACAAAGCACAACATTAATCCAATTTTTTCCTTTAATATACGTAACAAACATGTTTTCAACCGAAAAAAATTCATCGCTTCCTGAAATTAGATTTTTTTCTATATTTGAGATTAGTATGTCATGTTTTAAAGGTCTTTAAAAATGTTAGCTTAAGTTATGACCATTCTGCACTTAAAAATTTATTAATTATTTTGGTACCAGGAAAAAAATTATCAAGATCTACAATACATATTTATAGGATTTTTTTTCATATCGATGACAAATGTTTAGTGATAGGTCTTAAAACTCATAATGCGTCATAAATCATGGGTAGAAAACCTACAAGTATACCTCATGACACATTTTATTCCATGAGTGACTAAGAAGATGTTAGAAATAAAAGTTGCTTTTTAAAACGTGTATTTTTCTTTATATGAAGTGTAAAAATGTTTTTTAAAACTTTAATATTTTACAGAAAACCACTACAAGAATGAAGTGATGGTTGATAATGAACCAGTTATTTTCGAGATAGTTGACACTTGTCCTCGAGTAAGTAGAATTAGATGGTTTATACAAATTTTCTCATAAACATTAATGGTTTCACATTTTAACATAATTTTTAGAGAAGCTTTAATGGCAAATGTTCATTCATTACTTACAAGTGAGACATAACAATCTTGTAAGAAAGATTAAGTATTTAGTGCTATCTCTCTATAAATAAATGAATAAATAAATATATATATATATATATATATATATATATATTGATATTGTTCCGAGTCCGAGCGATGAGTGGATACTTTTTGCTATTTTTAGCGTTAGTAAATTTACAAACTCAAAGATTAATATGTCATTAAACACTAATTAAATGACAGGACATTATATAAACCATAACTTCAGTACACTTTTATTCAAATATCAGGTATGTAGACAGTTGTGAACGCTGATTCTTCACTGGAAGCTAAACAATTCTAGCAAGTAAATCTTCGTTACACAAGGGGGAATACAAATGTAAAATTTGTTTCTAAATCAATTATTTAAACATAACATACGACCTTGTATTTCACCTCTTTCCCAACACTTCTTCTTGTGTCAGCCGTGTCTGGTATCACACTTAATCACTCAATAAGAATCGGTTGTCTAAAATCTTTCGTAAAAATCGCACCAACCTATTTTTATTGAGGTTCCATTTTTTTGGTTTTATTCACGTAAAAACCGTTACCCCGTGTTGCCACACAGCTCTAATCCAATTCACCCCTCTGTTATTGACCCAAGCGTAGGATTTATTTTGTACCCCATGGTAGACGCTGAACGTGCAAAATTATCGTTTTTGTTTATCGTAAATTCAAAACATCGCGTGTTGGCCCTAAACTCGTAACAATATATAAATATATATATATATATATATATATATATATATATATATATATATATATATATATATATATATATATATATATATATATATATATATATATATATATATATATATATATATATATATATAAAGAGACAGAGAACTAAAAACTTAATTTTTCCTACAATATTGTTGTATATCACTTGTATGACTATATATATATACATAAACTTAAACTCACGGCGCAACAGTCCGATGTGGACCAGGGCCGGCGGTACCCATCTCCGCTTTCGTAACCGTGGGCTTCGGGTGCCATACAGCATATGTCTCAGTCAGGTGGTCAACCTGACGTGGTACCCCCAGAGTTTAGTTCCCAAGCATGCTTGGTCCTCATTTTATCGACCCACTGAAGGGATGAAAGGCTGAGTCGACCTTGCCCAGTCACAGGGTTGAACCCTGGACCTGGAATGGCAGCTTGACGCTTTTAACAACTACGCCACCGGGCTTCATATATATATATATATGTGTGTGTGTGTGTGTGTGTGTGTGAGAGTGAGAGAGAGAGAGAGAGTCAAAGAAAGAGGGAGGAAGAATAAATATGTGAATGATACAAAAGCATCCTAATGGGCTTCGTTGTGAGCCTGAACTGAATCGTTTATTTCAGAAATCCGTCAAGTGCGCTTTTCAAATTTTTGGGAAACAAAGAAAAATATTCTATTTTTAATATTATTATAGATTTTGGCTTAAAAAAACTATAGATTAGTTAATATCTTCTCGAAGTGCATGTTGCCTGTAATTAACTTATAATATTTATTACTTACGTTTTAAAATTGAAAAAAAAAAATTCTATTAGCTGGTTTCTGCAATAAAATACGTTTTCTTTTAAAACGTAATACTTTTAAAGTTAATTTTCTCCTTTTAGGATTTTTAAAAATGAATACAATGTTATAATCGATATTTTTTTTTATTTGATCGCAGAATCAAACGTTAAAAAGTTAAAAATTAATACTACGGTTTAAAATAAAACTTGACACTCATCCTATTTTGCTTACTGTCAGTCGACCAACTCATCTTCGTACTCCCTGTCTACATTGCACTGCGCTGCCGTAGTAGGCCACTGGAAAATGTTAGCGTAGAAACTTTCATACCATATAGTGTAGCCTCTTCAGATCATAATTTTTTTGTTCATTTGTTTTGTTTTGTTTTTGATCGGTACTTTTCCAGAAACGTACGCTCTTACCGTTGAGAGTTCAGAACGTCCTTGTACATTTTAAAGGTGAACGTTGAGGACCTACCGCTATCAATAAATTGGTTAACAACAACCTTTCCTTGGTTAGCTTTGTTGAATTCAAATTGTTTGTAAGATGAAACTTTAAATAGTATTTTTTAGTTATTGGGAACACTTCTTCTAGATGTTCCATGTCATTCCAGGTGTTTTATTCTGAACTAATAGGTTAGTCAACTTTTCAAATTGATCGCGAGAAATTCCATGGATTCGTAAAAAAACATTTTTGCAAACTGGAGAACACCACTTATCTTAATACTGTATACAAATGATTGATTTATTTCTTGTTTTTCAGGAGGGAGTTTTACTTGAAACTCTACGCTTAATTTCTTTTCCTTCTATCAATGTTTGCAAATATATATCTTGATTGTTTTTAGTATCTAACGAATAAAAAGAATTCCATACCTATTTTTTTGTTTCATCAGCAATAGATAAGCTGCATTTACCTAGACATTTGCACATTATCTCATCAGGAACAGACTTTGATGAAACTATGTGACTTTATTGCTTTCGTAGCCTTCACCTTTCTTGCTTTCGTATGACATTTCGTGTATAGTTCTCTTCATTTGTAATACCTAGTTTCAATTTTGTTTGAGGTTCGTCTTAACTACTACTAGCCATTTTAAAAAACAAGGTATCATAAGTACAATAAAATTATACCCACAACACAGTAGTTTAACCTCTACATGAGAACAAAAGCAACTCCAGTGTTGTCAACAGCGTAGTGTTGAAGGCAGGACGAAAATTAGATTTATTGCAGAAACACGCTATGTGATGTAGCTTGTCGGGTTTATGCACTAAAGTCAATATGCACTGTTATTAGAAACCCCTAAAAGGAGAATGGTAGGGAGCTGATTTCTGTACAAAAATATGCGTTTACTATAAAAGACTCTGATTCTGTGAAAAAATGAAAATGAAAAAAAAATGGTCTGTTGACGGGTTTCTGAAATAAACTATTCAATTACAGTAAATCGTCCAATAGATTGTCTAATTTAGATTTCAGAGGATATAACACTTCGTTTGAGCCACATTGTTCATTGAAGTTCACTGCTTCCTTTTACCAGTTTAATATTCTTGACCGTTTGGTTAACAAGTAATGTCACATTATAGTATTATTTAGTTATTTTGTGCACTGTTGCTAGTTACGTGGCATACACACTCTACGACTATGACGGCTTTCACGACTTTGGGACTTTATTAAAAGATACGGCCTTTATAACCTTCATGACTAATAGAAATAAAAATGAAGATATTTTATTCAGTGTCATTAAAAATACTGTTAACCCTAGAAACTTATAAATGGAGAGATTTAAGCTATTATACTTATATATATATATTCAAATACTCAGGGGTTTTGGTTCTAGAAGTTGAAATATAAACCTTAATCTAAAATAATGCATAGTAATATATTGATCCCAATTTGCTGAAATAAAAGAAATAAATTCTCTAACTAAATCTGTTGTGTGATTCAATGCATTTAAAATCAGTTAAGTGTTGCGGCCAGTTTCTTAAGTCTTTAAAAATAGAAAAATATGGTTATCACATTACTTATTCCCAGTATGTCTAATTTTTATGTTTTTATAAATTTAATTAACGATACACGTAAATACGAGAATATATTTTACACGACACATTATTGAACCACATCATGAAAGTGGAAGGAAAGTCAAATGAAACACTTTGGACGTATATAGAGATTCATAATCTTCGTTTTGGGAACATATAAGCATTAATTTTTTTCCCGAGTTCAGATGATATCGCCAGATATTTTTCAACGCAAAAATTGCTGCAGGGGAAAATGTTGAAAAAGCTTAGGCTGGGGATTTTTAGTTATGATTAGTATTCAACAAAATCCACTATTTAATAGTCTATAAGATTGTTCATATTGAATCATTTTGTTTGGGATATATATAGGATCTGTTAAACATTAATAGCAAAAATATTTGTTCATTATTTTTTTTATCTCTCTATTGCAGACAGAAACAGACTTTCCAAAAGAGGAAACATTGCAATGGGCTGATGGTTTCTTATTAGTTTATTCAATAATAGACCGAGAGAGCTTCGGTTACATCCGCGAGGTGAGACACCTTATTCAAAGCTGTCGACCAGCGTCTCCTGGAGGAACACCAGCCCCTTGTCCTACAGTAGTCGTAGCCAATAAAGCAGACTTAATACATTTACGTCAAGTTTCCACCGAGGAAGGTAAGGGAATATTTTTTATGGACTATTATATATATATATATATATATATATATATATATATATATATATATATATATATATATATGTATATATATATATATATGACTTGAATTTATTATGTATCATTTTTTCTGCGTCAGTTTCATCTGGGAACATAATAGACAGGTAATGAAAGAAATTAGAGAATATTTGGAAAAAAATTTAAGGGGACGTAATGCCAATATTGGTTTCTCAGTTCCGAGTACTGTGTGTCTTCAATTGATGTTTAATGCTAATATCTTTTGCATCCATTGTTTAGCTGAAATGGATATGCTTTCACTTACCCGATAGATAAATGCGATGTTTTTTTTTCGCTAACTTAGAAATGTCAACAAGACATTACTGTGAGTTTCACTGTCCCCTCGTTTCCACTGAAACTGTCATTCTAATGCTAATTTTAATTTGGTCCTTCTGTCTATTATTCTAAAATGAGATCAAATTAATTATTATAAGTCATCAGCTTTATTTTTGATCGCCGCAACATTTTTGAGTTCCAAGCTTGCAAAAAGAATATAGAGATATTGAGCATGCTTCTAAGATTGAGTGTTTTGACGGTCAATTCCTTTCACCTACGCCAATTTGTTTTACAAAGAGCAATATTCTGTTGTTGTTGTTTCCTTTACTGATAGAGAGGCTCTGCTTCGTTTTAATATGAACTTTTGTTTTTTAAATAATGTTAATAAGGTGATTATATTTCCAACATGCACTACGTATTTGGTTAAACTCGTAATATCCATATTGACTTATGAGTGCTGGGAATAGCAGTGGCAACTAGTTTCAAGGTTAACAAAGAAAGCCCCACGTCCATGGTCAGTGCCAAAAATCCGATTGTCTTAAAGATCACAAATACTAGGAATAATTTCTCATAGAGATTTTTCTGGACTTATGTGATTTTTCCCATGATACATAGGTATCTCCGCATGACGAAGTGTTACATCTATTGATCTGAGACTAAATAATTGAATAAATAATCACCAATAAATAATTGAAGATTTAAGAAGCTTATATCTTCAACTTACTTTTTCTTTACAAAATCGACTAAGTGACTATCCATCCTCGATCATTATTGACCGTTTTTTTCTATGGGATTGCCAATACTCTTTTTTTGAAAGTACCAATTTATAAATTTTTTGGAGTATTTCAATATGTGCATTTAAATCGTAGACGTATATTTTCATTATTTTTCACAAAATATTTCGAGTTATAAAATAGGCGTCGTTTATCGGGATTAATTATTAATGGTTTGCTTTAAAAAATGCATGATAAAGTTGGTTTCCCTAGTAGTAATGCATTTGTCTGAATTTTGTCTAGACAGTCGCGTTGAATTAGTGCCGTACAGTCGTATTAATAGAGAATGAATTATTTGTAAGAATTGAAAATTTGAAAAACAGGAGCCACAATAGGAATATTCGTTCAGTATTGGTAAATGCGGTATTTAATATATTTCTAAAAAAATCATATCCAAGTGATACAAAATCCTGAAACATTGTATTTTGCATAAGTAGAGGAAAAGGGACAAATAAAACTATCTATATGAGAATCAAGTGATTTTCGTATCTATTTTATCCCTTATGCTTCTCGTACTCAAAAAAAGATATTCCCCACATCAAAGTCTGCATAGATAACTAATAAAATATAAGAGATAATCCCTCTTATCATCTAGTGTTATAAGTTTGGTTTGTATGCATTCGTTTCGCCTTTCTTGAGGGGTTTGGAAAAAAGACTTTCAGCCCTGGAAAAATCCCTGCCTTTCATGCCAGATTGTAAAAAAAAATGCATATTTGAAAGGGATGATATTTCACGCGGAAATAAATAATTTCAATTCACGTATTTTTAGTTTGGTCACTTAAATTTTCGCACGAATTACATTTTTTGTTTTTGTCAGGTTGCTCATTAAAAGAAACGTTTATTTGTTAATATCTTTATGCTAACATATGCTTCTGCACGGAAAATCAAAAAGAAGCATCAAATCCAAAGATGGTCTTGCATGCCGTCAAAAAATGGACTGTTCAGAGATTTTAAAGGAAATACTTTTGATTGGAATTTAAATTAGGATTTAATTAAAATAATTCTGAAACGTTTAAAGATTTTCCTGTTTTGTTACGGTAGAGGATTGTTCCATATCTTTGATTGCGAGCCTTGTTTCCACCACCTTACGAAATCCTGGATTTTATTTTGAACCTTTTTAATATACAGATAATCCCGAAAACGGATAATTTAATCGTGGTTTATCCGAGGAAAGTGCATGTAATGTGTCCCCCGTTTTTCAGCGTTTTAAACAGCAATATTTGACCCACATTCACTCGCATTTGCTCTTCTACAAAACATAATAATAAAAACGGAGATACATTTTGTTTTATGATTGCTATCAAACAAACTGGATATCTTTTATTTTAGCATCTTATGAGGGCAGTTCTTGATGCCTTTTTTGTTTGTTTGTTGCCTGTATTTGCTGTGTGTTTCTAACAATTTTACCTCCTTAATCTCTATTGTTTGAATCTTTCTTATCACATCTTTTTTTCAGCTTTGTATACATTTATGTGATTCCGTGAGAGAAAGCTTCGTTGTGTATAAAAAAAACACTGTTTATAACCTTCCCGACTGAGTTGAAACAAATAAAAATTTAACTTGACTTATTTTTCCTCTTCCTTAGTAACAATTTTAACTTAACGATGAGTTTTATATGCTAATATTTATGAAGCATTTCTTACAATAGCTTAAATGAGAAAACTTCCTCAATGAACTTGAGGTAACGGATATGTGACAGACGATTGCTGAATGGCTAGAGTGCTGACTTTTGATACCAGAGTTTGCGGGTTTCAGCCCAACGGTCACATGTATGTTTAGGATCGTTCAGAATAGGCTTTAAAGAGTAGGTCCCTGTTCGTTTAGCCCTTGAAGAGGACTAGAGTGCTTCAAAAATAAACCCACCAAAAAAGACCTCTTTATTTATAGATATCGGTGATTACCAGAATTGAATTCAGTGAAACCTCCCTTCTGTTAATACCAATATTAACCCTTTGCGAGAAGTTTTAAAAGTATATTTGAAAAAATACCGTGTTTTGTGTAAATATTATTGACGTCATTTTAAAATATTAAAAAAAAATTATATGATTCAATTTCTTCAATCGTTCATAGAAATTATTAACAAATGGGCAATAATATTAAGTGTTGGGACATATAATGAGCATTTTTTACCTCTATAAGGATAAATTTCGACCCCATGAATGGGATAATAAGCAGTTTATTTGCTTACTTTTATCAACCAAAGCAAAGAGTTAAATTATAAAAGGATTAATTTAGAATAATATTGTAACATATATTTTAGTGTATATCTTTTCTGTAATTTAAATTAATCAATATTTTTTCTCTCGTAAATTGATCATTTTTCCATTTATTTATTAATAAACAAGTTACAATTTTTGTACTTTTAGGCCTGTGATGTGCCACTATCTGCTCTGCTTAGAGAGAACAAAATTAATAATCAACCGACGCGAGTGAAATGACACGAGTAAAATTAAAATTTAATATTTTTTAGGAGGTTAGATGTTATCAGATCATACTCAAGCAGTTCATCCTTTAGCCGTCAATAGACTCAGATAATATTAACTGTGCTTAGTGAGAACAAAGAATGAAAATTCCTCTTGTGGGTCATGCATCCAACATTGTAGACTGCCACAAATAATTGTTCTTGAATACCTCAAAATGGCGGAACATATTCGCACAAGGGCACTAGAAGTGATGTGTGATCACTCCTTCCTAAAAATAAAATTATAAAGAAAATTACAGAGAAGGATTCTGCGCCTGCAAAGCATCAGCAATCTGTAATGACTTGGGAGCTTAATGGCTGCAATAAATACACTTTCCGAGTGAACTTTCTTTCAATCCAACGTCATTAAAAGTTCTCGGGGTCCCAGCAAAGATCGCAGAGGTCAACAGCGTCATTACTTACTCTCTCTGGCAGGGAAATATTGGTATCTCTGTATCTCTCAGTACTAAGTCGGAGAGATTGCTTGAGGGCGAAATTGCTCAGCATATTCATTGCTCTACTTGTGATTGACATTCCGAAGTAAATGCGTTCTAAAGCGCTTGTAGACTAGTAATAAAGGAAGAGAAATGTTCTGAGAGTTGAAATATCGTATCACATATATATAAAACCAAAGAATCTGGCTGAAACCATACATATTCTTTGAAGTAAACACATTTTTTTTTCACTAAGCTCGCTAAGCTCTTAGATGTGAGCTAAAATCATAGCAAAATTTCTCGAACAGTAAGATACCTGATAATACACTTATTGATTTTATGTTACAAAATTCTGCATTTACAAGAAAGTTGTATATTATATACTTATAGATCAAATTTTTAGCCATGCGATATTAAATTTGTAGCCTGCCATTAGAGTAAAAGGCAGGAATTTAAAAGTATATAAATTTAATATATAGTTTTAGCACTGACAGTTTTCACTTTAAAACACGAATGATGTAAAGGCAAACAGTCTTAATACAAGCTTATACGAAACAATAGAACAGATTAACAGAATTCAAACTGAAAACACATTTGATTTCAAAAGGTAATTTAGTGCTCCGTAAACGTCTTATTTCAAATATTGTTATTTTGGAAGAATAAGTAAACATTTTACTACATACCAATTCTAAAAGACTTAGCGTTAAAAAGCAATATGCACTAAATTTCTGTTGAATTTTGTTAAAAATTGATTTACAAGAATATATTATTTTACGAAAAGGAATAATTTTATTATGAATACATTTTTATTCTTCATCAACGAATATATTTGTTTTTGATTTAATCGTATTTTTTAGTGTATGTTCGGGCAAATCCACTTCTATTCCTTATTTACACCGCGACTTATTCTGTTTTAACTAAGGATTGATATATTTCTTTCTATACCCGATACATAGACCAAATTAATTTCCGACTTCCATTATGCGTTTCAAGCGCATTGGTTTCGTGTGATAACCAACATCAAGAGCTATCGGGCGCGGTTAAAGTCTGTGTGATTACCGTCAAGGGACTGTGTCATCATTTGGATTACGTTACTTCAGTTAAATGTTTGGCAAGGTAAACATTAAATGAGCATACCTTTTTTTTCTTTAACAATACATCACTGGAAGAACGGGCGTACGTGTTTTTCAAGTAATCAACATTTGTAAATGATTTACAGAACGCTCTCAGAGCAGGAATAAATTAGTAAATTGTTGCTCCTAAATATTCCCATGACGTGATGGAATCGCGATAGAATATGTTATTACTAAAACTGTCTATAATTAATTTTTTATCATAAATAAATGCATTTAAGTGTAACTATCGATTTCTAATAACACATATCTATGGTTCCTGGTATAAATGACTTAAGTCAAAAAAAGTGATTTTTAGATATTTGTTAGTATTGATTAAAAAAAAATATTTTGACTTGTATAAAATACTTAAGTCTATCAATTTTGTATACAAAAGTACATTTCTTTGTACAAAAGACTTAAGTCGAAATTATTGTTTTGCGATTGATATAAAAGTCAATAACTTGGTATAATTAAATCACTGTTTTTGATTTAAACCCTTTATACCGGGCATCATACATATATGTATAATGAACGATCAAAAAATAAAAATAAATAAACAAGTATTAAAAAAGAGTGAGTTTAAAAAAGAAAATCAATAGTTTTTAAAAAAGAAAGAATCAGTATCATGATTCCTTTTATAGCATCAATTGTTTTATCTTATCTTCTTTTTTAGAACCAGATAGGAGCAACTAATGCTAATCTTTGTTTATTTTAAACGATTTAAAATTTTTAGATACCGCGTTTTGTATAATTGACATATTAAACTTGTTTCTTTCATGGCATGATATCGATCAATCGAGCTCTATTAAAAGACACTGGGATAGAAGTTAAATAATATTTCTTACAGCCCACAAACAAACTCATGAATTTTTGACATGTCACTTGCAGATAATGTTTAAAATCAAATTTGATTAAACAGTTGTTCAAAAATGCTACTATTTGGAAGAAAATATTATAGTAATAGGAGGATTTAATGCGCATAACAGTATAAAAGTACATTGATGAACATTGCCTTACCCCTAAAACCTTAGGGCTACCTAAATTCTTTTGTGGTTTTGCTATTTGGCGAAAATATTTATTTTATCCTATTTATCTGGCATGGTATATCTTACAAATGACGCAGATTTGGTGAAGAAGAACCGTCTATAGTGGATAATTAGATTACCTGGTCCCTAACTGAACTTAATATCCATAAGTTTCTGTTGTCTACACCTACTGTAATCTAGAATTCTAATACGTGGCAACAGAACACTTTTAACAATCATTACACCATAACAGGAAAGACAGCACGAAAATTATTGAAAGATTATTGGAAAGAAAAAACCTCAGACTAGACGATTTAAAGTAGCAATAAGAAACTCTATTCCTGAATGTCAAAAGTCGATTCTACTTTCATTAAAAGCTGAAGAGAAAATTCTGACACACAGTGCAAAAAATGTCAAGCAGAAGGCAAGGAAGAACTTGCCAACACAAGATACAGAAAAGAGAGGCGAAAACAAGGTGGATTTTAAAACAAGAACGTAGAAAAAACACGAAAATACCTAACGAAATAAAATAAAAATAAAAACTGGAAAATAATAGCCTTCCTGTGTTATACGGGACAGGATTCGTAACGCTCATAATGTTGTTAATGACAGCAGTTCTGTCCCTTACATTAATTCAGCTTAGAACACAATATAATCCACCATTTTCCCCTTTGACTTTATTGTCTGAGGTATTTTCATTCACTTTCCTAGTTTCTTATTTTACGATCCTCGTTGTTTTGTCGTCTCTTATTTGTTTCTCATGTTGGGAATTTCCATCCGTCACAGTTTTCTAATGTAGAAAGGCAACACTAGCTGTTCACCCTGTTGCTCAATTTTGATTGTATTGAGTGCGTTTTCTTAATCAGCTCCTTATGAAGGAAGAAGTATCAGCTTTTCAAATTTTGAATAGTGTTCCTCATTGTTAATTTCAGAGAATGGTCTAAAGTTTATTCTTCCCTACCGATACTCTTGTCTTCAAAAACGTTTTGTGTGTACATCTTACAAATGAGATTCGAAGTTTGTCTCTTACTGTTTACGCTACTATTGAATTCTTCTGTGGACATGATATAAACAAAACTAGGATTTTTATTAACTATGCAATTAAAAAGTGACATTCCTTGTCAGTTTTGGTCCATAAATGTGCTGGTTGCTTTGCAAGATGTCCGCAGAGAAAGGATACTTACCTAGCGGAGCCAGGTGTGAGGTTTACCATTCTTGATTTTGACTACCAGAGACAAAGTTCAACAACTGGGACAGTTTGAGCTATTTAATATTCTGGCCAAACGTACGGTAGCAGTAAACTTTGGTACATTGTTCCCGGTATTCACCCTGTCCTTTCTTTATATATTTTTTTTTGCATGTGTTCACTCAATTATTATTCACAGGAAGTGTTTCTGCTTTTTAACATTTTATGTGTGATAAACTTTTCCAATATTTTAGTGCAAAATTTATGAAAAATATTAAAATTTGATAGTCGCTAGCTCATCTTGACTATCAGTTTATATTTCATTCAGAAACGAGTAAATAATTTTCTTCGTATAACTGGAATGCATATCATAAATTCAATAAAAGCCTACACAAATATGATAAAATTTGTGTTAGTTTATAAAGAAAGATATTGATTTTCTTGACAGTATCATTGTACTTTTATCATAAAAGAAAACGAATAAAGGTCTTTTTTTTTTTAAAAAATGTTATTTTATAAAATAAGGAAATTTGAAAAAAAAAAGACTTACTAAATGTCCTTGGCAGCTTTCTACATATATTTCAGTCAGAAAGAATGAAGTGCTAATGAAAGATATAAATATTTCCTTTTTTCCCCTTGAGTTGATACAATTTGAAACCAATTTTGATCTTAAAATTGAAACCCACCATTTATTTTTTAAGCATAGTTACATAAACGTGAGAAAGGCAACTTTCAAAAGTACTAAGTTATACATAAAGAGCATTCAAACTCTTTATAGTAAAAAAAAATATGGAAAAATTATTTTTAAAACAGTTTCATTATATATAGTTAAGCAGATCACTCTCATGTTTAATTGCCTAAACTAAGATTAGCTAACCCATCTAAAAAGACTGCTTTCGGTGTAGTATGATGTTGTATTAAGCAATTCAGATACATTAACCTTAATGGTTAGAGATATATTGTGAGTTATTAAAGCTGCTATAAAGAAAGAATATATTAAAAACGTTCTTAGTCTATGAAATATGAATTAATAAAAAACAAAGAATATTATCAATTATTTTCTGTTCAGTAGAGTCATGATTATCTAAGTACTGGTTAAATCGATGTCCGCTAAATCAGAGTCTCTTTTTTTCGACTTCGATGGAGATGCCATAAGATGACGACGTAAGATGACGACTACCGAGACGTCGTAAAGACCGTCGACCAGTTCTTTCTATCCACTGGTTAGTTAATTGTAATACTTTTTGGAGTGATTATTCGTATACTTACAAATGAAAAATACTTACAAATGATTCGCATACTTACAAAGGAAAATCCATAGTCATCTGAAGTAGGAACATATTGTTCCTAAGTTATCAAACGGAAGGTAAGGCGGCGCTCGAATCCGCCTTTGCGCACGTTCAGCAGCAACCGAGGTAATTGCGAGATGAATTCTTTTCGATTTATCTAATTTTTCTTGATTTTTTTCCAATTCTAGTTACACTTCCGTTTTTAGCTCAAGAAAAACAATGGGCAAAGTTTTTTTTCTTTATTATATAAGACTCCTTGTCTAGATTTTTAAAATCATTTCACAGTTCCTTATCAATCGTTTCTATGAGATCGAGGTTTATATTTAACGATCATCGTTTCGGCATCAGTCTTGTCTTTTGAAATTCTGCTTAATCAAAGTTTTGAGCTATCCGAGTTGGTTCCGGTTCCAACTGAAACTAATAACCGATTGAAATTAATAATTTGTACGCCATCCTGAATCTTGAACATAATGCAGACGGATTGCAACTCCACACACAATATATTACTCTCACAAGGTGCAATATTTAAAATGGCCATGGTTTGGGGTAGAGGTTGTGGTTGGAATAACTTCATTTCTAAATGAAGACTCGAGGAGTGTTGTCCGTAGAGCAAAAGTGAATACAAAATTTTAAAAATAACACAAATATTGGCCCCAAAATAAACGTTAATTCATGTTTTTTTTTTATCAATAGGATTTCACAGTAATATTCGGGTTTTTTTTCTTTGTAGGTGAAGTTCTAGCGAAAGATGGAGAAGCCTCGTTCTTGGAAGTAGCTGCCTCAGAGCACGTGAACCAGGTGGCCGAAGCCTTCTATGAGCTGTGCCGTGAAGTGCATACCTTTCGCAGACGGTCCAAGCAGTCTTTGCTTGATCGTATTAAATATGGCGGGAAGAATTCAAATAAAGGCGATGCTAGTAAAAAATAAGCTTAGGGTACAAAGAGTGCTTACGACAAGGTTGTTTGGAAAATAGTGTCGGACCAGATGTAGAATTTCAAGGCTCTTAAAAGCGAGTTTCCAATCGTATATTGAAGGTGTATATTTGCATATTTTGAATAATATTTAATCGGGTGACTTTTAAATTTTGTAGGTCATATCATAATTTCGTATTTATCAAAAACTAATTTGGCGTCGTTTTACTGCTTCAAATAAAGGTTAACTGTTATTTTTTATATTAAAAATTGCTATTGAAGATTAAAACCATTAAATATCCATTTAGTAATTACGTCTGGATAGCTCTATTCCATAAACCTCTTTATTTCTGTGTTTGTATTATGCTTTGGTATCATAATTCATACCTAGAATATTTCTTGCTTAAAATTTTTTTATCTTGAAGATACTAAGGCAGATTGGTTAGATTTAATTACTCAAAAATTTTATTACTTTTTAATGAAAAAACTTTATATGAAGGATCTAAAAGAAAAGAGGATACACTCATCATATTTGCTTTTTACAATCTCTGGCTTTCTAAAGACTATTTAAAAGTAATTGTTGAATACATTTTGGGGAACTTTTAATGGTTGAAAACCCTGTTAATATTTTTTGAGTATCCTTTATAAGAAATTTTTTAATATCGATTGATATAAATTTGCACGATTTAATTTCACGATTTCTTGGTTATATTGTATAGATAATGTAACACTGAGGCATTATTCCAAACAGCTATTGTACTGAGTCGAAAAATTGCACTTAAATCAGTTATCTCGTCCGGCATGATTTTCCATAGTGGGATCTTCATTTCTTAAGTCCTTAGGGCTGAAGAATCAACATTTGATGCAGTCCACATTTCGTTGAAGAAAGCAAATTTTGAGGTTTTTAACAATGCTCAAAACTTTCTAAAAATTGAGTAACAACTTCATGTGAACATGAACTCTCTTTAAATATTCCGAATAAAGCATTTCTTTTTCACATCGCTCAACTCGGAAAGGGATTATGGATCAAGTACTTATTTCACAACAATCGTTTCCTGCAGAATATTCATGAAGTGTTTTAATTAAAGAATTACATGCTATGATTTTAGAAAAAAACCTTACATTCTTTTTAACTGAATGTTATTGAATTCATACTTTCCAATGTCAACAATGTTTAGTGTTCAGGAGCAAAGGCAAGCAATTTCTGACTGCATGATCAAGAACTTTGCTCTTTGATGCATCACACACTTGAAGTGAAGCTATTGTTTTATCAGAACATCATAATAGTTCACGAAAACAATCATGGAAACAGATTTCCTGAAAGAAACACTTCTTTTCGTATCCATGTTTTGCTATTGTATTCGCTTTTGTACACAAGTGCACTGAGTTCAGTATGTTATTTCTAAAATCCTGTATGACTGAAACAACTAAAGAAAATATTGATGTCTGTTGGATCATACTATGTTAAGAATTTGCAGGTATATTAATTTTTTATGTCGTGTATGATTTTGTGCCTCTTATGTATACCTCAATGTAATCTCTTTAGATTGTATTTTTATTCATTAATGCAAAATTAATAGTTTCAATCCTAGAAATAAGATGTATTGATTTTTTGAAATAATATATTTCACCTTGAAAGTCGAAATCACATTATAAACTTCTTAAGCTAACAAGAAAAATTTTAATTAGATTTGAAATTTTTACAGATTAATTTAATCTCAAAATATTGGCCTGTTCTGTTGAATTAGTGGGTAAACCTCTTAATTTTTTTGCTAATAAAAATATGATATCAGAGGAAGATTACCCACTATTAAACGTTATTTTTCTTATTTGCGTTGTGTTTTAAAATCAAGGAGAAAGAAATGAATACTATTCAGAGGTTGATTTTACTTGATGTAAAATGAACAAATTCTATTATATTTGCTACATAATGTTCGTTTTCCATCAACTCTTTTAATGAAAATTTATTTACTTCATCACATACACAAAACTTCTTGGAGAGCATATTTTAAGTGAGATATCATCAAGGGGGAATCCGTTTCCTGTTTCAGATAGGAAGTTAATCTCTAATGTCTTAACGTTTTTTAATCGAATTTTATAGTGAATACTTTTTATTGAACCGTCTTTAGCTTTATTAGAATCATACATTTTGTGGTTTGGAGGTAATAAAAGGTCGTGTATAATAAAACTTCAAAAACAATTGACTGAGATAAGCATGGATGCAATACGTAGGAATGGTATGTCGTATTTATCACAGTCACCGTAGATCAAATAATTAGAAACAAAACTCCTTTATCACGGTATGAATCTGAAAACATCACAATTCAAGCACAGTATGTGATATTATATAATTGTGAATAATGTAATAGGTAAACCAATTCTTTCTACTGGAAATTCAGCTGTTCCTCGGGATAACGTTTTCATAGCAGATGTAAGTTTATAAAATTAATTACTGTAAATGTGTGATGTATTTTAATGTTCTAAGCTACTGCATGGTTTATCTACAATTTTTCCTAAGTAAAATAGCCACGTTGCTCAGTGTGTAAAATACAGTTGTTTTCGCATTTCTTCTCATCGTGTTTTTCTCTGCTCAAGCCTTCTCCTTCCCTCTCCGAGCCACTGCTTTTTATTAATTTTAGAGCAAATCAAGATCGTCCTTTGAATCACATATAAATGGTGATCCTAAACACAAACCGCTTTAAATCATTTAAAATACATTATGGTGTTACCTTGGTCTTTTTGCGGGATTGTCCTGAGAAACACGTTTAAAAACAATGTCTCAATGAGATGCCAAAGCTTATGGTATTTCTCGAGAGCCAAAGAGAACTGATATCAATTTAGCGAGAGAACATTGATAGCACTTAACATGACAGTCATTCATTGAGTTCTAATATAGCACAATATTATTCGGTGTATTATTAAACACATAAGACCATGTTATGCTTGTATATTAATAAAGATTTAAGGCGGTAATAACGTAGAATGGAGAAATGCCGTTCCATTTCCCATGTCCATTAGGTTAAAAACAAACACAATATCCAAACAGTTAGCCTCTGAACACAGAAAAGTAATTAATTTCCTATCAATTTCGACTAACTATGCAACACGATTGCCTGTTTTTGCACTTATTCGCTTTGGATTATACGAGTATGGCTGAAGTATTGTCTCTACTGACATGCCTTACACACGCACACATGATATACTTCGGTGTCATTTGACTACAACATCCCAACATCTCAATTCACCAGTGGCGTAGTGACCATAACTGGCGCCCGGGGCACGATACCTTTTTGGCGCCCCCCCTCCCCCATGGTCTTGGGGACCAAATGGTCCAATGGTCTTGGGGACCATTTGGCGCCCCTCTGCGAGTGGCGCCCGGGGTATGATAGACCCCCGTCCCTCCCCCCCCCCCTTGCTATGCCACTGCAATTCACATCTTAGTAATAAAAGAAATCTAATTATATTACGATTTTTCATATTTTAAAATAGCCCATATGTTATTTAATGGCGTCTGTAATTCATATAGACACCATTAGACAGTATTACGAAACAATGCCAAAAAAGTAGATTACGACCCCAATATGTTACTATACCTTTAAAATATGCTCAGGTAATATGGTAGAACGTAGGTATGGTTAGAGAAAAATGTCATTTCTTTAGTGTAAGAACATGTGTTAAATTCTGTTAAAAATAATTCTAAAAAAATGTGAAAAAATATCTTTTTCCTTTGCTTAAGTGTGGAGTTATGTAAGGAATTTCCTTTTAATAAAATATTCCTTAATATCATAAATTTCTAGAAATACCATAGGTATCCTATGATAAAGTTTTACTCATTCATTTAAATCCCTATAATTTTACAAACACTTAACTATGAAGACATTCGAAAGTTTTTATAGTACTTAACCAGTGATAGTAAATATATTTCAACTATCCTATATACAAAACATTTTCAATAAAAAGATAAAAATAACAGATAGAAGTTATTTCTCGCTTAACAGCTTGAAAATTGGAAAATTTATGAATTAGTTTAATGTATTTATTCTCCCTTTGTTTTGCACTGATATTAAATCAAGTTTGAAATTAGTCTGTTGCTCGTATTTCCCTAAAAATGTGTATATGTTGGCTTATAGTAAATTGAATTTACTGAATAGTTTATGATGTTTTAAGTAAACATTGTTCCTTGTTTATTAAAATGTTATTTCCTCTTTTGTAAAAGGATATGTATCGTGTAAATAATTTTGAACACTGTAGTGATGTGAAGCAAAGGGGACAAAACAATTTGTCTCACACTTTGTGCTTTTAATTGCTATATTTTACTGCTCATGTACGTTTTATAATTCAAATTCCTGTCTTTAGACGTTGAAGTGTCATATCTTGGTAGAGTTTATTATCAAATTCAGGTGCTAATTTGGATCAATGAGTTAAAATTAGAGTTAAAATATAATATTGTTGGTGTGTTATAACAAAAAAATATTTTTATACTTGAGAGATTAAAGCTTGCATCTGGCTTTTTACTAAATATAAAATTTAAGGGGGGAAGTGAAAGAAATGGGTTTCTGTTCCCATCAAATTCAAAGATTATCGTATCTTAGTATCAAATTGTTATGAGATTTTTACAGGATTTGCATCATAAAAAACTGTACATTAATACAGACTTACTTTGAATGTTTAATCAAAATTTCCTTTATTATGAATGGGGATAATATTTTAAGATTGTTAATTTCCTAAGTGGATTGAAAATAGTTTCAGAAGGAGTGGTGTACAGGTAAAATAATGCATTACTGACTTTCAGTCAGCATGAAACTACATTTTACCCATAAGTATTGTTACAGATTTATGAGGTTTTTAACAGTTGAAAGCGTGTGCATGAAAACTCGATTTATTTTATGATAAATACCCCCCTCACAAATTATTTACTCTAGTGAGATTCTAGCATGTAACACGGAAAAATATAATAACTCATGAATCAAAAATGTGTGTAGAGACCGATATATCATGTAATGAATTATATTAATAACTAACTTTTTGATGTAGGTGAATCCTCGAATTCAAGCAATCTGGCATTTTAAGTATGTATTGAAATTCTAAAAATGAAAAAAAGGTACTAACAAAAATTTTTTTATTGGAGATTAATTTGATTTAATGGAGACACTACAATGTATATGATATGCAAGCTCCTAACAATCCATTTAATTTACAATTTTATTATTCACATATATATTTTATTAATATAAGTATGGGTAAATGTAATTTCTTTATAATCTTGGAATTGGCTTTTGTTGTTAAAAATAAGAATAATAAACGTATAACTATATTATCATTAACTTTTCAAAAACACTTTTAATTGTATTGTGTAATAGCTTAATTCGTTTCAGAGGTATTCAAAGTATATTTCATCTAATGAGCAAAGTAAATTAATAACGCGTTAATGTTATATCTATGAAAAAATATCTTTCACCATTCGTTTCTTTGAATAACTTTCCTAAGTTACCTAACTCACAAAATTTGATAAATTAGCCATGTTTTATTGCAACATAATGTCAAATTACCAAAAACTATAATTTGTTAATTGAAAAATATTTGATAGTTAATGAAAATTTGAGTTCACATGGATTACAAACGAGTCAACATAATTTTATAAAACTAAAATCCAGTTTTTATAAGATTTCGGGCATTAAAAAGCGTTAAATTTTGAAAGGAAATTCTATTTTAAAATGTATTTTTTCGATTGTAGAAATATTTGAGAAAATTAATCAATCACAAACATTGTACTTTTTAAATTTGTATTATGTGTTAATAAATTCTTAATAAATTTAATTTGAACAATTAGTTATTTCAATGCATTTAGATCTTTAACATTTTGGGAAAAGTGACTACTCCATAAATAGTTATGAATTTTGTAAGTAGCTTAAAGATATTGGCTCTATTTTAATAATATGACCCATTTTTTGATAATGTGAATGTTATCTTCAATGTGTTAAATGTAAACACTTTTTTGAATAAAATGAGTAAAATGCATGTATGAGATACTCTGAGAACATAAAAAAAAATATGGAGTTATGAGAAAGTATCTGAATGAGTTTAATGTCGTATTTCCTGATTGCTTATTGCCATTATTGTCTGCTAAAATCATGGCCTTAAAAACTGCATAAAGTTCCTTTTCTAAATGTTCTTAATGCTCTTAAAATTCAGAAATTGAAGCTTATAGTATCCTGCGCCACATTAAAAATCAAATTTTTAAAATAATATTATTTGATTAATTTAAAGTATAGAACCATTTTATATAATGACACATAATGTATTGTTAATAAGCCAATTTTCCACACCATAATTAAATTAGCATTTATTGTGTGCAGGAGAGGAAGTTTATTGAATAATATAACTCACTGAGAGAGAGAGGTAAATATAATTATTTTCTTAAAAAACATTATTTTAATTAATAGTATCATTCACTTAATTGTATGGAAAAGAAATAATTCATTGAAAGTGATAAAGCTAAAAGTAACTTATTAATCTTATGGGTAGGGGATACTCTTTTCAAAGGAAAATTTTAATAAAATTGAACCTTTAAAAAACAGTGATAGATAACTTATTTCTTACGCTATAAAGGATTAATTCAATTGTTTAATTTTTATATTATTCCATTATGACTGATTCTCATAATTCTCGTATTCCCAACCAAATAAGGATCATTTAAAAATAAACCCTGTTCACAATGCGAGAAACTTTGAATTAAAAATGTCAAATCCGTTTTATATTTGAGTATTATAACATTTTATTCAGTTCTTTGCCACTGTCTTCCACATAACAGTGCGTCTGTAAAGACTAGAGCTGAAAAAAATTGAATTAATGCCATTATAGTTCGTATGCGGCTCCTTATAACACATTTTAGTCCAATTTAGCTTAGCCCTGTTTCTTCAATCAACTTGTCTGCAAGTACGAAAAGGTCGATTTAAACTTTGCGAAAGAGAAAATTTTTCAAATAAAGTACCTATGTTCACTTAAAATAACTGTACAAAGTACGTTTTTTAAGTAATAAAAAAATATAATTCTTATAAGTCCTTTTAATTTACTTGACTGGTTTATTCATTGGTTCATCAATTCTCTCTACATAGGTCTACGTACATTTATCTCAATCATTCTTTCTTTTCATCACAACCTGTAATTTCAGTCCATTATAAAACCATTCAATCATTATCATCTCATCACAGCCAAAAATATGTGTGCCAAAACATGTTAAACACAGATAGTTTGTTTTGGTGCAGTTAAAGAATGAGAGAAATAACTTACAGTTCAGATTTACTTATTGTAAATGCTCTCAAAATTACACCGTTAGTGCTTTCAACTATTCGAATAAAATACCCAAAATTGCATTTTCTAATACAGTAGAGAGTATAAAAATCTTTCGCATGTTATGATTTAAATATGTATTCTATTATAAACTATTAAGCAATATATTCTGGCCTAAATTGGGATATATTTTAACACCTGACGTATGATTGCCGTAAATCAGGCGCTAACATGCCACTATGAAAATTACAATAAATTATAAAAATTAAAGGAAAATCAGGAATAACAAAAAGCTTTTCCCCTGTCACTAACGTATAAAAGGAGGAACTTTTTTATATACATGTCAAAAAATCAGCAATTTAATCACTAAATTTTTCCGTTTCATTAGAAGTAAATTTGTCTTTCATAAAAAATAAATATTCATTAAATATAATATTGAATATAATGATTTCATTATAATGTTTAATACATTATAGTTTAAAATTACAAAATATCATGATGAATTGAATATGTCATAACTAATTCCTTACTTTATATATAGTAATGTCATTAATCTTAAACTTCATGAAATATAATATTTGGTTCACCTGAACAGAGAAGAATTTGTTTATATTTAATGAAATGACAAATTTATGTTTAATAAATTGGTGAAAATTCTTTAGTAATTAAATTGCCCTATTTCTGACGTAAATATCTTTTGCATGAAAAAAGTAATCATGATTAATTAGTGTAGTTACTTTAAATAAAAATATATTTTTTCATTATTTGTCTAATGCAATAAAATGTTTCATTAGACTTTCAATACGTTTGGAAAGATATATAATTCCCAATTTCTTTTAGAGCCCTAAAAGGATAATAAAAAAAAAAATTAACAAAAATCCTCGATCTAAAAAAATACACTTAAAACCGAATTTTATAGACTCCGTTTCTAATAAAATCTTTTCCTTGAACGTTAATTTAATTAACAAAGTTAATTTAATTTTGTTAAAGATAAGCATATTTCCTTCTCTATTGAATTAAAATATCCATTAACAATACATTATGTTAAACCCAGTAGTAAATCGTGAATAGCGTTAAACTAATCTACTGCTGCAAGAATATTTTTTTTTTACAGCGAAAATATAGCCCAGAGGAATATTTCAGATGGCATTTTATCAGTATATCGGAAGAATTAAAATGCGAGACATGAATAATAAATTGTGGCTTAGATTTGATAAAAGTTGTAAATTTACAATCTTAGATTAAGCGTGAACTTAGCAAATGCACCTATCTGAAAGATATGCATATCATACAAAATTTAGTTTGTTTAGCGATAATTGAGTCAACTTTTGTTCCTTTTAGCATAATATTTTTGTTGAAAATGTAGAATTATGGTTAAAGATTGTTAGTGTAATTTTATATGAAAAATCGGTGCACTGTATGTACCTCAGAACTGTGCGATTTCAATCAAATTTTATTACTAAATGTGCATTATTTAATCTTCATATGTATGGAAATTTGAGAGTTGTATATTTGTTGCATCTCTTTCCGCTTAGTTTGTGAAGTTACACTTCTCATCTTCTTGTTAAAGCAGTGGCGTGCCTTATTTGTTGTTTGAATAAGTTCGCATTCACGTTAAATGCATTGTGTCTTTGTTATTTAATATTACAAATTTATAAAATGTACTTGTATGTGTTTTCACAGTAGTCCTTTGTTTATTTCTTACTTTGTATTACACAGACAGACATCTCAACACCTAATTAAAACACTACATAACACTTGACAGAGCTTGTTATTCTCTTCTCTTTAAAAATTGTCAAATATTCTACGTTATACTTCATTGCCCAGTGCTTACATATCATAAGAATGCTATAGAAAAATAATGCTTTAGAGAAAGGAATTCAATGTTTTAATCCAAATACAATTTACTACATTTTCGCAAGATATATAAATTGTAATATGGGATGAACTTGCGCTGCAATTTTAAAAAGGATTAGACATTTTTTATTTAATTTGAGCAGCTTGAGAACTTTGGACACACCATTGCGTAGATCATGGCAATAGTAACTTACTTAAAACTCAGGTGAATACGCTGAAAGACTTCAGATATATCTGTGTTTGCTGTGCAAAGGGTTTTAAGTCCAAAATGGGCTAAAATGAGTTGTCAAACCAGGCATGTTTGAAAAATCAAGGGCTACTGCAGGGTACAGAAAGTAAAGTCCAATTCCACTCCTAAATAATTTTATTCATCGGGGGAAATTTGGGATATGTGAAACAAAACACAAACATGTTAGTGTTAAAGGGGTTATGTCCCAATCAAGGACTTAATATTCTTTACTCAACAAAAATAAAATTAGAAAAATTTACTTTAAAAAATTAAAAATTAAACTTAATAAAACTGACTTTACAAAACTCGTTTTTTTTCAATTCCATTTTTCTCAAAACTTCGATTTTGCACTTGACACTCTTTGCACTGCAAACGCAGATATAAAGCAGACAGTGTTAAAAATGTTCGCTTAATCCATAGCACATTGAAAGGAATACTCTGGATGTTACTATAGTACTGACGCATGCCAAGGGTGATTCAAATTAAACATATTAGAATTTCTAGACATCTGGAAATAACTAATGATGATTCTTTTTTTTATGTTAAATATTTCAATGTGTTTAATCAAAATGATATTTTTTTAGCTTCGTCCTCTCTTTTAAAATCATAATTAACACCTAGAATGTGGAGTATAGAAGGCGCTGTCTGGCAACAACTTGGCAATGCTATCAGTCAACGTCTTTCTCTTAAATCATTCCTTCCTTATGGATACTTTAATCTAAAAGCCCCCTACCTCGTTTTGGGATTAGTGTTTTGAGCTTTCTCGAAGTAGGCTTGGGTTTGAATACCGGATAAGGCTTGGATGTTCCTGCGTTGTCCCCTCATAGAGAGCAGCGTTGGCTCACCTGTATGGTACTCCCATAGCAAAGAAGTCAGCGAAATCTCGCTGTGGATAGTTAAATGTCGTTAGGACAAAGTATTTGACGCATTGTGAAAAAAATTAACCTCAAAAGCATTTTATTTAAACTTGGTTACCTGATATAAAAGGAATTTTTAAGAAATTTGGGGAAAAAAATAGCTCAGAAATTAAAAAATATATATCTGATAACTAAAATATATATTTTACTGAAAGTGAAACTAAGTACTGGCCTCTTTTAATTTTTTTTCGAATACAATCAATCCCCTTATTTACAAATCGGTTAAATAATAAATAGGTGGCGATTGAAGGTTTGCGAAATTTAATCATCCGACGGACACTAAGTGACAGTTCAGAAATATAGTTAGTAGGATCAGGGGCAATACTTCCTACAGTATTATTCATGAACTTACAGCGACCGTATACATTTGAAAAAGATAGTGATATTCAGAGACAGTTTTCTTTTTTAGTCTGTTAAGTTTAAATATAGAAATTAAAGTATAAAACACTTGAGACATACAATACCTGTTAAGTTCATATTTCCCTACGGGTCTACAGGAGAATACAAAAAGGTAGTTCAATAAATTTCCTATTTACTAAATTCTGCTTTTCTGCTGTTTTATAATACTCCCTTTGACTAAAAAGTCATACCTCCGTAGAGTATGTCTCCATGAAAATAAGGGAGAGAGTGTAGAATAAATATTAGAACGAGAGGTTTGTTGGAGCTGATTAAAAAAGTGGTTGTTCTAAGTGGGATAAAAAAAGATACTACTTTTACTACTCTGATATACTTTTACTATTCTGATTAGCATTTGTCAATGTAAGAAACTTCGTATTAGAAGAAATACGCTAAACACGGACGAATTGAAAATATTAAGAAGGCTGAAAAGGAAATTTATCGTAACTCTTAATTAGGCATAATTACTTTTAAATTTATGAAGTTGATATTTTACCCATACAAACTACAAATATTCTGAAATAGAAGTAAAAATGTAGCGAGAATGTAATTTCCTTAATTATTTTTAGATCAGAAATAAAAACTGTTTAAGTATTTAGACTCAAGCTTTCTTCCCCGTTATGTAAACACTCTTAAATAATGTACGAAAAATTTATTAGTAATTTAGGTTAGATGATAGTAATAAAGGAGCATCCGTACTAAAATAAATAATCTCGTATAGAGTTCAAAATTTTCATGCTTAAGACATATTGATAATATAATCATCAGTATATTTTAATCAATGTTAAATGTAGGATACCTAACAATATGTACCAAATTCTATTCATATAAAGTGAGTACGGTTGACCCCGTTATAACGAACTTCAAGGGACCAAAGGTTTTGTTCGTTATAGCAGGTGGTTCGCTATATCCGAACGGTTAAGAAAAATGTTAGAGTTCACAAAATAAATCATTAGTTGCTATGTATATTCAATAATGATGTATTAAAAGAATGAAAAAATCTATTAAAAATGATCATTAATGAATTATATCGACTAAAATCGATTACATTAAACTGACACAATACTAATTAAATTAACTAAAAATGAAGACAAATAGAAATAAATTCATTTTACCTTTAATTGTTGCTCACTATTTTGATACAGAAATAATCGGTAATCTTCTACTGACGTGATGCATTTTATGAATTTCGTGAATGACGTGATGCATTTTATGAAACGTTTTATGAATTTCTTTTTCCAATACATCAAATGATCCAACACTCTTTCTTCCACTGTTTGTGTAGACAAAAACTTATTAATTACACGCATCGCTGCTGTAGCATCTGAGATGGTGTGGATTTCGTCATTTATGTGCTCCTCTTCATCAACATCAGTAGCAGAACCTTCGATTTCAGAATGATTCATTTTAATTTCTTCCACAATATCTTCATCAGTCGTATTTTCACATATAATGACTTCATCGTCACATGTTTCGAACAATTGCAGGCCACAATCTGAGAATAATGAAATTTTGTGCTTTTCTATCCACATCGAGATAGAAAAAACTTCTTCAACATTCCTTGTATCTTCAACATTCTTATAAAGTTTAAGAATAACAAAAATTCAGTTGTCGACTGAAAAAAAAGGCTCGTTATAACCGATTCTTAAGATTTTGGAGGTTCGCTATTAAAGGATAAATTAGCATTAAATACAATAGGAAAACGGTGGGGCCAAAATTTTCGGTCGTTATATCAGTGAGTTCGTTATATACCGGGTTCGCTATAACGGGGTTCGACTGTATAATACTTTTTTTTTCACAAAACTAAATCTTCAGATTCATATTAAAAGGAAAAACTAATAATTACTAAAAAAATTTATAGATATAGTATTTAATACAAGCTATTTATCAAGACTCAAGTTACTAGTTTCATTGTTCTTGAAGATAAATCACCGGATGATAACCGAATGGCTAGGGCGCTGGTTTTCGGTACCAGATTCCGTGGGTTCGAGTCCCATTTTCGGAATGGACGTTTGTAGCCGTTCGGAATCGGCATTCAGATACCGGTCTAATTAGCCCTCGTGTATCAAAAATTGACCGTAGGGCTCTAAACCGAACCATACTGAAGATAAATCGTTTCATTATCCACAGTGTTATAGTTTCGGATTACGGAATTTAAATACAAGGGACTAACAAACGAGTGCTAAAATTTGAATTCGTACTATTAGAACAATGAACTCCAAAATAAATACCTTCTAGTTTAGTATGAAACTAGAATATGCGACAGAAGCTAATTACCTTGCTAAAATGAGCACGAAATGTTTGACAGTAGATATTTAGTGATAAATATTTTGTATTTACTCCAAGCAGTTGTATTTCGACCCATAAGGTTTGGTTTGGTTGAGAGAGCTACGGTCGACCCATAAGGTTACAAGGTTCTAGGACGCGGATGAAAATAAAAATCACTGTGGTGAAACTTTTGCTTTACTGAACTCTGATAAGGTCTAACGTTATATAATATAAAGCGTGTGTGGAAATCAAATTCTGTACTATACATTTGTAGCAGATATCCCTCCAATCCCCTTGTGTTCAAATAGCAGCATCGAAGGATTATTGGGATTCCAATGACACCTTTTTCAAAGGATCCGGTCTCCAAAACCGTAACTTTTATGTATCGAATTACCGAACACGAACCAGTGGAGTCCCGTTTTCCAGCTGAGTTTCTTCTTTTGCTTTGACCCTTGCTACAAATAATAAAACATAGGACTTATTTTTTCATGCAGGAAATTATTTTGAAGATGTTCCATATAGATACAATAAGCCTAATTTCCCTTTGAAAATTTCCCTTTTAATCAGGGGTTAAGGGTTCAAAAGAGTAAAATATACATTATTTCACCGACCTTTAAATATTATGCACAAAGACCCCACATTTTGAACACAATTACAAGTAATTTTAGCTTAGCTGATTTATCCTAATTGATCTGTATAAAGACTGGAGACTAATTTTTAATCCTCCCAAAATTTATACACAACTACTGTCAAATCACAAAGTATGTATGAAATATTTGTTTAATTTTCAGCATTAAGATTATAGAAATATTTTCTTTCTGATTTCAGTTTAATTACCATTGTATAAATAAAAGATATATTCTTTCATGTAATAATCCTGAAAATCTGATATATTTTTGCTATAAAGTTTTTAAAAAATGCCACTTACATAAAATTATGTAAGAGCTTTTAAAGTTAGCTTAAGAATTTCTGAATATTCTAATTACTTAAACGGGAGTCTACAAAAATATTCTAACATAATATAGGGAGTAAAAGTTAAAAATGTGATGAAACTGCTGAAGATCATTGACTAGGTATGAATAGAGATGAAAGAATAAAAGGGAATTCTTGCTAATATAAAAATAGTTTAATGCTGAAATTTAATTCATGTAAGCAATATTATTAATGGCCGTCACATGGTCGCATAAGAAAATATGACTATAATTTCTGAATATTCCAAAATCTGGTACATTAAAATAGAAAATATAATATTTTATATGCAGTGACAAATGAGAAAGAAGAATTGACACATTAACATAGTTCTTTTGAAATTTGTTCCATAGCATATCCCGCATACAGCCGTTTTCTAAATTCCATAGAGAGATATAAAAACATGGTGTGTAGTATACATATGTATGTATAAACTAAACTTACGGTGCAACAGTTTGATGTGGACCAGGGGTAACCACCTCTGCTTTCTTGCCCTTGGTGCCATACAGCATATGTCTCAGTCAGGTGGTCAACCTGAAAAGGGACCTAGAGGGTTTAGTTCCCAAGGATGCTTGGCCCTCATTTTATCGACCCAATCAAGGAATGAAAGGCTGAGTTGACATTGCCCAGTCGCAGGGTCGAGCCCTGGACCTGTGGGATGGCAGCTTGACGCTTTTAACCGCTACGCTATATATATATATATATATATATATATATATATATATATATATATATATATATATATATATATATATATATATATATATATATATATATATATATATATATATATATATATATATATATATATATATATATATATATATATATATATATATATATATATATATATATATATATATATATATATATATATATATATATATATATATATATATATATATATATATATATATATATATATATATATACATACATATATATACATACATATATATATACATATATATATATATATATATATATATATATATATACATATATATATATATATATATATATATATATATATATTATTTAATACAAGCCATTTATCAAGTCTCAAGTTACTAGTTTCATTGTTCTTGAAGATAAACCACAGAAGGATAGCCGATTGGCTATCGTTCGGTGAGTCTCTTGCTTCCCAATAACGATCGGAAAGGGCAATCTTTCGAAGAGCAGGGCAGCGAGGCAGGTGAGTCGCTTCCATCATCTCCCGAAGATCCATCTCGCCCGCAGAAATGATTAGCGACGATTTTGAGGCGCTTTTGATTATTTGATTATTTTTTAGTACAGATATTTTGATAAACAGTTGTGGCTGGTCGCCAGTCGTAATTCTACAATTTAGCCACTTAGGGATGTCTTTGATTCTAATCCATCAGGGCTTTTGATAGTTGTTTATAAAGAGGTGTTGTCTTGTGGCTTCATTGACTGACTTACGGATAAGACGTTTGACAGTACTATAAGGGACATCAGTATTGGAAATCTGCAAAATGGATGCACCCCTCTTGGTCAGGGGATCAGCAGACTCGCTGCCAGAGACTCCGCAGTGACCCGGGATCCATTGTAAAACGACTTTATGGTGGCTGCTTAAGCACCACAGAGCTTCCTACACTCAAGGATATCAGCAGAGTGAGGTGTATAATAAGAATCAATTGCAAATGGAGCAGCTTGATACGCCACGGTTCAATTCGCAGGTAACCGTAGCGTGTTCTTGTAACTTTAGCTACTAGGGGGCTTGAGCTGAGGATCATTGTGCGTTCTGTCCTCACTTTGGCTAGTAGTCAACTCATATAAAACTATATACCATATTTTTGTACCGCTTATTGTCTCCACATTCGAGTCAATCGTCACAAAAGTGATATTAAAAGGTCTAATACCTCTACGGGTACAATGGAACAGCAAACCGAAATTTCAGACTTTTCATCTCCATGGCGTCCTTTCGACCAGTAACTGTAGGTTTCGGTACCTACATAACTTATGCTAATAAATTGATAATACCAGTTTTAAAAAATCTTTTCATTAAAATAAAAAAATTTGGATCCAATATAATCACTAATAGCTTACAATTAATATCAAAAATCAAAAATTTAAACGATATAGAACTAATAGAATCTTATGACGTAGTAGACCTATTCAATAATATAGACACTACTTTTCTTTTTTCAATTCTAATTGAGTTTTTTCACAGGTTTGATTTACAAGAATATATTACTTTTACTCTTTTTAAAAATACACTTCGTATCATATTGTTTGAAAATTATTTATTTAATGGTACAACATATTATATTCAGACATTTGGACTGCCAATGGGGGGTGGATCATCGTCCTATTTGGCAGATATATATTTATATTATTTTGAATCTAAATCATCACTTTTACAAAATATAGCTTTCTTTAGATACGTAGACGACATTTTCATTGCTCACAAGGTTAACTGTAACTTTGTTCCTACTTTTTATCCAGCTAATATAAAACTAACTAAGACCGTACAAAACTCCAAAAACGAAATCAACTTTTTGGATGTAACCATCACTTTGTCAAATGGAACACTATCTTTCCGCATATTCGATAAAAAAGATTTATACGACTTTAACATAAACCGTCTATCTAATTGGAATACAGCTTTACATCAAAATGTTAAACGTAATATAGTCAACAACTACATAATTCGTTGTGATAGACTGTGTGATTCTAGGATTGAGATGAATAAAAGAGTTAAAAAATTCATTGAACTGGCTGTACAGGCGGGGTATCCGGCTGGCTTTCTGGTGGATATACTGAGGCGTTGTTTTGGGCGCGTGGATGTCCTTGGGCACTTGGACTTGGAGGTATAGAGTTTTTGTCTGCTGTTTTGAATTTTAAAGTTTTAATGGTTTTATAAAATGTGGTGTTTTATAATGGTAGTGTAATTTATCAATGTATTGTGGCATTTTCAGTGCTTTTTCAGTGCTTTTTCTTATATTTTTAATTACTGTTTTTAGTAAGGTAGTTTTTAGAGATCATCTTATGACATTATGTCACTTTATTTTATTATAGTATATAACTTCTACATTTATGTCTAACTTTTCTATTTATTGTCTTAAACCCTTTTGAAAAGTTTTAAATTTTCTAATTGATGTATGACGAATGCTGGGAAAGTTTTAGCTATGTAAAAAGATCTTTTAACCAGGATAGAGGGGTCTTAATCCCCCTCACGTCTTTTTAAATACATCAATTTCCGTTTTTGTTTCAAAAATTTCCTTTTTGCTTCAAAACTTCACTACCCTTTTTAGCTTATCTTGGTGTATCATTATTGTTTTAATTATATCTTATATAGTATTGTCTAATAATTGCAGCTTAGCGCATATTGACAATATACATATTAATGCCTATATTTATAATGTATTGGTTTTGGTGCAACACATGCTTTAAATATTTTAGTCATATATATATATATATATATATATATATATATATATATATATATATATATTATTTAATACAAGCCATTTATCAAGTCTCAAGTTACTAGTTTCATTGTTCTTGAAGATAAACCACAGAAGGATAGCCGATTGGCTATCGTTCGGTGAGTCTCTTGCTTCCCAATAACGATCGGAAAGGGCAATCTTTCGAAGAGCAGGGCAGCGAGGCAGGTGAGTCGCTTCCATCATCTCCCGAAGATCCATCTCGCCCGCAGAAATGATTAGCGACGATTTTGAGGCGCTTTTGATTATTTGATTATTTTTTAGTACAGATATTTTGATAAACAGTTGTGGCTGGTCGCCAGTCGTAATTCTACAATTTAGCCACTTAGGGATGTCTTTGATTCTAATCCATCAGGGCTTTTGATAGTTGTTTATAAAGAGGTGTTGTCTTGTGGCTTCATTGACTGACTTACGGATAAGACGTTTGACAGTACTATAAGGGACATCAGTATTGGAAATCTGCAAAATGGATGCACCCCTCTTGGTCAGGGGATCAGCAGACTCGCTGCCAGAGACTCCGCAGTGACCCGGGATCCATTGTAAAACGACTTTATGGTGGCTGCTTAAGCACCACAGAGCTTCCTACACTCAAGGATATCAGCAGAGTGAGGTGTATAATAAGAATCAATTGCAAATGGAGCAGCTTGATACGCCACGGTTCAATTCGCAGGTAACCGTAGCGTGTTCTTGTAACTTTAGCTACTAGGGGGCTTGAGCTGAGGATCATTGTGCGTTCTGTCCTCACTTTGGCTAGTAGTCAACTCATATAAAACTATATACCATATTTTTGTACCGCTTATTGTCTCCACATTCGAGTCAATCGTCACAAAAGTGATATTAAAAGGTCTAATACCTCTACGGGTACAATGGAACAGCAAACCGAAATTTCAGACTTTTCATCTCCATGGCGTCAGAAACATTCAAATCGGTATTCTCAAAAGTATACAGAAATTAAAGACGAAATGGAAAAATTACCATAATAGAGGCAGAACCAAACAAAAGACCAATCAGGACACTGCCTAGAGGCAGGTGTATATTAAGCATTTTCTAGAGCACTTGGTTTCTTAACTTATGCTCCGTGGGTCTCTTAGTGAGCCCGTGAATGAATTCTAGTGAACGAGAATTCTAGTGCAGGAGCTCGTTCTTAGGACAAATCACAAATTTCAAGACCTTTTTATTTGAAACTATAATTGATGGCTGCGTTAAATTTGAAAATTTATAAAAAAAACTTCAGCAAAAGACACATACAGTCCTGGGCACAACTTAGCGGTGAGGGCCCTGTCACACAGCAAAATCAATTTAGTGTCTTTATCAACGATTTGTACCATTCACTATCTTCCACTCCAATGCTGTGCGTATACTGCACTCCCGCTTTATGCTTTTACAAAATGCACATAGTACGTCATGCTACGTATGATCACGCATGTGTACACATATACAGCACCTACCACTTGGCAATGCCTAATGCACCTGACTCTAGGCAATGTCCTGAGTGGTCTATTGTTCGATTTTGCCTGATAGTTCCTATTGCTATGATAATTTATCTATTGCGTCATTAATTTTTGCACACCAGTGTATTGTGATCAGTAGATTATTATAAACAAGTCTTAGAAAATTGAGAACACGTGAAACACTTTTTTTCTATTGAAAAAATGTAACAGTGAACTAATAGCATAACAATAAAGTAATATTTTGATAGCACCTAAACACATGTGATGGAAATCAGTAATATCTGAAAAAATACGCTACTTCTTGTATACTATAATAAATTCCATAGCAATAAATGAATATATATATATATATATATATATATATATATATATATATATATATATATATATATATATATATATATATACACTATTAATAGATCAAATTATATTAAAGATTATATTAAAGATCAAAAAATCATTTTGTTGCTTGTAATCAATTTTCTTCTTTAGTTAATGAGACTAATAAACTGGATGTGACAAAAAATTTTCATGAGGAATAAAAAAAGGTCCTTCTTACCCGCAGTGAAAGTGGTGAATGAATGATATTAAATTTTCAAAATTGCAAAATGAAAAAAAAAAAAAAATGAAACGATATTGCGAAAGTATCTTCTTTCGCGTTTCTTACTTCATATAGGAAACACGTGCCAAGAGATAAAAGAAGCAAACTTGATTCCTAAAGTAAAAATTTATTTAATCAGTTAAAACAGGCATCGCGAGAAAAAGAACTGAATTACTGACTTTTATTATTTTTTCAAAGCTGCGAAATGGCAACACTAACAAGAAGGAAATATGTCGGTGTCCTAAAACAAATGTTATAGCATATTAGCTTTCCAGAAGTGACAATCTGAAGGTAATTTCGTGAAAGAAGAAACAATTTCTCTCCCTCTGGGGTGTGTCACAAACTAGTAAATAAGCTTTTGGAAGATGGAAATGTTGAAATTCCTTTGTATATGCGGGAGGTATATTTTATTGTTGTAACTATCATACCATTTTCTACTTTGCATGAATGTGTATGGAATTAATTAACATTTCTTTTGTAGACATTTTAAAGGGTACATTTGTGCACAAAGCAATGCTGTTTGATTTCCGTAAAAATGGAGACCAAATAACATTTGAGTACAAAATTAATCAGATTAATCTTAATTTAACAGAAATTTTCTTGACAGCTGTTTGTTATCTCTTTTTTTTATCTAGAGACTTATCTCAAATATGCGAAATTGTGTAGTTAAAAGGGTGCAGAAATTTAAGTGAGTTTAGAAAATTAATATTGCTTCAACTGTATGATAGAGAAATCGCAAGTTTCAATACAATTAGTTAATAGACAGATGAAGTCATTTACCATAAAAAAAATAGAAGCCTTCACTTGAAACTCGAAAAAGCGTATAGAAACTTTTGAGAAAAGAGTGACAACTCAATTTAACTTACAGTTATCATCGTGGGAAAATACAATAAAAATTTATAAATATAAAAATCGCCTGTATACCAGTTTGTCATTTTTTATCAGAAGATAAAAAAAAAAAAAAATCAAAATCACTTATATATGAACTGCAAGTGATGTAAGGTCGTAATTGATCATTAATGATAAATTATGACCTTATTATGGATTTTATCTTATTTTTAAATTGGAAAAATAAGTGCTAATTTCTCCATGTTGTCGTAAACATGCATAACGTTTCTTTTATATGGTTTCTTTTACAAACATTTTGAATGACATTTTTCTATCGAGAGCATATGGGTAAGGTTTTAAAGTTAACCTTTTAGAAAATTTGCAGATCGATTACTAAATTTGCTATGAAGGCTTGTAAAGAGTTTACTGACTACTTGTTACAAAATATTTCTCAAATTTTATGATCGGAACATAACAGCTGTCAACGATGTACTGAAATTTTGTTGTTAAAGTTTTCATGTCAGTGATAGAAGAATGAGAACCATAAAGATTAATAAGTTTTATATAAATCCCCTTTATACTCCCCAAGCAAGATTTCTGGACTTTGGATTATTTTTCTGGTTAAATGTATGGTTTTTCTTCAAAACTGTGTCATCAAGAAACTAGAACATATTTATAACTTGATTGAAAGACATCAAACAATACCGTTTTAGCTCAAGTTCAGACTAACTTCATGCTATTAAACTGGTCTGTTTGAATCGAAAAAAATCTCGATTTTGAATTTTCTGTCAAAACTCTCCAAAAGATTGAAACAGACAGAAGAAAGAATTTTCGAGTCTCATTTTTTAAAACAAGCCAAAGTTTAAATTTTTTAAAGGCACGTACACTGTACACTCCACTTCCAATTTCTGATTTGATTATTTTTAAAGTATCTTTATTACAAGTAATATCAACTCTCTGGTGAATGACGGCAGACGGTCTCTACTCTTTATATTCCGTCTGCTTGGAAGTCTATTAAGTATCAATATTTTTATGTTCTTATTTATTTTATTATAATTCTTAAAATTTATTTGTTAAATTTAATTTACAGGTATATTCCTTTTCATTGGTAAGTTTCGATTCTACTTCTATGCTTCTAATTTTGTTCTTTTATTTCCTTTTTTTGTTTGTTTGGTTTATTTATTTCTCTGTTTGGCCTCTCCACTCTTCATAGTTTTTCTATTAAGGAAATGGTTACGTTTCCCGTGCCCCGACAGATTATCATTACAGGTTGTTTCCTAAACAAGACATCGTCACTAGAGGAATAAGGCTACTTTATGCGGTCGAAATTCATGTAGAGTGCTTATTTCACCCGTCATAGTAAATAAAAATTATTTGCTGGGAATTTTCTTTAGTTTGGGTGCTTTTATTTTTGATTGTTAATCTTTTGAAAGTCGTGTATACATTTTTCAAAACAACTGGGCAAAACTTCATTAATTTAAAATTTTTTGAAGATACTAAATTTTAAGGAATTTAATGACAGAGTATTAAAAAATTCTCGAAAAATGTTTTTTGTATGAAAAATGTGTTATTAAACAGCATTAAAATAAATTAAGTATAATAATTATTTTTTCTGTAAAGTTACTCAAAATATAAGCATTTTAAAAAATACGTCTACTGGTAGAGATCTCGCTTTAGAAAAGCAATTTTTAGTTTAAAATTTTAATTTGACACGATTTCTTGTCTGTAACATTAATTAGTCTGTTTTATTCACAAAAACAATGGAATGAATTTATTCTAAGAGGTTTAATTGAATAACTGTATTTTAGGAGATACTCTCCTTTTGAAATTTTACCTTTGAAATTTTACTTTTCCTTTTGAATTTTATTTTTTTTTTGTTATAATGGCTCATATTTCCACAAAAAATTAAATAGATTATACTAATAACACTTTCGGAAAGTCTCTAAACTAAGAAGAAATTAAAGACATTTATTTTATGTTTATATACCTACAGAGTATATCTTGCCTAAAAAATTAAAGTTATTTTTGCATTAGTTATGTCTGAAAAGGGTATTTAAGGCTTCTCAGAACTCACGATAAGCAGAATGCTTAGCATACGTAGACTACTTGGCATACCTTATATGCCATTGGAATCTGGGGAAAGAAAGTTTTATTCTTTTGATTTAAAACTAAAATTTTGTGTAAAATTGACCTAAAAATGACCCATGAGATTCCGAAAGAGCAAAATAAAAAGAACTTCACATTTCACAAGAATAAACAACTGCTGGGCAAGTTGTTTTGACATGAAATAAAGGAGAAGGCTAGAAAGGGAAGTATCATAACTTCTCAAATTCTTTTTTTTAACATTATCTAGGCTTTGAGGAAAATGTAAGAGTATTGTTAGTTTTCTTTTATTGTAGATATACGTATATCATGCAGCCACTAATAATGTAGTGTTTAAAAAAACTGTCCCTAGTATAAAGTTTGTACAAAGAGAGATAATTTTCAAATATACACGGCTGTTCGCACATTTTTTAGACGATTTTGGTAAGCGGTAATAAAAAATCGTTTGCTGCAAAAGAAATAATTGCAATTGTACTATGTTTTTAAAAGTCAAAATTATCGTCTGCGGCTTGAAAGTTTTGTTTTTATTCAAAATGGCGTTTTTAACAAAGCAGTGGTTCGAAGGCTACATTTATTCTCTTTCCGAAGAGAAATATGCATACTCCGTTATCCAAACACGATGTGAGATTCATGGTTTTGTGATATCTAAAGCGTCGATAGGTAATATCGTCAACAAGAAAGGAAAAAAAACGTCAAATTGGAGCGTCAAGTGGGACAAAAATTCCAAACAAGTATCCAAGGAAAAAACGGACATCTTCGACTATTGCAAAGGTACGTTGTTTAATGTTAAAATAAAATCCCCCTAGTCAAAGGACAGTTGCAAAATCATTAAAATGCTCGTTGTCCACTGTAAACAAAATGATAAACGTTGATTAAAATCTTAAGAAAGCGAAAAAACGCAATGTGCATATTCTTCTTCCAAATCATATCGCTGAACGCAGGACACGCTGCAGAATTCTATATGAGAAACACTTATCCAAAGAAAAATGGAAAACAATTGTCACAATAGATGAATCATGGGTGTATTTAAATGATTGCAACAAAAAAAGAGCTATTTATTATCATAAAAGGGGGAGAAAAAAATTTAAGTATATGGTTCAAAGAATCGAAAGAAAGTTTTTCTACGGGATTCATGATTGTTGCTGGTTTTTCTTATAATAGCAAGTTAAAAATAAAGAGAGTGGAAAAAAATGTCAAGATTAACTCTAAATACTATCAGGAACATATTTTATCGCCAATTTTTCTGAATGAAATACCATCGCTTTACCCACAGTGCCTGTGAGACTCCATCAGGACAAAGCTAGCAGTCACACATCAAAATCCACTGTAAATTTCCTAAAAGAAATGGAACAAAAAACTGGTATCAAGGCCATACCCTTCACTGATATCCCTACTAAATCTCCCGATGTATCACCTATGGATTTTTGTGCTTTCGGACTTTTAAAATCTGCATTATCCAAACGTCGTCCCAAAACCCTTACAGGACTCTGGAACGCTGTTCAGAAGGAATGGGATAGAATACCTCTTCTGACACTTCAAAAGGCATTATTATCCTAGAAATTGCGGTGTCGAAAGATAGTTTAGAATAAGGGATGTCAAATAGAACATTTAAAACACAAGAATTTTATGTAATTTAGTTTTGTGAATACAATATACATCGTCTAAAAAATGTGTGAACAGCCTCTGTATATCTCTCTGACCGGTGATTTTTTAAACAACTAAGTTTTCAGAAATATCTCATCAGATAAACAGTAGTTTCCAAGCAACCAAGACCTTATTTATATAAGTTTAACCCTTTAGCGGGCGCGCTCGTGTACAAAGTGCAACATTTTCCTAATTTTGAATGGTTTGTTTTTACATGTAAGGTTTGAATGTTATAAGCAGTTTCTATTTATAGCTACACCCTTTCTAATACAGGTCTGATTTTCTGAACCTTGTATTCCTTTCCATTCATTGTTAGTCAGGATTTAACCGGGGAAAACCAGCGATTATACTGGATTACAATACGAAAAAAGGAGGAGTTGATGTGGTGAATCCAATGTTCAGCTATTACACGGTAACCCGCATATCACAAAGATGGACAATCTCATTGTTTTTTAGGTTTTTGGACATAATAGGAATCCATTCGCAAGCTGTCCTTATATCCAATAAACCGGACAGTTTTGAAATAAGGCGATTGTACCTGCATTCTTTGGCCTTTAGTTAAAAATATATCTCAATATTATCAACATTTTTTATCTTGTCATAAAACGCAGAATTTTTATTTTCAGTTTAAAAAAAATTTTTTTACAAAAGGAATAATCAAGGTTGAAAGTAACGTTGCACTTTGTGTCACGCGCGCCTGCTGGTGTTCTAAAAATTCGCAGGCCCGCTGAAGGGTAAAGTTGACAACTGAATTAGGGAATATATAATTGGAAACTACATAAAATTTTAAAGGTTGAATCAAGAGCATATTCATAGCTTTTACAGTAAAGATCATTCCATATGTTTTGTAAATCGTTGACACTAATTTTCCCCTAACTCTCACTAATTTTCCCTTAATCCAACCTGTGCATCTATATATTTAAGTTGCTAAGCCGACTTTTTGGGCAGTCCGTGAGAGAAAACTACTGCATCAATTTACTTCATTTTGGTCTTAAACGAAAGATTGTAATCTGTAGATTTGTCAAATTTGGTTTTTGTAACCGCAATTTCTATTAATTAGTGATAATTTGCAATTGAAAAATTGATTTCTGCACATGCTCAGTCGCATGTTTAAATCTGGTTTTAGAAACTCACTGTTTCTGCGCATGCTCAGTGACATGTTTTAAAGATAAACACGTTTATTCCTCGGAGTCACTCTAGATCTCTGTCTGCCATTTTTTTTATGATAATTATGTTTGTGAAATATAATATTAAACCCGATGGAAATTGTTTATTACGCGCTGTTTAATCAGCGATAATTAATTTACAATTAAAATTTTGTTCTTTCTGCGCATGCTTAGTGGCATTTTTAAATCTGGCTTTAGATACTCACAAAGCATGAGGCCTCTTAAACACATTAATTTGTTTCTGCGCATTATTATAATTTTCAACATTTAGCAATGATATATTGAGTATAGTTTTTATGAATTAGTGCATTTATTTACTATCTAGCCGTCATGTTTTGACGGGTACCAACTAGTGTAATATTAAAAACTAAGGAATGTGATATAGCGTAAACAGTATCCGTTTAATATAAAGCAGGCCTAGTTGCTTCAATAGATATAGCTTAAAATAAACTAGTGATAACGTTTGTATCAAAGCTCCCAGAGCCGGGCCGATCCACCGTGGCGACTGAAACAAGTTTTAAAATCGGCGTCTATCCGAATTTTCAGGGAGACTCTTATGCTTACTCCCCACCAACGGCGACGGAGACGAAAATCATGTATCTTCGTTGTTGCGCATGCGTATTACAAATAATTTTTCACTCCCCCGGTTCGTCTCCGTCTCTCGTCTCTGCGGTTTCAAGTTGGAAAAAGTTCAACTTTCGTCTCTGCCGCCATGCTCTACAGCCAATCAGAATAGAAAGAGAAGATTATGCGCATGCGCAAATAAATTGCCTCTTCTCCCAGTCTCCTAGCGGTGTGAAGGCTTTTATGACAGCCAGAGAGACAGGTGGCAAAATGTGTCTGTCTTTCGTTGCTGTCGCCGTTGGTGTGGAGTAAGCATACTGAAAATAAGCTACTTAATAGAATAATAGACATTTTGGTGGAAAGTATGTTTTTGAAGCCCGGTATAAAGGGCTTAAGTCAAAAACAGTGATTTTTAGATATTTCTTAGTATTGATAAATAACTTATCAATACTAAGTTATTTATCAATTATTATTGATAAATAACTATAATAATTGGAACGCATAACTATAATTCATTAGTTCACGATGTAGTTCTTAAATAAAACAAATTTTGACTGTTATAAAAGGCTTAAGTCTTTTAATTTTGTATACAAAATTGCATTTCTTTGTACAAAAGTCCCAAGTCGAAATTATAGTTTTGCGATTGGTATAAAAGCCAATACTTGTTAGATTTAAATCACTGTTTTTGACATAAGACCTCTATACTAGGCTTCATAGATGTACCAAATAGCCAGAAAATTTTTATTTTTTTTAAAGAAACATAACAAATTTTAAAATTATGGACCTTAAAAAAATCAGAAAACGTAAATAAATTCGATTATAATTTTTCATGTAAGAAAAATAACTACCAAATCACTCTCCGAGCCTTTATTGCAGCAAATTGATCGATATCATATCTATAATTTATTGTCCTAGATACTGTCTTTTCTATAGAAATAATTGCTAGATCATTCAATCTCACTTAATTTGTAGTTCTTAAATAAATCCTTAAAATTTTCAGCTATTAAAGACTGCCCTAAGCTGTTGCCACATTTACAGGTAGTAGAATTCTTGGCGCTACAACAACGTTCAGAAATATGTATACAAAATTTATTATCATAATCTCAAATTCAGCCGTTTATAACAAATAGTCTAAATATTTGCCTTATATTTGAGTTTTTTTGCGAATTTCGTCATACATTATATTTTCAACTACAGTAGAACCTACTTAATACGAGCACGGTTAATACCAGATCACGGGTAAAGCGTACAAATTGTTTTGAAATATTGGTTTCTAATGTGTCATAATGCTATATTTCACGCTTTATACGAGGGCCTTAACGGATATTACGAGAACTGAAAAAATCTATCGATACCTCATTTCGCCACTTTTCCATTTCTTTCAAAGAAATGAAAAGTCGTTTCAAACAAAGTCTGAACACATTTCACGAATGTGAAAATTTAGATGATTTCGTTAATATCGACAATGAAGTATTGTCCTCAGGTATATTAACAGACTAGCTGAAAACCCGTACTTCGCTACGGAGTACATTCAAATTAAATACAACGGTCAATGTATGCAATTAATGCCAAAAATATGTATATATATTTATTTATAATAAATACAACGATCAATGTATGCAATTGATATAAGAAAAAATGAAAAGATACATTTATAGAAAATCGTAATGGATATTTTATAGACAAAATAATGTAGAAGAAAATATTCAAATTAATCTAATAGAACATACTAAAGAATATAGTACAGTTAAAATAGTACAGTTTAAGGAACATTTCTCTTACTGTATGTTAATATTTTTTTGGATAATGTCCAATCGTCTGCCGCATTAGCAAGAAAAAAAATATTTTTGTCTATTTCGTTGTTATGCACGTGACGCAAAATTAAAAGAAAAGAAACCACGTGATTAGTATTTAATAAATTAAATTCTAAAAATTAATCTTTAAAAATTCACCAAAAATCAGAAAATGGAGGTGAAGATTCGGAAAAGATTTCATTTTTTTAAAAATTTTATGATATTTCTCATGATATAAATTTTATAACCCTCGTGTTGTTATTTTAAATGCAACCTTTAAAGAATGTTACAAAAACAGCTTAAAGATTTAATTTTAAAAAATCTAAGGATTTTTCAAAAATCTCTCTTAGGGCACCCCTACACTATAAGAATAATCGCCATGCAAAATTTCAGCCCTTTATGTCCAGTGGTTTGGTTTGTGCGTTATCTTTCAGTCAGTCAGTTACGGAACTGTTTTATACTATATATATAACTAGTTGAAAACCCGCACTTCGCTACGGAGTACATTCAAATTAAATACAACGGTCAATGTATGCAATTAATGCCAAAAAAATATATATTTATAATAAATACGACGATCAATGTATACAATTGATATAAATATATATATAAATATATGTATTTATAAAAAAATCGTAAGGGATATTTATTTTTTTTGGATAATATCCAATTGTCTGCTGCATTAGAAAGAAAAAAAATATTTTTTTGTTTATTTAGTTGTTATGCACGTGACGATAAATTTATTTAAAGTACCAGAAAAAGAAATCACGTGATCACCATTTAATAAATTAAATTCTAAAAATTAATCTTTAAAAATTCACCAAAAATCAGAAAATTGAGGTAAAGATCCGAAAAAGATTTCATTTTAAAGGAATGTTTATGATCTTTCTTGTGATATAAATTTTATAACCCTCAAATTATTATTTTAAATGCAAACTTAAAAAAAGTTACAAAAACAGCTTAAAAATTTAATTATAAAAAATCTAAGAAGAATTTTTCAAAAATCTTTCTTAGTGTACCCCTACACCATAAGAAGAATGGCCATGCAAAATTTCAGCCCTCTAGGTCCAGCGGTTTGGTCTGTGCGTTGTATGTCAGTGAGTGAGTTACGGAACTGTTTTATATATATAGACTAGATGAAGACATTATTCAAGATGTGACGAGCTCTAACTGACGCCGAAGGAAATTGCAAGTGAAGATGAAGATAACAAGCAAGTAGTATTAGCACCAAATGTTAGTTACAGTGAGGCGCAGGATTGCTCTTCTTCAATTGACTATATATATATATATATATATATATATATATATATATATATATGTACATATTTAAACTTTGAAGATCAAAAATATTTAAACGCATTGAGTATTATGAGGCAAATTTTAAGGTATTTTAAAACGAAAGCCAATACTAAACAGACTAAACTTACTGAATATATTAAAAAATATTAATATTGCTTGTATTTCTGCATAAACAATTTTGACCTTAAAAATTCAAAAGACGATTTAAATGTTTTAAAGATAAGAGTTACCGACTGATCGTTGGGGGTATTCCAAATTTTGTTTAAAAGCAAAAGCAAATACAATTACAGTGAAGTAAATGTTAGTCATTCTAACTATTTAGCGTTATTATATAGAAAATTGCTTATCTTTTTAATACCGATTATTTGATCTCAAATTATTTTTTCATGGTTTATACGAGTAACGGTTAAAACGAGCATTTTCAGTGATCCCAAGCGTTTCGTAATACCCGAGTTTCACTGTACTAATATTGTTTTTTTATTCGTTATAAATAGGGATACGTAATTTTCGTATTTACGAAATAGATGCGAATAAGTGCGAAATTTGCAGATATGAGCGAATAAATGCGAAAATTATTTTTTTACTACATTTCGACGAAATCTTGGTGATAGACGGCTTTTTAAGCGAAATTAGGTAATAATAGTAATAATTTATTAACATAATTGTTTATCTAAGACCATCCACGGTCTTTAACTGAGAGATCTCACTCTCGAAATTTGCTTATTACATATTGCTAAAGACTTAAGGAAGGGAATGTGGAGACTACTACAATGCTAGCTTTTAACTAAGAATTTTGATACTTACCGAACCAAGTAAATAAAATTATTGTAATTTTTTTAATAAATGCGAAAGTTTTGAATATATATATATATATATATATATATATTTATATTTATTTATTTGCGAATAAATGCAAAATTTTGTATATCGTAATTTGTTTTGCGAAATTTCGATATTTTTTATGCGAAATTTACGTACCCTTAGTGATAAATTTTGTATTTTTACAGTGTCTCATTTTGGCGTCTTTATCAATTCGGTCGCCTCGCCGCCTCAAGTATGGGACGGCCCTGAAAACACCAATTGTGCATGGTAAATAAATTAATACAGTAAATAAAAAGACACCAAAAGTGATTCCGATTGGTCACAGTTATGAAATAAATCAAGACGCAACAGGAAATAAAACAGCTAAGCCTCATGTTTTAATCTTTTGATTTTCTTCATCCACAAAGTCATCATGCGGACCGGAAAAAGCTGATTAAAACTCCATATTTATGAAACATTAATAATTTTGCTTGAAGTTTTCGAATATATTCTGACAGTAAATATCCAAATATACGAAAAAAAATTTATCAATATCTATCGAACTAAAATATTTGTTTAGCATTTTTATTTTTCTAGCATTTTATTTTTTTAGCATATTTATTTATAAAATTTAGTACTTTTACCGTACCTGTATAGTCATTTTTAAATACAGATTTATACAAAATGTACATTAATAACTTTTATCTGATTATTTCAATTCATTCAATTACATATGGGCAAAATCTAAACAAGCATTCCTTGAAATTTTACGTGAATCTGAATTTATTTTTATGTTTTTTTTTAAAGCATGACCTGACCAACAAATCCTAATAATAAATATTTATATTACTTTAGAAATGTTTTTTCATACCAATATGCAATTAAGCATTTTCAAAACCTCAAGTGTCATTTAATACACAATTTTGTGTACATTACCAGGACTGGGAATATCTGATATTGCGCCTTATGCAAGTTATATAAAACGGCACCTTTTTCAAATTTTTTGAGAGACTCTAAGAAATGAACGTATTATTATTAGACACAGTATTATTATTATACATAAGAAACTACAGTCCATTTAAATATCAAACAGCCTTCTCGCGCTTCATGTGTGGCCATATTAGAGCATTCACTTTTCGGCAGGGTCAGATCTTCCCGGGGTATCACTGGTGCTCCGCCGACAAGGCCTACCCTGCCCATCTTTTGGCTTGTTTTTTACAAAGGACGAGATCTTTCGAGACCCTCTACTGTTTTTAGACTTTTTGGATATTTTTGGTTTCATGGAAATTGTCTAGCCTTGCTAGACAATCTGGGTTTAGTTAAAAAAAATTAAAATATCGTCCATTTAGGGGGGGAGAGGATATGTATTAGATAAAAGAAAAGTTTTGGTTATTTTTTTTTTATTTAAAAAAGTTTTAAATTTACAGAACGTAAGAAAAGCAGAGAAGTAAATTTGAATATAATTTTTATGTAAACAAAATAATTTTTCAATCATTCTTAAGGGATTTATGGCAGCTAATTGCTTGATTTCATCTCTATAATTTACTGTTTTTCATACCGTCTTTTCCCCAGAAATTATTGCTAGATCATTCAATCGTTCTTGAGTTGTTATTGTTAGCAGTTAATTCTTTAAAATTTTCAGTGTAGAAAGACTACGCTCAGCGGCCTCTACAGTTATAGTTATTGTTAGCAGAATTCTTAGAGCTACTACAACGTTTAAAATATGCATTCAAAATTTATTGCTCACATTCTCAAATTAAGAAGTTTATAAATTAGTTAGTAGTTTATAAAATAGTTTATAATTAGTAGTTTGTAAATTAGTTAATATAATTCAGCAGTTAGTGTTAGCAGAATTCTTAGAGCTACAACAACGTTTGGAAATATGCATTCAAAATTTATTTCTTTGCAATCTCAAATTCAGTTGTGTATAAATTAGTTAGTAGATTATAAATTAGTAGTTTATAAATTAGTTTATAATTAGTAGTTTATAAATTAGTTAATATAATTCAGCAGATAGTGCTAGAAGAATTCTTAGAGCTACAACAACGTTTGGAAATATGCATTCAAAATTTATTTCTCACAGTCTCAAATTCAGTAGTTTATAAATTAGTAAATATATTTCAGCAGTTAGTGTTAGCAGAAAACTTAGAGCTACAATAACATTTGGAAATATGCATTTAAAATTTATTTCTCATAATCTCAAATTCAGTAATTTATAAAAAATTGTCTAAATATTCGCTTAAATTTTGTATATTTTTGTGAATTCCGTCTCCAATCAGCTCAGTGACCCCAAAACCTATGGATTCAACACTGCTCTTGGTCATTTTGGACATTTTATTTTTCCCCTTCTTACTCAACCCTCCCCCTTGCCGATGGGGGGGGGGCTGAACTTGCACTTAAACGACATCGAGAGTGTCGCTATTCCTTTCAGCGACCCCGAAAGCTATAGATTTGACTCTAATATCAATCATTTTCGATTATTTTTACATATCACTCCCCCCACCAACCCCTAGGGGTTCTAGGGGTATCTGTGACCCCCCTTTGGGTCACTAGGGGTTCTAGGGATGTCTTAACCCCACAGTATTTTTCTCCAGATTATAAGTCATATGTGTACCAAGTTTGGTTGAAATTGCTCCAAGTATTCCAGAGTTATGCTGGAACATACATACATCCTTATATATATATATATATATATATATATATATATATATATATATATATATATATATATATATATATATAAACAAAATAGACTAAAATTTAAAAAATTATTTATGCATTTACATTTTTTGTTTATTTACATTTTTTCACTTCTGTAGCATTTTATATTTTAGTAATACGTCTAAAATGGCAGAAAAGAATTCGAAAATATATGACTATAAAATGAAAGTATTTTGAAAAGATACATCAGTGCTCTTTAGCCAAGAGTCGCTGTGAAATGGAAATTTTCCCAAAATGTAAAGGGTTCAATTCTTTGTGTGCTGTTCAATTTTATTTACACGGATACATTCAAATAAAACATAAGCAAGTATTTTTCTAAAATCATTTATGCATTTATTCATTTTTTTCATCCTCCATAGAAGCCAGTTGGCAATGGAGGTCATACGTCTATGGCGCAATTCCATGGAGTGGGTGGCATGATCCACGTCTTGTCCCGGAAGCAAAGCTGCACCAAGGATTGAAACTCAGTGATGCGGCGTTTAATTAAATTAAGATCGCGAGTGAGATTAAGAACCGACGAATGAATACGGGGTTTAATTGGATGGGGTTATAGGTACATTTCGTGAATGCTCCTGCCTCTGAAGAAAGAACACGAGATCACATAAGCAAACAAAGGGGCCGGTCCTTGCTGCAGAAAGTGGGTTGTGGTTTTCTTTGCTGGTGATCGATTGTCTATTAAACCTTTATGGGTTAGCGATCTCGACATATGGAGGAGGTTTTAATTTCACCAAGGGATTCAAAAACATGTGATAAATGCCCTAAACAAGCAAATGAAAATTTCAAATATTTGACAGAGTGAGTCATCAAATAATTCTTTAAATTGCTGTATCATCAAGTGAAGAGCCTGATATCAGAGGGATCCCATTCAGAGAGCCTGAATGTTTCATAAAAGAAATATTTTTTAAATAAAAAACTGTAAATTAGGTAGAAGGGGACGTTGGAATTCCTCGATTTACATGATCATTATCTTCGGTGAATTATGTTCATCGAGTAAAAAAATCATAAACCAAAAAGCACGTGGTTTATGACTTAAAAAAAACTTTATTCGCATTCTTTTATTATGAAAGGTGTTGTTTTCATTTATAAGTCAGAGATGTATGATAAGAAAGGGAACCCATTTAACATCTTCCTGGAAGAGCTAATGTTAAGTCTCAGGCAGATAATAAATTAAACAAACATAGGATGCTACTTCATAATTATGCACACGATACATAAGATAAATTATGTTTTTATATAGATTCATATATTACTAGAGGTTATCTATTTCTGAAATCTTCCTTTATTGCTTACGAAACATTATGAGACGTCATATTTCCAAGGAGTGAGGCTCTGGTTTTGATTCTTATACATCACTTTGTTCAAAAATATCATAGACTTTTAAGTAACGTTTTTAAAGCATAAGCTGAATTACCCTACTGGTGTAGGGTAATCATTGTCTAAGATAGCTAAATATACTAATAAATAATTTAATTGGTTTAAGTTAATACTAAGGTATCAAGCAGGTGAAATGCTTATCCCAAAATCTAGCAACAAACCTCTTTTTTTTAAATAATGACATTGCTGTATTAAAGAATCCCTCACTTTCTCAACACTGATGTGTAAGCCAAAAGAGACAGTCTATCGTTCAAATAATAAAGTATCAGATCTGCGCTTATTCAAATTTTTCAATAAAAATTTTCTCTAAACAAGACTAAAAACATCAATGATGAATATAATGCGACACAAAAATGTTGAAATTGTGGTGGAATTTATTTTTCTTAGGTATAATACCTAAATATTATATTCCCTTACATAATATAGCCAATAAAGCAGATTATTAATAAATAACTATGCCACCTAGTAAAGCTAAATGTAAAACATAAATCAGGACCGCAAAATCTCATATATTTCTTTTTTTTAATGTTTAATTTCAGATTTATTGTTAGATTCTTTTTACTAATAGATGTCATCCCCTGGGTTTAGAATTGATTGCGTGCTAAAGTTACGACAGCTCAAAATAAAAAATCGATTGCGTCGAACTATAAATGATCCCACAGTTTCTATGATTTCATACACGAATGAATTTGTACTTTTTCTATTTTTTGTACATTGTTTTGGGCAAAAAACATAGCTACAAAATAAGTATTGTTTAAAATCTATACTATGCCTTATTTGACATACACATAATGCAAAACGAATTTAACGGATTGGATTGAAGGAACCTTATTTTTGAGTTAGTATTGTCCATCCTATGAATTCTTTTCAAGAATAAGTACATGTAGTTTAAGTTTTCAACATTGGAAAGTGTTATGTTGAATGATGTAATTAATTGCAAGGCTACCATCAACTACTATATCATTCATCAACTATTCATCAACTACTATAAACTTAACATGTGTGCATCGTAGCCAAGTAGAGGCCGAATATGCAGTTCTGTTGACTTTTGATGGAAAGTAAGACTTTGTGAGATTCCTGTGTGTGAGAAACTTGATTTATGAAAATTGGCTTCTCTATTTCCAATATAGGGGGGGGGGGGGAAATCCAGTAACCTTTTCTAATCTAAATCCATTATAGTCTCTCTTAGTACATTTTTAAGATCCCAAACCCAAGCTAATGGGATAAGTCCACATTTAATAGTCCTGTTTATGCACTGGATTAACAGAAAATTAAAATTCCAACAGTTTGATCGCACCTCTCGTTCTTAGCCGTTAAGGAAAGAGAGCTCCAGAGAATACTGAAAAGTAAAAAATATAAGCTTTATAAGTGTTACAAACCAATTTACAAACCCTAACAACTTGTTTTGGAAGCATGTTATGAGTTTTAAAGTTGTCATTAAATTTTTTTAATTAAAATTAGTGCTATTTGGGATTAAATACCGTTTGACTTAAAATTTTCAAGCTGATTTTTTTTATTTTTTTATTTTTTGCTATTATATTATAACTTAGGACTCGGAGATCAAATAATGAGCTGTATATGAGAAAAAAGCTCAATGGCATAAGCAAGTAACTAAATATACCAGAGAATAAAAGACAAGCAGAAAAAGTTAAATTTAATAATTAATAAATATAAGTTGGATTATTAATAAATATTTCCTTGTTTGTTGAAATTGAACAAAACTTAAAAATAAAACGTTTTAATAAATTTTGAAAGGACCAAAACCTCTCCAAAACCAAATTAAAATATTTTCTAGTCTAAATGTAACTAAACTACTTTAATTGTTTTTTCTACATTCGTATACAAAAGGCATTTAGTAGAAAAAAGCAGATCCGATGTCATATGCAGCTGTCAATTTTGAGTTACGTTCGCCTTCACCAAAATATCAGAAATCCTTATAATTATAAAAATCTCATTCCAGAAACAGAATATCATAGAATTGTTATGTACGAGGTCTTTGTGAGATCATTACCTGAATTAACGAGACCCAATTAATCCTGAAAGTCTCAGAAAATTAAGTTTTGAACTAATTAAGCATTGTTTTGGCGGTATGTTGCAGCGTGTGTGATTACACCTTCTGCTCTCATTTTCTAAGTGTATTCCATGACAACCCTGTATGATTCTAGAGAAATCACCCCATTTTGAATTCCTTCAGAGAGCTTATTAAAATAGTATAAAAAGATAGATAACAGTTAACAACAAAGAGGTGTTAAATATGCGCATAGTAAAATATTACGATACATCTAGATATTTGCCATGCACCTTCGTCACAGTTGCTTTCGTTAATAAAAGTATTTATTGCTGTCAAAATATTTCTTTTGTCGTTTTAGCAAAATTAGTCGACTATTTAACTGAAGAGAAAGTCGCACTTACAACTGCATTTCTTAGATATTTTATGTATTGTGGGAGATGGGTGTTATAACACTTCAGTTTTTGCTTTAATTATTACTTGACTATCATTAAAGTATACGAGTGTCATTAACTGGATAAAGCTTTTAAAAATAAGATACTAAAATTGATAAAAATGCTCAAATATTTTTTAGGTATTCATAGATAGAATTTTGAACTATTAAAACAAACAAACAAACACACCCACCCATATATATATATATATATATATATATATATATATATATATATATATATATATATATATATATATATATATATATATATATATATACATATATATATATATATATATGCATATATATATATATATATATACATACATATATATATACATACATATATATACATACATATATATATATATATATATATATATATATATATATATATATATATATTATATATATATATATATGTATGTATGTATGTATGTATGTATGTATGTGTATATATTCCTTTTAAATCCTTTCGCAAGGATGATAATATTGGAATAATAAATATCACAGTATGGCAGTTTCTTTCACAATAAAAATAATTACTATTCATACGTTATGCATGCATTAGTACAATTGTAGATATGTGCAATTGTATTTATAATATAGATATGAACTAGAAGATCCCAGTGTAAATCGTTTCAACATGCATCCCATTTTGTTTATACTTCTCTCTTCTCTCTTCTCTCTGCGTACATCACACTATTTGTATAGTGAGTTGTCACAGCCATTGTATCAACTGGATGTAAGTCTTTTAAATATAGCAAGCGAAAAATGCCTAATGAAACCTGAATCAAATGAACTAATTTAGCCCACCAATATGTAATTCCTGTTTTTTCTATACTTATATAGATGAAGTTATACTCTTTTGTCGTACTTTTGCTTTGTGTCCTTTTTGCAACGAAGAACCTGAATTAATGTCTGTTTTTTCTAGCTGAATGAAATCCGAAGAGGATCTATGAATGATTATTCTAAATATCATTCAATCAAATAACTAATGTTTTTTTCTTTTTTGCAGATTAGCAGTTCTACTTCATTTTAATTAATATTGTTTATTTTATCATACCATCAACTGGGGTAACTTTGGCCCAACAAACGAAAAAAGGTTAACCAATGGCTTACTCATTTGGACCAACCATTGTTGGGCCAAAGTTACCCCAGTCGACGGTACTTCTATATTTTTTGTTTCAATATGAATATCAGTATATTTAGTTGTGCCAAATATTAGTAAAATTCAAGCAACTTTTGCAATCATCCTTTGCCACAGAGTTTGTAATTTTAAAACTGTTATATGTTTCTAAATTTGCCGACCTCTAAATTTGTAGTGTAACGTGTCCATACATTCAGTAACAACTTTTGGAATATATATGTGTGTGTGTTTGTTTGTGGATGTGCATGTGTGTGTGTGTGTGTGTGTGTGTATGTGTGTTTCTGTGTGTGTGTGTGTATGAAAGGAAGTACATTTAGCTATGTTTATATATAAATATGCAAGAAATTTAATATAAGTTCTAAAATTTTAAATGATTCAATCTCTGTTTAAATCCTACATAAACAAAATATATATGCATATAAGTAAACAAATTTTAAACAAAAATTTTCTGAGAAAAAAAGAAGTCCTTCCATTTTTAAGATATTTAAAAATCTCTCTTTACTATCGCTTGGGAATTCTAAGGTAAGGTCTTCAATATAGTAATTTAAATTTAAATTTTCCATTAAATGAATTTGTCGTGTTTTACTAAGGAAGGAACGATATACGATCTTGAATACTCTGTTATAATAAGAAGGAATAAATTTTTTTTCGCAAATTTAAGGAATTAGTTTAGAAAAACAAGATAGGGTAATAATTTTACTTAAATTTAAAGAGCTAATTACAGTGTATCTTTAGCAAGGCATACAAACTTATCAGCAGGCAACATTATGAGCATGCTTAAATAAATCTCAGTTTGGGAAACAAATCACATTATATATTGGGAAATATCTTAACACCGATATATGCATTAATGCTGTCAAAGCTATTTCCTTTAGCTTTATGTAGACAGGTTTGGGAATTAAAGGATCTATTCGAAATAATCCGTTATATCAAAAGATGGTCTTTAGTATAGAGGATGCCACTTGATCTAGAAAAGTGCGCGGGAATTTAGAGTCAAGAGGTGGAACAAATGTTTATATCAAATATTGATTTTTACTCAAAAGGTCAGCACACGCGAAGTTTACTATCAAGTAATTTATTAGAGAAGATGTTCATAGGGAGAGGGATTTCATGAAGCATGGTGTTTTTCTAGGGTAAAAAAATTATATAGCTGTAACAAATCAAAAGAATTCGCAGAATTATGTATTTCTTCAGGGATTAGAAAATCCTCAAGTTGAAGGTACAGTGCAAATGATTTTTTAAGTATTAAATAGAATTTTAGAGTAATTTTTTTCTCACATTTTTATAATGAAGGCTCAGTCTAAATTTAATTAAAAATATGAATATTAGATGCATATTCTAAATTATTTGTAGCTATGAGATTTTAAAAAAACTTGAAGCAGACATGCAGTATTAACTTTTCATATAAATTTTGCTTTAAAGGAAAAAATATCACATGGTTTAATTTTCTACCTAGGCACATAAAGTTAATTTAGCATCTTTGGCTTTATAAGGGGGAAAACGAAGGAGTGATACTCAGAATCGAACCACGATGATGAAAACTGTACTCATTCTTTGAAATTTTACCAGGAAATATGCCTTTGATTAAAGAAATAGACAAAAATACTTTACGCAATCATGTTTAAATATATTCTTCTGTAACTTTTATACAATTGTTTAATTTGTTCCAATGAATACTGTTTAATTTGTATATCGGTAAAGAAATTGTGTACCAGTAAATCGTAAAACTATATTAGAATTTGAGAGGTAAAAAATTACTAAAATTTCAAAATCTGTTTTTATATCCTTCAAATTAAGAGCGTTCTTTAATAGCCAAAACTTCTGACGCTGTGAGCTTTAGGAATCAACTAACTTATATTAAATAATTGAATGAAGGGGATGAGTTTATTTAATATAAGTTAGGCGGTTATATTAACAGTTTGGTCAAGCAAAACAAGGATGTTTGTCCAGTTCAATGTAAGCCTATTTAACTGATGATGCTTAGGGGATTATTCCAAAAAGTCTTAAATAATACCAAAATTGAATTTAAGTATCGTAAGTTCTATATGTTACAATAATTTTAGAATTACCACGACCGCTCGACTGGTTATTAGTATTAAACTTATTTTATACAGCTTTACGGAATAAATACAACTAAACCTTATTAATTTTTTTATTACAACGATTACATTTTGTTGCATTCGACATCCCTTAATTTTTTAATAAGGAAATCATAACTGGAAAGAGGTAAAGATTCTCTTTAAGGTAAAAGGAATATAAAACTTTATTTTTTGTTCACTTTTTCCTAAATAAAAGATTTTCAGTTGCAACTTATTACTATTTATATTTCTTAAGTATGTTTAGATGTCTCTATCTCAAATCCATTTTCCCACACAAACTGAGAATACATGTAGAGGACATACTTTTTAACACAAATCTCTTCTACGAGTGATTCAATTTTTATACTAATAACCAGTCGAACGAAATTTTCTGGAGTATTTTCTCACTCACTTACCTCTGTTAAAATATTTCTCCTATTTTTAATATTCATGTTTAGATTCATTGTTTCATCAGATTATTTATATTCCTTATATCATTCGTATGAGTATACTTTATAAGCTCTTTTTATGTCGACGTCAGTGAGAAGGGAAAAGTCTCCTAATAATGATCAGATAAGTTAAATGAGATTTATCGCTAGGAATACTGCATTCAGTTTTTACCATATTACCATACATACTGATTTTATGTTTTTCTGTCTGTTTTCCAAGAAACTATGGTATATAATTCGTGAGAACATCATTTCTAAGTTCGAGAGCAGAAAGGTCTAGCTATTAAATGTAATGAAAATCTCTTCAAACTGCATTTAAGTCATATTTAACTAAAAGTTGAAACAAACATAATATTTAGCAAACATTGCGGATGGGACGGGGGGGGGGGGGGGGATTTCTGTGAAAAATAATTAAATCCTTTAATTTTTTTAGAATATATATTTTTTTATTTCCTAGATCTACGTTCACTGAATTTGTCTCTGTTTGGGTGAGATAATTATTTGGCTTAAAAACTTTGATTAGGGTTAAAAGAAAGTATTGGCTGCTAAAGACATGTCGACTGCTATGTTAAGAAAAAAAATGTTTGACATTTGATTCATTTCTTCCCTAAATTTTGTTTTCAATTACAATTACAACCTGAAAAACATGATAGTTTATATTATTCATTACTACATGCATTAGCACTAAACTTTATTTATAGATTCCTTCCATGCCACTAAATAACATTCATCTACACCCAAAATGTTTCCCCATTCCATTAGCCTGTCCACCTTGAAAGGAATACAACATCTTAGAGCAGAATAATTTATTTATCTTCTGCTAAGGGGAGGTACACAGAAACATTTTGCAATTCCACTCGTAAATTATCTCTCTCCAAATCTCAATGGCCGCAGAGAGAGTGTCTAAACAAGCCGCGATATTTATAATGAGTTACTTCACATAGCTCCCTGACCAATTTCTCCTACACGTCGATAAAAAACTCTCCTTTTTACTCTCAACTTTCTTTTTAATATTTTTTATACGCTTTACTGCTTTGTCAATATGAAACACTTGAAAAAGTTCCCATCAGAATACAGGATAGAATTTAATGCATTTCGATATTAACTCTGTTATGTATTCTACTACACAAATAAAAAAAAATAGTAACAGAAAAACCAAACTGTAAATTCAAAGTAAATAGTGACAACTGTGTCATAAATTTACAGCGTCTATAATATTTACTTATGTCAATTTCTTTGATTTATACACACACACATATTAAAAATAGCACTATGGAAAATACTACCATTTTATTACCACCATGAAACACTAGTTGGCTAAAGGTTCAACAGTTATATCTTTTTGCCGATTCACACGAAAAAGAAACAAATGATCACCCAAATTAAATACTGTTTTAATATTTATCGATAGATTCGCATCGGATTTAAATAGAATCATCCCTTTTGGTGAACTTCGCTTGATTGGAAAAGTTTTAATATTAAACTTTTCTCCTTTCAATTCTGTCTTTAATTCAAAACTAATTTTAATATCTATGGAAACAACTAAACGTATATAACGTGCACATATAATAGTTCATATTTTGTGTAATATTCTTTCAGTTATTTCTCATATAAAGCATTTTATACCATAATATATGCTGACCCTTTATGTGGTCACTAGCCAAGGGATTTCTGTTTCGAGTTATTTACATTATGCTTGCATTTTTTTTTTCAAACATAGAAAAATAGTTCAGATGTAAGGACTTTTCGCTTTTATCGAATACAAAACAATCGGTACATTCTAAATATATTTGTGTAATATTTTTTCCTTCTATTTACCTTTAATGTTATTTTCAATATACTATTTAAAACATTAAATTTATACAGAAGGAAACTTATACCAAAAGGACACTTGTATAAGTACAATAAGTTTTTGATATATATATATATAAATTTTTTTCTGTGGGGCTATTTCAAATCAAAAGTGTACAAACACCGACCAACAAATTTGCAAGCACTCAAGGCAGCAATTACGCAAGAAATCACGGCGATTACGCGGGACATGATCCGTAGATCCATGCAAAATTTCCGCAAGAGACTTCAAAGCTCCATCGAAATTTAACCGAACCATTTGACTGATGTAATCTTTAAAACTTAATGGATGACAATGGCATACTGTGTATTTCTCAGGTATAAAAGATTTCTTTCTCTATCTTGCCTTGCATTTTTCTTCTTTACGTTCCAAATCGGAGCGTTCTTTCTGCCGCAACCCGTATATATATATATATATATATATATATATATATATATATATATATATATATATATATATATATATATATATATATATATATATATATATATATATATATATATATATATATATATATATATATATATATATATAAATATATATATATATGTATATATATATATATATATATATATGTATATATGTATATATATATATATATATATATATATATATATATATATGTATATATGTATATATATATATATATATATATATATATATATATATATATATATATATATATATATATATATATATATATGGTAATATGTTTTAAAACTATGAAATACTTTATCATCTAGCAGTTCTAAGAACACGATGTTAAAAATAAAAGGCTAAAACATGAGATCCCTTGCAAAACGCATTGTTTTATCACTCAGAAAAAAATTTTTGTTGACGTTTCAGATAACATTTTTGTGATACATTTCATTTAGAATGATTGGACATAAATCTGCACTTTCATCTCGAAAGCTTAAAAATTTGAAAAGTATATGTCAGATCTGTGAAGTAAAACTATTTCGGGTATTTTATGTTATTTGCACAAATCCATCTGACACTAATATGCGAATTACAATGAATATTTTTTACGCAGAGAACGTGTTTAAAAGATTATTAAAAATATTTAGTTCTCTTAAAAAGTGCTGAATACTTACAATCATTTTTTTTTAAGTCAGAAGTAGAAAAAAATGGAAAATAAAAAAATAATAATAAATAAATAAATAAAGAACAGTTGGAAAGGATACTCAACTCCTCTAAGCTAAAGCATTGAGAATTTAAGACACGTTTGCAGTTCGTTTTCGATTATCCCCCCAAACACAGTTACCGTTAGGAAATAGACAGTTTGATTCTATGAATTGAGCCGACAGATCATGAGGAAAATACATGAAATAGTTTTAAAATCCCGCCTCCTAGTAGCCGAAGGCAGCAAAGTTGAATGGTATTAGACATACACATCAATATCGAGTGTAGTAAGTATCATGGAGTGCTGCTTTATACCCGGTTCTTAATTAAAACTTTAAATTTGAAAGCGATTCCATCGAAAGCATCAGATAATACAGCTTTTTTTTCAACTGATGCCCTAATAATCTGCATATTTCTTTTCTCTGAGAAGTCTACCTCCTGAGTTCACTTAATATACTTTTATTAATGAATATTTAAATTAAATATTTAAGAGAAAAAAGTATCTCTTGAAAAGTACCTCTATCAGATATGGTAATAGACAGTTTGATTCTATGAATTGAGCCGACAGATCACGAGGAAAATACATGAAATAGCTTTAAAATTCCGCCTCCTAGTATTCAAAGACAGCAAAGTTGACTGGTATTAGACATACACATCAATATAGAGTGTATTAAGTTTCATGGAGTACTGCTTTATACCCGGTTCTTAATTAAAACTTTAAATTTGAAAGCGATTCCATCGAAAGCATCAGATATTACAGCTTTTTTTTCAACTGATGCCCTAATAATCTGCATATTTCTTTTCTCTGAGAAGTCTACCTCCTGAATTCACTTAATATACTTTTATTAATGAATATTTAAATTAAATATTTAAGAGAAAAAAGTATCTCTTGAAAAGTACCTCTATCAGATATGGTAATAGACAGTTTGATTCTATGAATTGAGCCGACAGATCACGAGGAAAATACATGAAATAGCTTTAAAATTCCGCCTCCTAGTATTCAAAGACAGCAAAGTTGACTGGTATTAGACATACACATCAATATAGAGTGTATTAAGTTTCATGGAGTACTGCTTTATACCCGGTTCTTAATTAAAACTTTAAATTTGAAAGCGATTCCATCGAAAGCATCAGATATTACAGCTTTTTTTTCAACTGATGCCCTAATAATCTGCATATTTCTTTTCTCTGAGAAGTCTACCTCCTGAGTTCACTTAATATACTTTTATTAATGAATGTTTAAATTAAATATTTAAGAGAAAAAAGTATCTCTTGAAAAGTACCTCTATCAGATATGGTAATAGACAGTTTGCTTCTATGAATTGAGCCGACAGATCACGAGGAAAATACATGAAATAGCTTTAAAATTCCGCCTCCTAGTATTCAAAGACAGCAAAGTTGACTGGTATTAGACATACACATCAATATAGAGTGTATTAAGTTTCATGGAGTACTGCTTTATACCCGGTTCTTAAAACTTTAAATTTGAAAGTGATTCCATCGAAAGCATCAGATATTACAGCTTTTTTTTCAACTGATGCCCTAATAATCTGCATATTTCTTTTCTCTGAGAAGTCTACCTCCTGAGTTCACTTAATATACTTTTATTAATGAATATTTAAATTAAATATTTAAGAGAAAAAAGTATCTCTTGAAAAGTACCTCTATCAGATATGGTAATAGACAGTTTGATTCTATGAATTGAGTCGACAGATCACGAGGAAAATACATGAAATAGCTTTAAAATTCCGCCTCCTAGTATTCAAACACAGCAAAGTTGACTGGTATTAGACATACACATCAATATAGAGTGTATTAAGTTTCATGGAGTACTGCTTTATACCCGGTTCTTAATTAAAACTTTAAATTTGAAAGCGATTCCATCGAAAGCATCAGATATTACAGATTTTTTTTCAACTGATGCCCTAATAATCTGCATATTTCTTTTCTCTGAGAAGTCTACCTCCTGAGTTCACTTAATATACTTTTATTAATGAATATTTAGATTAAATATTTAAGAGAAAAAAGTATCTCTTGAAAAGTACCTCTATCAGATATGGTAATAGACAGTTTGATTCTATGAATTGAGCCGACAGATCACGAGGAAAATACATGAAATAGCTTTAAAATTCCGCCTCCTAGTATTCAAAGACAGCAAAGTTGACTGGTATTAGACATACACATCAATATAGAGTGTATTAAGTTTCATGGAGTACTGCTTTATACCCGGTTCTTAATTAAAACTTTAAATTTGAAAGCGATTCCATCGAAAGCATCAGATATTACAGCTTTTTTTTCAACTGATGCCCTAATAATCTGCATATTTTTTTTTCTCTGAGAAGTATACCTCCTGAGTTCACTTAATATACTTTTATTAATGAATATTTAAATTAAATATTTAAGAGAAAAATGTATCTCTTGAAAAGTACCTCTATCAGATATGGTAATAGTTTTCAAAGGGATTTTAATTTCTCATTAATGGATATATATCTCTTCTTTTAAGTCTAAATTAATAAAATTTTAAATACCCCGCATTTATGTGTTTGAAATTTCAAAATTTTTCGTAAAACTATTTTTATAAACTACTGGAATTGCAGGAGGTAAATTCTCTGCAGAGAAACAAATCAGGGTAGTTTTTTAATGATAGTAAGTATTTTTATTCTATAGCTAAAACATCACGAATATAAACTAAATTAGCTTTCTCTATAATATGCTTAAGTCACGTTTGGTAGAAAATAAAGTTAAGCTAAGAAGTAATGCTTTACAATTCAGGCTCTTAGAAATAAATTGCAGCAATTACTATATTACATTAGTTTTCGAAATTCAGTTTTGGTAAAAAAAATTTTAACTTTTAAAGTTTGGCAATTCTATTGCAGTTTATCTTTGTACTTGTAAAAAAGAACTTGTTGAAGACTGAATGAATGGTTTACTGTCAAAACCTGGAAAACATTCTAAAAATATTTATGCATTATATTACTTCTTAGGGCTGACTAAGGCTTCTAAAGTTCTTATGGCTTCTAAAGTTTTTCATTGATTATTTCCATTAATGTATTTCTTTCAAATGAAAAAAATTTCGTGTGTATTCAGTTGTTCAAGAGTCTTCAGTAATAACAGATTTTAAAGATGGGGACAAAAATTTAATTTTACCCACCATCATGAGCTGCTATAGATAAATAAAAGGGCATATACCTGCTATAAAAGGGTATATACCTACATATGAGTGTACTTAAATACAATTATAAATTATATGGGTTATGAAAAGTGAAATTATGAATCTAAATATAATAAATTTTATTTTATTTATGGTTACAATTATAATTCTGGTTATCATTTTATGTTTCTGATTATCATTCTTATGTTTAATGTACGTTAACATAGTGTAGTGTGTAGCTTTAAGTACTATAAAAGTCCTTACTCAGATATTTGATCAATCATTGTATGATTTTTCCCACACATACATATACACATACATACATACATACATACATAAATATATATATATATATATATATATATATATATATATATATATATATATATATATATATATATATATAGTATATATATATATATATGTATATATATATATATGTATATATATATATATATATATATATATATATATATATATATATATATATATATGTATATATATATATTTATATATATATATATATATATATATATATATATATATATATATATATATATATATATATATATATATATATATCAGTGAAACTTTTCTAAGGCGGCCAGTAGTGATTCCGAAAAAAATGTGGCCGGTTTGAGGGATGGCAGTCGAAAAGAGATTGCTCCTATAACATTGACTCTATTGAGTCTTGATTCGGTTATAAACAAAATACAGCCGTTTAAAAGAGTGGTAGGCTACAGAAGTTTCACTTTATGTATATATGGAATGGTATGTATGTCTGATTATCATTCTTATGTTTAATGTACGTTAACATAGTGTAGTGTGTAGCTTTAAGTACTATAAAAGTCCTTACTCAGATATTTGATCAATCATTGTATGATTTTTCCCACACATACATATACACATACATACATACATACATACATAAATATATATATATATATATATATATATATATATATATATATATATATATATATATATATATATATATATATATGTATATATATATATATATGTATATATATATATGTATATATATATATATATATATATATATATATATATATATATATGTATATATATATATTTATATATATATATATATATATATATATATATATATATATATATATATATATATATATATATATATATCAGTGAAACTTTTCTAAGGCGGCCAGTAGTGATTCCGAAAAAAATGTGGCCGGTTTGAGGGATGGCAGTCGAAAAGAGATTGCTCCTATAACATTGACTCTATTGAGTCTTGATTCGGTTATAAACAAAATACAGCCGTTTAAAAGAGTGGTAGGCTACAGAAGTTTCACTTTATGTATATATGGAATGGTATGTATGTATGTATGTATGTACGTATATATATATATATATATATATATATATATATATATATATATATATATATATATATATATATATATATATATATATATATATATATATACAGTGGAATCTCAATTTATCGTTTATCAAGGGACCGATTGAAATGAACGATAAATGCGGGAAAACGATAGATGCGGAAACAACATAGCAATATGATCTTTGGGACTGGATAAAATGAACGACACATACGGAAAAACGATGGATCCGAAAGCGATCGATCGAGATTCCACTGTATATATATATATATATATATATATATATATATATATATATATATATATATATATATACACTGCTGGCCACCCAAATTGCAACACCAAGAAAGACAAGAGATATCACAACAAAATTTATTTTGTAGATAACATGTTGACCAAATATCAAATGATTAAATTTATAGACTTCTGTGAAGTGTGGTTCCTGCCAAAATCAGTAGCCAGAGTAGCCACCATTGTTGGAGATCACCGCTGCCACACGCCTCGGCATTGATTCAAAGAGACTTTGGATGAGTACTTGGGGTACAGCAGACCAAGCAGCTTCCACACGTTGCCAAAGTTGATCTGCTGTGGCAGCTGGGGATGGAATCTGGGTCAATCGTAAAGCAACCATGGACCACATGTTTTCTATCGGCGAAAGATCCGGAGACCGAGGCGACCAGGGAAGCAATTCAATCTGGCGATTGACGAAGAACCGTTGGACAATGCATGCCACGTGTGGTCGCGCATTATCCTGTTGAAATATGGCTGTGGGCAAGCCCTGAAGGTAAGGAAGGACAACTGGCTCCAACACCTCGGAGATGTAGCGCTGGCTGTTTAAAGTACCGGCAATGCGTACTAGAGGTGTGCGAGAGTGATATCCAATACCGCCCCATACATTAAAACCCGGTGCAGGACAAGTGTGGCGGTGCATAACGCAGCTGTTCAGCATCCTCTCTTCACGGTGTCTACAGACTCGAATGCGACCATCGTGGTGTTGCAGACAGAAGCGTGACTCGTCAGTAAAGACAATTTCATTCCATTCTGCCGTCCACATCCTTCTGTCATCGCACCATTGGCGGCGGAGACGTCTGTGGTTCTGTGTCAAGGGTAGACAAAGCAATGGACGTCTTGCGGACAGACCACTCTGCTGTAAACGGCGTCGAATGGTACGCGCAGACACTGAATGATGCGTTACAGACTGCATGTGCTGTACTATGGTTCGTGATGTGACTGAGAGATCCGTCACTGCCATGCGCACAATTTGTCTGTCATCACGGGAAGTAGTGCGCTGAGGTGGATGCGATCGAACACGCCGGTCCGTCGTACCCTCCTGCATCCAACGATCACATATCCGCATTACAGTTGTTTGGTTTCGTCCAACACGACTACCGATTTCCCTGAAAGATAATCCCCAATCTCGGTAGGCCACTATCCTTCCTCTGTCGAACTCGGATACTTGATCAAAAGATGATCGCTGTTTTCGACGAGGCATAATTGATCGTTTTTTTGAAAAAACCACAATAAAAACCAATTGCCGAACTTGAAATCGTCGAAATCTCCAAGCCTTAAATAGCGCTTTGAAGTGGCGCCACAGGCGCGCGTGATGTGCGTCTGCGCTGAAATTCTAATCATTTGCATATCTCACTTCCGCTAATGCATGTTGTAAATTTCATGTTATTTGCATGTTTCCTTCAGGGTGTTGCATTTACAGTGGCCAGCAGTGTATATATATATATATATATATATATATATAGTGATTTCCGCTTATAAGAATCACGTTTGTTATTATTGTTTTTGATTCTTATAAGCGGTTGATTCTTATAGCCGAAATTTAGGTTTTTGGACAGGCACACACACACACCTATATATACATATATTAGATAATTTACCATAAAATACTCTTTAATTTACGTTACTTATCTTTTATTAAAATTATTTTTTATAATTTTAAAAATGCAACTTAATTTTTAGACCTATAAATAGATACACATGATTATAGTAAGAGAAGAAAAAATCCAATATTTGTTACAACATACCTGCTTAACAGTTTTAACATTTCAACTACAGGAAGGGAGCAAGAAAAAGTTTTCTTTGGTAGTTTGACGTAATGAAGTTTTCAGGAGGCTGTTTATACCTCTTTCAATACTAATAGTCTCAAACGAAGATTCGCCTTCTTGCTTACGTTTCGCGGTTTGATAACGTGCTAAATCTACTAATGTCACGTTTGCCTAAGTGATAGTGGACACTTCGCAGATGATTTATGTGTTTCAGGATCCAGGAAGCTGCAACCAGGATGCGAGAGGTGGGGAAAAGGAGTCCTTAGTTTTGCTTATCAGTGGAGAAAAGTGAAATTGGACCCGGACAGGTAAAGATGTCCCCGCGTCAAGCTAATAGGACAGAGTTGTGCTAAAGCGTTTAAGGGGAAACTATTACGTTATATCTAACAAAGAAAGGGATGAATTTTATGACAATATTCCATCCCATCTTATCAATCTGTCTTTAAAAAGAAAAGAAAGAACTTCGTGCCTTTTGAGGGTTTAGGTGGCTTTTTGGGGAAAATGAAAGGAAAGCGAAGAGTGTAAACTGATTCTTAAAACCGGTGGATTGATTCTTTAAAGCGAAAATTTTAACATGGAAATAATACATTTGTTTTTGTTTTCGCGATATTGATTCTTATAAACACTTGATTCAAATAACTACTAATCATTTTAAGCGGTGGTTACTGTATATATATATATATATATATATACAAGTGGTTATCAAAATAAGGGAAACACTAAGGAACATCATGAAAACCTTTATTAATACGGCGCAGGAGCACCTTTGTCATGTAATACCACCTGATTCACCTTGGAATTCAATTATACAAATCAAAAATAGTGGTTAAGAATATTGTGATGAAGCGCTTTCGATTTTAAAGAAAAATTAAAATTTTTAGAGAGATAAAGTGATCGAAGGCTGTTTTCATCACATTTCGGTTAGAATGCTAGGAAGCCGCCTTTGATTAGAGGACGGAACAGTCGTATTTTACGCCTTAGCCAATTTAAAAGCGGCGGTGCGCGATAGGGGGTAGGTGATTCCAGACGCAGATAAGGGGATGGCACCAGGGTTTGACATTAAAGTAAAATACCCTATTGTAAAGAATTTATTGGGCCTGTAGACCGCAAAACACGTGGACTGGACTTTGGGTGGTCTGTTGTATGACGCAAGGAAGGCGTGCATGAGTTATGGGATTATCCAATCCAAGAAATGAAAATGGAGGCTAAGAGGTGGATTTTTGAAAGCTTTCCTGAATGGATTAGGAGTCACGAGAAGGCGTGGACGTTGTTATAAAAAAATAAATAAATAGAAGACTTAGAGTTTTTTTCGAAGATTCACTTATAAGTAATTATAGGTAAAATTATAAGTAATTATAGTAAAATTATAGGTAAAATAAATAAATTTATGCTCCCTGAATCCAAAAAGTGTAGATTTAATTAAATACATGTCATTCGATATGAATCGAGGAGAAAATGCTAAAAGATTAGTGAAATGTGTAAACTGTGTACGAAGATTTGGTGATTCGGTTTTTGAGTTAAATTGTAAATAGATAAGGTTGTAAATAAATCAATTTTATTTTGTTACATTGGAGTCAGTCATCTTTGTTTTGTGTAGTTGATCTAAGGAAGGTTTTAGAAGCAAAGTTTGTTGGACCTGTTCGGTTGCAAAACTGTCTAGAGCTTTGGGTTGTATTCAAGAAAATAAATAAAAAACACAACGCACCCAAATACCTATTACTTATAAATAATTTGTACTAACCCAAATAATTTACGAATCTCGCCCAAAAAAAAATAAATAATTGAAGACAGGCAACACGACAAATATATTATACCCTTCTTCAGGGGAAAATAATGAAAGTTCCTGTAGAGATGCTGTGGTGGATATCGATACCTGGCTCTATCCGCTTATACAGATCACGGTGGTTGGAGGATATATAGTCGGGGGGATTGTGCAGGGCAAGATAAGATATTTGACTTCTTTTTCATGCTCTTCAAACCAATACTTGATAGATTTAGCTGTATTTATAGGGGGATTATCATCGCGGAGATCGCCATCTCCTGTAAGAAACAATGTTTGCACCATAGGATGGTCCTGGTAAGCTAAAATTTTGACATAGTCCTTCCCATTCAATCTTCCTTTTAGGGTTACACTAGGTCCTGAAGAAAACTATGAGATGCCATCCTAAACCCTGATAGATCTACCTCCATAATTCACAGTTGAGATAAGACAGCCAGAATCTTATGCTTGTGTAGGTGTTCTCCAGACATACGGATGTCCTGTTGCGAGGAACAATGTGAAAAATGATTCTTCGGACAAATGCCGTTTTTCGACATATTAATCGACCATGATTTGCTCTCGCGGCAACATTGTGGACGATATTTTGTATTGGCATCTATTACAAGTCGCTTGGGAATAGCTACTCTTCCGTAAAGGCTTCGTTTATGAAGCTCCCTTCCACCTATGATGGGACATGCAGATGCAGATTGAGCTCTTCGGTCATTTTGGTTGCAATTGTTTTCTTTCTTCATGTCACAATCCGCTTCAATACCTCGTCCGTCTCTTTCACTCAGCAATAACAGATCCCTTTAGTCCACTATTCTGTTTGGCAAAGAATGTTTTTCTGTGCACTCTGTATACTATCATGACTTTCAATACCATATCTCGAAAAACACCCATTAGCCGGAGGGGTGCAGTAACAGATACTCCAATTTAAACCCCCTCCAACAAATTGCCCTTTTCTCAAGGTTTTCAAGATTTGACATTTCACGATGTTCCCCCCCAAAAGCACGATGCCCTTCTCTTCATTACTGCTACCTGATAGTAGAATAATACATACACTGTATTATATAAAAAATACCGGTGGCCAAACTCTTTTTTTAAGGAATACGAAGCACATGCATAAACAACACTAATATTGATAGGTGTTTCCATTATTTTGATAATCACCTGTATATATATATATATATATATATATATATGTGTGTGTGTGTGTGTGTGTGTTTGTTTATGGATGTGCTTCGTATTCCTTAAAAAACAAGTCTGGTCACCGGTATTTTTAATATAATATAGTGTATGTATTATTCTACTATCAGGTAGCAGTAATGAAGCTAAGGGCATCGTGCTTTTACGGGGAACATCGTAAAATGTCAAACCTTGCAGACCTTGCGAAAAGGGCAAATTGTTGGAGTGCGTTTAAATTGGAGTATCTGTTACTGCAACCCCCAGGCTAATGGGTGTTTTTCAAGCTATGGTATCGAAAGTCATGATAGCATACAGACTGCACGGAAAAGCATCCTTTTCCAAACAGAATAGTGGATTAAAGGGAGAGCTGAGTGAAAGAGACGGACGATTTATTGAAGCGGACTGCGACATGAAGAAAATAAACACATGCAACTAAAATGACCTAAGAGCTCAATCTGCTTCTGCGTATCAACCATTAGAGGTAGAACGGAACTTCACAAACAAATAATTTACGTCAGAGTAGTTATTCCCAAGCCACTTGTAATATATGCCAATACAAAATATCGTCCAGAATGGTGCCAGGAGCACAAATCTTGGTCGAGTAGTTTGTCGTAATACGGCATTTAGTCCGATGAGTCATTGTTCACATTGTTCCTCTCAACAGGACGTGAGTATGTCTGGAGAACACCTACACAAGCGTAACATTCTGGCTGTCTTATCTCAACTGTCAATCATGGAGGTTGATCTCTCAGGGTTTGGGATGATATCTCATGGTTTTCTTCAGACCCTATTATAACCCTAAAAGGGAGATTGAATGGGAAGGACTGTGTCAAAATTTTAGCTCACTAGTCAATCCAATGGTGCAAACATTGTTTCTTGCAGGAGATGGCGTTCTCCAGGATGATAATCTCCCTATACATACAGCTAAATTCATCAAGTACTGGTTGGAAGAGCATGAAAAAGAAGTCAAATATCCTATCTTGCAATGTACAATCCCCCCGACTATATATCATCGAACCACTGTGATCTGTATAAGCGGATAGAGCCAGGTATCGATATCCACCACAGCATCTCTACAGGAACTTTCATTATCTTTCCCTGAAGAATGTATAGCATATTCTTAACCACTATTCATGACTTGTATAATCCAATTCCAAGGTGAATGGGGTGGAATTACATGACAAAGGTGATCCTGCGCCGTATTAATAAAGATTTTTACGATGTTTCTTAGTGTTTCCATTATTTTGATAACCACCTGTATGTATATATATATATATATATATATATATATATATATATATATATATATATATATATATATATATATATATATATATACATATATATATATATATATATATATATATATATATATATATATATATATATATATATATATATATATATATATATATATATATATATACCGTAAGATGGGGTTACTTTGTGACTGCAGGGGTAACTTTGTGACACATAGAAATTTTTTCATATTTCGGGTCTTGCGCCGCGCCCATGATACCGGGAAAGGCAAAGAACAAAGCCAACAACTTGTCCAACATACAGAGACACGTAGTGGCTAGTGTCCGACGCTTCTGCGCGCCATTTGTCTTCGAAGGCCAGTGTATTGTTCAAACCTGTTGTCAAGCTATTGACTCAAACTTCGGAAACTTCGTGTGCTGAAGGCTAACACCGTATACAACCAATTACCACAGGTAATAAGTTTTTGCTGTCAATATGCTGGTTAGATTGTGGAGCAATATAACTTTTGTGTAGGATATTTCCGAGAGATATGAGAACATAACAAAGTATCGAAAGGTGACGGGGTTACTTTGTGACACATTGTCACTGTCACAAAATAATTCACAAAATCAACTCACCTCCTCCAGCTGCTCGATGTTGCGTTTTTTCCGTCCTCTAAAATACCACTGGAGTGAAAGAAGTATTGACTATCTGGAAAAATCTCCCCGAAGGAGCAGAATGTGCCGAAAGACCAATTTCCTCATCTTCTCGAAGAACTGACGGCTTCCCTAGGCACGCGAGATCTCTTTGATGTCAAAGATATAGATAAAGCTATCCAATATTTCTAATAGGTATATATAATTATGTATCAAGCTTTTGATAAGCGTTTTGCTGTCTAACTTTGTGTCAAGTAATTTTTCCTCTTGCATTTCAAGGCGAAAACACAGATGTCACACATAGAAAAGAAAGTAGCCCCCTCGGGAGGGGGGCAACCTTTTGACACATTTTAACTTAGATCCCTCAATAGTAATTAAAGATCCGGGTTAGTGCACTACGTTACTACGTAAGGAAAGGATGTACCAATGTTTTTCAATTGTTCGTTTTGGGCTGCTTTTAAAACTGATAGTCTGGTACAAGAAAAAACTTAAAATCTATCACGTAACCCCATCTTACGTGATATATATTGTGCGTGCGTGCGGTCGGAATGATTTCTCTATGCGGTCGGAATGATCTGATAAGAGCGCCGTGTACTGCCAAACTTGAGCTAAAAAGCAACGAATACCATACTCCAATCAGTAGAATTAGGTATACCGTAACTGTCGGTAGCTCCTGTGTTAAACTTATGAATTCGAATTTTCTTCTGTCGTCATTTATCTACCCTTCAATTCTACCGTTGTACTTCTAAAGGGACTTAAGGTCCAAAATAAGTTTTAAAACTTGGATTCATTTGGGATGTCGCTCCATGATATTTTTGAAATATAGTTTAAATTTTTACCAGAACCAGGCCACGGTAATTTACGAACGAGTTAATAATTTATAAACAACGACAATTTGCGATATTTTCCCCTATCTCTTTGCTCTTCATGTATTTCCTCCCTACAGATTAAGTGAATTGTTAATTTTACTTACTATATAACAGTTGATCCTAAAATGTATGAGTGCTCGTTTTTTTTCTTTCATTTAAAAAATGCGTTATTTTTAATTATAAAGCTGAAAAAAGAGTTCTGAACAAGAAATCAATTACAGTCACATTAAGACTGACACACAACAAAGTTAAATCATTCTGTAAGATGCCCTATTAGACTTTTAGGGTAAGAGCTTGGTCGCAAGCGTATAATAATGGGTTTTAAATTTTTTGTTTATTATTCTAAGAACATAATCTTTTAAATCTAATCAATTCGTTAATTATAATATTTTTCAAAAATGCTATTGGTTAGGTAAGAAAATTATTGAGGAAATTATTATTATTAAAGTTGTATCTGTCCTTTTGACATCACAGGTTACTGCATTATGCTGTTTTTGCCTATATATATATATATATATATATATATATATATATATATATATATATATATATATATATATATATATATATATATATATACATATATATATATATATATATACATATATATATATACATATATATATATATATATATATGTGTGTGTGTGTGTGTGTGTGTGTGTTAGTTAGTTAAAAAACTGCCACCGTATCTGATTCCTTTTGAATTAACTAGATTATATGCAGTCTTAGTTCCTTGTGGTTTTGCGCTTGAGTTCTATTGCTGTGGCAGTCTGAACATATATTCTAAACGATCCTTTTAAGACTCGACCTACATTCTAATATTCCTCCAGCTAAGCCACGTGTTCATTATTTTGAGGAGACTCTGTGATCAAGATCTCATTCAACTTTCTCTTTCTACCTATAGGGTGTATAATGTACTAAGATCAAGATGTCAAGCTAAGTAATCCAGTTATTCAGCTTCATTTACCTTAGTTCACTGTCAATTTTCTCATGAAGCGTTTATTAAAATGTCTAATTTGAAAGCCACAGTTTGATTTATATTGCCTTTGAATTTTTATTAACGCAATAATAGCAATCACAACTAACACTCATAAAAAGAGATTAAAATTTCAAGCCAAAATATTAAACTAATTTTTTTTTCAATTTAAGGGGACAGTGGACCTTCAAACCTAACTTTTTTAGTTTTGAATGGATTTGCTTGAAATTTGAATATTTGATTAGTACCATAGATACGTAAAAGTGGTTAAAATTTAAAGATGAAATATTAATAATTTATGAATTATGAATTATTAAATATATCAAAAATTGGACTCATTAAAAATGTCCCATGCGCATTTCTTTTACATATAATATGGGAATTTTTATTTACGGGATACCTTATAGAACTAACAATGAAACTTATTGCTTATTTTAGCATTCATTAAAAATATAAAGAGAAAAAAATAATAATAGTGAAAACACCCTTTTTATGACGCAAAATGCCTATAAATCATCTTTTCAAGTCCAAAATTTAGAAATTCTGAGCTACGAAGCATAATTTATTTCAATAAGATTTATTTGATATACAGTTAAGTATATAAAACTTAAATTTCAAAGCAATACGATCATTAGAAATGCGCCCGGAGCAGTTTGAATATTCGTATGACATAAAAATTTTTATTTTGAGAAAAACACATTTAAAGTTATTGCTATTAGTAACCACATAATATCTAAATTAAATACAAATCCCTATAACTAGGACAGTAATCACAGAAATTTAAAATTCTTTTTGTAACACATTCCTACTCGTCCGTAGTTTCACAATTCAATAAAATAAGAAAGTCGAATTTTTGGACAAATTTCACAATTTTGAAAGTCCACTGTCCCCTTAATAAAGAATTTGACACACACAAACGGTATTTGTGGGATTAATTTTATAAATTCCAGCACATGTTTTGTTTCGAATGCAAGAAAAAAATGTATTAAGATTATGAAACTTTTTAAAATATTCCCACATTTTCAAGAGCGAAACAATAAAACTCTTCCCATAATCAACAATCACTTAAAATAATTCAGTTTTTATTCCGCCATGGAGCATCAAGGAAAGTAAAAAATTAAATTATTCGAGAAAATTAATTTCCAAAGGCACATCAAACGATTCCAAGATTCAAAATCTGAATTTGGTCAATTCAATTATTTTAATTAGGAATTGTTTTTGAAGCTTCACAAAGAAAGAAGGAGAAGTGTCAAGCAAAACATTAAACAAAAAATTTGGAATAAGAAAAGTGTTTCACTCTCTTATTGTTTGAAAAGATTTCATTTCTTCAATTCAAGTTATAGTTTGATTCTCGTGGCAATATTTACTTGCTCGTGAAATTTCGAAATTTTTCTAGGAAATTTAATTTAAACTACATTATTAAGGATTTTATTCTTTTTTGTGTTAGCGTTTATCCTTTGATATTGCAAATAAACAGACTTGGTTAAATTGTGCTTTAGAAGATATAGAAAGGAAAAAAACTTACAAAACTTTCGAATATATCTCCATTTATTTTATAGCTATTATTTCTTTGAAGCAGATTAATTTCATTCTTCAAAATACCAGGCAATGAAAAATGTGAGGAAGAAATTTTAATATGCCTTAAAATATTGACTTTGAAAAGCAGTAAAAGATTATATTAGCTGAAGAATTTAATTCTCGAATTTGGATGTTCTGAGAGTAAAATGTGTTTCAATCTAAGTTTGTCTTCCTATTAGTATTAAAAAATATTTATATAGTTAATGTACACATTAACCATGAAACTCTACGGTAAAGCTAGTACATAATTGAATTTTAAAACTAACGTGTTTACTTTATTAAACATAAGAAAATAATTCAGAAACTTTAGAAAATAATTCATTAGCTTTAAAGGATTATTCATGAACTTTTTGAACATACATTGTCTTTTTGAATACAAGAAATCTAGACTTAAAATAGATCCCGTTGAAAATGGACGCAATGCAACGGAAATTTCTTCATAAAGAAATCAGTTTCAGTATTAAAAGTTATGGTGTAATCATTGGTACATTAGATAAGACCTTTCCTTTTCCCTGTATGGTAAGAAATCTGAATATTTATTATTAGTATACATGTTTATGTTCATTCTTCAACTATAATTATTGTTGGTTTCTTCATTTAGAGATATCAGTAACCGTCATTATAATTTGTAAACTTTTGTTAATTATTATCTAATTACAACCTTATAGACATTCTTTATATCAGTTGTCACGAAAAGTATAAGTATATAAAATTTAAAACAACTAGGACATGCATCTCTTCACACCTGCGCAAGTAAAACACTTTAATCTGACTTGTAAATTTCTTCTATATAGCGTAGCTAACTACCCTGCTACCACTGATCCACTAAATATGGATGTAATATTCTTAAGGGGAGAGTAGACTTTAAAATTAACAAAAAATCGAACAAAAATTGGAATTTTTTTTTTGGGGGGGGGGTCTATTAATATTTTTAAAATATATAAATATTGGAATAAAATGCATTTAAAATGCGTAATAAAAGGTAAAAGGAAAACTTGGTGGCTTTAAAAAAGCAAATATTAAAGGTAAGTGAAAAAAAATCTTTTGAATGGCTTTTTATCAAAATGAGTAATCTCCAGATTTGCAAGTCTTTGAAATAAATGCTCCTTGCGTCTAAATTTTCGACGAAATTTTATAAAATTTATAATAAAGGCTCCTCTTATACATTAAAATAAAGTTATACATCCATTTTAGTATTCGACATCATTAACATTATCAAAGTTTAATTTATGAGTAGAAAAGTACAAAAATTTCATGAAAATGCAGAGTACAAGCATAAAAATATTTCCTAAAAATTAACTATTGAACAAAAGCACAAAATAATGCATAATTCTGTTCAAAATGTATTTATAAGCAATATAAATGCAAAATTAAGAGGGGAAGTTAAAAATTGGATAGCAAGGAGCATTTTAAAAAACATAATAAAAATTTCAATTTTTAAAATATAAAAAAAATTAAATATTTATAAAATTTTTATAAGTTATTTGATATAGTTATACATAATGAATATATATGCACAATTTCATATCTCTGAATGTACACCATCCCCTTAAGGGTGAAACAATTTATTTTCAGGAAATAAGGATTATACCACAGATACAGTAGATTAAAAATATTAGATAAATGTGAGAAGAATATAACTAAAGCAATTGCTCTGTTAAAAGTGCTCACAGCATTAAGGTTTACTGCACTAACAGCTATTCAAGTAGAAATTAATTTACAGAGTAATATTATAGGAATGACACTCCTTCCTGATTCTGGTGTTATCCTTAATAAGCTGTGGATTATTATAAAAGTTAAGTAGAATCACCATGCATCTTAAAAAGAAATTTACAGGCTAATTGTGCTGACCATCCGATAATCTGAGTCTGGAATATCCGTGCATGGAAATTATATACAAACTGTCGGCTCGAATATCAGCGTCGTGGACAAAGGAATATAGCAAACCTTTTCAAAATAAAAAAAAAAATGAAAATCTATGTAAGTTTTTTTATTATATTAACTAAAAATTTATTTTAATCATCGCATTCGGATTTTTTAAACCTCTGTGTAATTCCTTTTTCGTTGCATTTAGGGTCATTTTGGATTATCCAAGTATTCCTATTTTCCATACTCATCCGTTCAGATATTTGCCAAGTAATCGGTTATTCATTGTTCTTAATTCCCATCATCAACACATTTGAGCAAATTCTAAAACTCTACATTAATCCTGAAACAGATTTTGTATTTAATTTTAAATTCTCCTGCTTAAACGAATAGCTTTCATGTAAATAAAGTGGTAGAAATTGAAAATGTCTATAATGCACCAGAGTTATGATCAATAATAAGATGATATAACTGTTATGATATGTGCATACAAATAGGAAACAGGGCCTCGGATGAACTAATAGGACCCTGTAATAAAGATAATTCTTCAAGGAATAGGAAACTGAAGCTAATGTATACTTTCTCTTGAGTCAGAAAAACAGATGGGGTTATCTTCTGAAGATAAAGCCATTATATGAAACTTGACAGGGGGATTTGATTCTTATCTATTGTAAGAAAAACAAATGTAAAAGCTTCAAATCAAAAAGCGAGTAACGGCTATCTGTATGATCTCAAGTGAACTTCCTCATTTAGCAGTAAGGATGAAATATGGTTTTAACTAATGGCTAAAAGTAATGAAGATGTTGGATGGAAAGTAATATTGGAAAGAGAACGAGATCTTGATAATTCCTTTATTTCGGGGTGATTGGTTAAGACCTGAGTCGTTGGATTCAGTAACGGATTAGTAAGGCAAAATAATGTATCTTGAATAAGTAAAACATTACGGAAATTTTTGAAGGACTACGGCAGTATAAGAAAAGGCAATTTTTAACAAAACCTTAAAGCTGCTTCGTATGGGAAAAAGAAACACTTTAAAAATTAATTGCATTTGTGTCACTATTTCGTGAATTCCTGTTGTTCGAGTTTAAAACTTCATTTTAAGAGCAATTTGACTTAACTTAATTTATGAAAAAAACATTCTAATAAAATAGTAGGCGAATACAAAAAATTACAATTGATAATACAATAAAGTATTAATTGCTCATTTGAATTAATTCGCGGGGAGGAAAATAAGCTTAGAATATCAAAACGAAAAGCATCATTTCCCGTAAATATTTACTGCATAAATAAAGGAATAGGTGTTTCTTTTTCATTTAAAAAAATCGTTTTTTCCATTCAAAATACGAAAAAAATATCTAAATAATCTTAAAAATTTTCCAAAGTCAATCTGTATGGCAAACATTGACTTTTGTTTATGTACACTTTTATCTTTGCAACTTTAATTTTTAATAACGTTGAATTTTCATGAACTGATAACAGAAAGCATACACTCGGTAGTTCCTTTGATAATTAATCGGATAGTTACTCATGAGCTAAGTGTTATACAACGTCCTTCAAAATCATGAATTAATCGTATATTCCTTGTTATAAGTATTTTCTCAGAAAAATTTGGTATGAGAGAAAAATCAAAATAAATAAAATTATCTTAAATCTTATTTATTTTTTTTTCAAAATATGTCATTTAAAAGGGTTAGACTGGTTAAATTAAATTGATCGTTTGACAGTATATGAAATAACTAGCTGAAAACCCGCGCTTCGCTACGGAGTACATTCAAATTAAATACAACGGTCAACGTATGCAATTTATGCCAAAAAATAAATATATATATTTATAATAAATGCGATGATCAATGTATACAATTGACGTAAAATATATATCTATCTATATATATATATTTATAAAAAAATTGTAAGGGATATGCATTTTTTTTGGATAATATCCAATCGTCTGCTGCATTAGAAAGAGAAAAAAAATTTTTTTTTGTCTATTTAGTTGTTACGCACGTGACGATAAATTTATTGAAAGTACCAGAAAAAGAAATCACGTGATCAGCATTTAATAAATTAAATTCTAAAAATTAATCTTTAAAAATTCACCAAAAATCAGGAAATGGAGGTAAAAATTCGAAAAAAAATTTCATTTTGAAGGAATTTTTATGATCTTTCTTGTGATATAAATTTTATAACCCTCAATGTATTATTTTAAATGCAAACGTAAAAAAAGTTTAAAAAACAGCTTAAAAATTTAATTTAAAAAAATCTAAGAAGAATTTTTTTTAAATCTTTCTTAGTGCACCCCTACACTATTAGAAGAATCGCCATGCAAATTTCAGCCCTTTAGGTCCAGCGGTTTGGTCTGTGCGTTGTATGTCAGTCAGTCAGTCAGTCAGTCAGTCAGTGAATGAATGAGTCAGTTACGGAACTGTTTTATATATAGAGATAAAATTCTGCTGAAATTTGTAGCAACAACGATCACAACTCTGTGACCATCAATAAGACCTAGTCATTTCTAACCCTCCATCCGAAGCGCCTGATCTCGAATGCGTTTTCCCAAGAAAACTTTCAAATGCACAATCGGCCAGGCATTCGGTTCAGATCCTGTGAGTTTGAGTCCCATTATTGGCATGGATGTTTGTAGCCGTTCGGAATCCGCTTTAAACAGTAGGTCCCGGTCTAATTAGCCCTCGCGTAGCAAAAAGTTGACAGTAGCGCTCCAAAACCAAACCATATGCACAATCAAATTATTTGATCTTATCTGTGTCTTACCAATCATGTGCTGCCGTTGAATTGCAATTTAAAGAGTTTCTTGTCTCGCAATCTAGTGGTACAAGAATTAATGTAACTCCAAACTCTACTGGATACAAAGTGACCAAATTTTTCTAGTTTGGGCAGTGTTAATTAATTTCTTGTTTGTGTTTTCCACTTTATTATTTTTCGTAATGCTAAGTTACGAAAATATTTCGATCTCAGTAATCCAGATGGCTTGAATAAAGCATGAATTTTAGTTCTGAGATGGAAATAAACATGATGATGAATTATATTAAAAAAGAAAAATGTTGACGAATATGGGAATCGGTTGAAATGAATGGCATTCGTATGATTTGAGAGAGTATGTGTGTCTAAGGCCGTCTGCACACGGAGCAACTCAAAAGAAACTGATAACTGACTCAAATCACAAACCAGCCCGTGATGAGTCGTAGCCTATGTAATTGAATGGAGCCGCGCACACGGCGCGACGGGTTTGTAACCAGTTGCGCCGTGTGCGGGGCTCCATTCAATTACATAGGTTACGACTCATCACGGACTGGTTTGTGATTTGAGTCAGTCATCAGTTTCTTTTGAGTTGCTCCGTGTGTAGACGGTCTTAGAGTTGGGAGGATTGCAGAAATGAGAAAGAAGGTTTTATAGAAGAAAGAGGATTATAGACTGGCCAGGATAGTGCTTAAATAAACAGAATGGCTTAAAATTTTAACTAAATTCCTTTACGTCGTGGGATCTTGAAGATATGTTAAGAGTGTTTATCTATCTTATGATCACTTTATTACCTATGACATCGTATAAGTTCCTATGAACTGTATAAAAAATGTGTATGAAATGAAAATTTTAGCTGAGAGAGAAAGAAAGACTTGCAAGTTCTATCGAGTTCAAAGCGATTTTAGATGTTTAGTATTTAACAAAACTCGACAACTTTTAGATTCATGATTATCGTGAAGCATGTATGTTGGCACATTTAAAGCTAGTATTATTGCTTAAAATATAATATACTGTTTGTTATATATGCAGTAATGATCTGTAAAATATCAGCAGAGTTCGTTTTTTTATAGCATTCTGAAATGATCTGGCAAATACGTTCAGCAACAAAAATGATTTGCACCAACGCAAATAATATACAAATGCGATTCATTTGCTTGTAAAATAATCGCTTTCAATCTTTTTAGGTAAAATTTAGTATCGTCATGAATTTGTAATTACTATGACTGAATTAGTTATACTCTATATCACGTTTTAAATTTTCATTATTTTCTTAATTAAATAAAAATTATATATTTTGTCATAATTAATTGCATACAATCTTTAGTAACACAATAAAATAAAATTAGGAAAAAAGGGAAGTGAATTTCAGATGCAGTTCAGGTGTAGTAAGCTATAAAATAAAACATTTTAGCATTATGTATAAAAAGCTTTTATTATATCCATCAAAAAATTATTTACGTGAATTTTATTAATAATATAAATAACCTTGGAAATCCCATAACTGGAGTGATATTGATCACTCAGCTTCTTAAAAAATACATAAATACGAAGACGTATATGTTTTTGAAAAAGCAGACATGGAAAAACTATTTATTTTTGTGAACGCTTTAAACTAATGCTTTATCTAATCCCTGAATAATAGACAAGATGTAGGGGGGGGGGGGGGGTATTTATCATTTATACTTAATTTTACTAATGGGCAACATATATTAAGGGAAATATCAGATGGAGACTATTTCGCTTTTAAATTTCCTGGATTCACTTACTGAATTTAATCTTTTGCTCTACAAATTACGAAAAAGAAATGTCTTATATTTTCAGGGTCCCTATATTTTCAAGAATGGCAGGAACAGTCCTCAAACATTTTATTAGTTATCGACCTTGCCAGTTGATCTGATCCAATGAATTTGGGAGTAAACTTATCGGAAAGAAAATTAACCGTGCGGCTAATAACACATATTATGTGTTTTCAAATATTATCCATCTACATAAAAGTGGGATCGACTTGTTTGTTGAGCATTCTTTAATGGGAAATAAAAAAGGTTTAATATTTTCCTATTATTAACAGTGCAAAAATTTTCAACTCAGATATCTAAAACAAATGCAGTTTTCATTCTCAGGGGCATATAAATGTCTTATTAGTTCAAATCAAGCGTTTTATATTGACAATTTAGGGGTATATTAAGGTTTTAATTATAGGAGCATATTAAGGTTCCCTGACTGATTTCGCAAGTTGTGTCCGAAATTTCTAATAACATCCCTTTAATAGTATGTATTTCAAATATCCCTGAAAAACTTTGTACAAAAATCCCACTTGACATGTTAGTAGAACGTCATTTAAGTCAATATTAATAGATCTTACACTTTATTTTTTTTAAACGAATTGAGGCATCGATTGAAAACTAACTTTATTAATTAAATTATTTACCCTCATTCGTCCACTATCATTCTAAGGCAAAGAGTTAGTGCTATTAATGTGGGTTTCTACTGGAGGTTTGTTAGCTATAGGCACGAAAATTGTAATAAAGCAAGGAGGTACAAGTTGGGAACACTAACACAGCATTATTATGCTGTATCACAAAATAAAGAAAAAAATTTTCCCCGTAGTAAAATCGATATCTAACATAATCAGAGAAGAAGCATTCCTATCACTAAATCTGAACTGAAAAAAAATCTTGCAACCAAAGCTGAACCATCAACGGTGGAAAAACCCGCTTACGACATATGATAGGAACCTACTGCTTTAGATCAAAACAGTAGTTAAGTGACTTATCACCTTGGCGACGTGCGAACCATGTGTCTGCGAGCATTATGCATAATTTTAAAACAGTTCATTCGATTCGATTTCAGGAATGAGACATCTCAAATTAAAGAATTTCTAGGAGAAGCTTGCAATTAAATTAAATTCAATAGATAGAACCTACTGTACAGATGATAAAAACGAGTAAATAAAGGGATATACCTCGTTATATTGTATTTTCCCTTAGTTAATTTTTCATGAAAAGCATTTGTACTCATAGAATGGAAAGTTACAAAGTATTCAATATTTTAATCTATGCTCTGAAATAAGTTAACAAATGTAGTTCTCTGGATAACGAGTTAACATAAATGGAAATATAAACCTAACATTCATATACATTATCATACCAGCAATCGTTATTTTAGTCATGATGTTCGCTGTTTTACATAGTTAACTAAAGTTTAATCATCAAGATTTTATCAAAATTAAAACAAATTCAAGGAATTGCACGAACTGTAATTTCTTGATTCTTAAGTCACACAACATACCTTCAAAAATCCTTCATATCATCTATTAATGAATGACATATAAAATGATCCAAACATTTTCTTGTAACTGTTGATTTTATTGGAAGAATGAAGCTATTCTGTTAATCAAATATTATTCAATGCATCCTTATCTTCTTTGTATAATAATAATTTGTTATCTTCTCAGGGAAGTATAATTACTGTGAAGAGGCAAAATATGATAAAGTAATTGTAGAAAAACTAATAATTCCAGCTTTCCTAGCGTATCGTCCTTTGAAAAAAGACCTGAATTTACTAGTGAACATCTTATGGATTAAAGAAACTTTAAAACTAAATCTGATCGTTTAGGGAATGAGTTTTCTGGTAGCAAACAAATATTTATTTCTCAAAAAATTTCTTGATGATTTATACCATTATGTAGAACAGACCCTTATATTGCTCCTAAATTATTATAACACTAAAGTTATTAATACTCGATAAAAATTTCATTACAGGATTAAATTCCCCCACGAGTGTGACTTTTTCTCAACAGAATGGAAACTTCTCGCGTCAGATTTAATTACTGCTTGACGTTGTCAATCTAATCATCTGAAAGTTTTCATTAGAAACCCCATGGCAATTTAAGTGGTGCCATTAATTTTTTTATTTAATATTTCTATCAATTAATTTATTTGCATAGGTACGATGAAAAAAACATGATATACAGTATGAAAAGTTAGATAGCATCATATTTTGTTCGGAGTTTTACAAATTCTTCTCCTTTGGGAATTTTTATTAGTTTTAGCATTTTAAAAAACAATGTTTCTAAAAACGGTAAAATAAAACGGTTAAATATTCCCTACTTTTTTCCTTGTGGTAGAACAGGCTGTTTGGAAATACACGTTATTTAAAGTAATATAGGAGAAATATATTAATGTGAAAAATTAACATAATCATACATATAGAATAGTTAAAACACTTAAAGGTCATAATTAATCAGAAAAGAAATATACAAATTATTAGTTTAAGAAAAAATAGACTAAATTTTTCTTTAAAATGTTCTCTTGTTAACCATGTGAATAAAATTGAAAATAAAGATATTCACGTGTACGTATACGAATTTACATAAAAAAAATGCATTAATGCCTTATTATATGAGGAATGAATAAAAATTAATTTAAAATAACCTACTAAAATTAATTCTCAATTTCACAGAGATATATCAGAAAAATTTAGTAGTTATGATGCATTATAAGGTAATTAAAATTTATTTCCATAGTTTTAGCCCCAATTTTTATACTTATAAGGGTCATGATACGTAAAGAAAAAAGATCGAAATCTTTAGTGTAGGAATAAGTAAGCATTATCTTTTTAAATAATTTTTTATGCTAATAATAAAAAATTCAAAACCATAAAAATAAAGATAAAACTTGGCATTAGTTGAGCATTCATGCGTCGTAGCTTCGGAAAGAATTTGATTAATGCTTTAGATTATAAAGAAAGGATAAAAAATAACTTCATAAAGCAACTTCAAAATTTCAGGAAGGTATATCACGAAAATTTAGTAATTACTATAGTTACGAAAAATTAATACTCTGAATTTTTATACTTAATGATCAGTTTAAGAGTCACTCCAAATGCTTGCTATCCATAATTCCAAAAATTATGCCGAGACCTTGCTCAGATCATGAAGTACGGGTTTTAGGGAGTTTCTGAACTAGAGGAGTTCTTATCACGAGAAATGATCTACGGCAAGGTTGTTTTCTAATATATTTGACGTCTATTCTTAACATAAGATGGTAGATAAAGTCCTTAGCTACCAGGCATAGCTCACGTCTTCTGCCATAATCTGACAAGAACCTTTAGACAAAACCAGCAATCAAGAAAGCCGCACGAAGATAGTTCTTTCATTATGAAATTTAGGGAGGCTTTCATGTGTTCCTTTATTATTTACAGAAGGATATTTCATGGTAAAGGCTATAAGATTATGAGATTAGCATCTGGTAGCTTGATATAATTTGAACTTAAGATATAAAAGCTAGAATTCTTTTCCTATTGCTTTTCGGAGGTTTTCTACGAACTCCTAGTCTTCAGTACAGCTCTAAGATCTGTGTTGTTATTTATAATCCTTTCAATTTCAGTTTTGAAAATAAACCATGGTGTCAAAAAGTTCAATTAATAAATAAAATGTGTAAAGCTATTCTTTAAATTTTGTACTTAAAAAACATAGTTTTATTTAATATAAACTTTAAACATCAGGAAATAATAATATAGTATAAAGCATTCGAAAATGCATCGGGAAACATTTCATCAATAGTTCATTTTCGGGAAACATTTTGATATAACTAGTAACGCAGATTTTTAATCTAAATAACATAAATTTTGCAGAAAGATCCAGGAAAACAATTTTTAATCAATTTTTTTCACATTCTATAGTTTAGATTAGAAATTCAGCCCTTCCATTAAGTCGTACCTAATACATACGTATATTATAACTAGATAATGTCTTAAAAATTCCACTATAACTTCTTTGCAATATCCTAAATATATTTTGTAAGATAAAGCCTAATGTTTAAAAATAACTGCGCAGTTTACCTTTCGTATTTAGAAGATTTACCCCTAAGTAAAATGTCACGACTACAACCAATAATTTTGGCACTTAGAAAGCTTTTGTTTAGGTTTTTTTG